>OY811978.1:4984496-5436369 GCA_963681505.1 Eunapius fragilis | reverse complement strand
TGCACGCTGCATGAATGTTGTTCAGACACATTTTGATTAAATGAATACAATCTCCCTAGCTGCAACAGATCCGCCCCCAAGAAAGTAAGTGCGATCGAGAACCCGCGTTTTTCGTACATACAACAGTCGATCCTACTAGGTGTTCACTCAAATATGGCCTATGCCAGCAATAGGATCCGCTCGTTCTTTGCAATATGGTTAAGGATTGCCATGCACTCCCCGCCTACTAGAATTTCTCTATATATTTAACCTTTTTGAATCAAGAGGCAGCGATTTTTTAATTAATGTGCAATAACAATGTAGCCACGGTGGTTCCATTGCCCACAAGACCACTGCAATTTCTTTTCCCCAAGATGCGCACTCTATTATCTCTAACCATGACGTACTAATGATTTCGCGCACCATGTAACACTTACAACGACTTCAATTGTTTAATACCAGCTTGAAGAAGTAGAAAATGTCAACAGCTCTCGCGTCACAACAAAGCAGTTGCCGAAGTGACGAATGGGCGGGATCGTCAATGATATTCATTCGCCAGTGCGTGATCTACACATATGCATATCGCATGTGGTCGCGTGATTATTCACAAAAAAAATTGGTGCGTGCTCTTTTTGCTATGCATTACAATCTGGGATAGTTGCAGGAAAAAGTGACCTAACGCGTTATTATAAAATTGGCTGTCCAATTAAAATGTACGTTTTCAAAGTATTTGATATTTTACGTATGTACCTGAAACCTTTGTCTGTTCATGCACATACAGTGGTTGAATTTTTAACGATAGGTCCCTCTTCGTTGCAACGATCTCAGTTATAGTACCAAAGGGAATGTAAATATGTAATATATACTGCGGTCACGTGACCTTAACTATTGCACGGTGAAGCTCAAGGAGCTATGGATGCGGCGATACGCGCACGTATATGCATGACGTAGCAGTACACGCGTGTGTTTGGCCAAAGCGGGCGTGTGTAACGCTTTTTCAACACATCAGGAAATTCCTGAGTCCGGATTAGGACAATAATTTTAATAGCAACATGACGAGGTCCTAAACAAGTAGGTTTATAGTGTTCTAGACTATGCTTTGGTGTAGTACCTAAACGAAGCAATATCCATATATGGGCGAATGAGCATGATATGACATATGTTTTATTTTAAGGTAGCCCTTTTAATTGTTGCTATGCAGTTGTATATTACTCTAGATAGGTCTATGTTCTTAACTCTTTGACCGCGAAGTATATGCATGCCATTCATTGATTTAGGCTATTCAATGTATGGGAGGCGGGTGCCTAAATCATTGTCGCGAATCAAGCGGGAAACCGTGCACGCGTTTTGCACAACTATGTCTCTGTAACGAATGAAGAAAAAAATTGAAATCAGGACCCTTTTACTTATGTACCGAATTTGAAGGGATTTGTACGCTCCTTTGTGGCCGTTTGGAACCCTATAGGGTATCGTACGTTGCAACGTCAAAATGTATTTTCACATGTACTAACTAATAGTGTGGTATGTTGTGTTAAAATAATCGCTCAAAATGTAGCACCTTTTTTTTTTTGCGAGTTTCCATTCTTCGTATAGACATCAAACATGTTCAATTCAGCTAATATTCTATCGTGGTTAAGAAAATCTCAGTACCCGATATATGTTAAGCATTGCCAAGCGTTTAATTGCGTTTACTTTAAATGCGCATCCTATATGCAGATTGAAAGTGATTGTAAGGGCTATTATATAAGGTTCCTTAATCATGTACATAGAGGGGGGGAAAAAGCGGCGCACGGAAATACTACAAATTCGCACATCCATGCGCGCCCACGTGCACATTCACTTTCACCGTCAGCCCATATATCAGTGTTTACTGATAATAAGAACAATACAAATCAGATGACAATGCAAGTTATCTGATTTTTGTTATCTATTATTTTAAAAATTCTCGATAATGCTCACGGGTGTTTCGGAGTGGACATTTACGGATATTTAGATGTTCAATTGCTTTTTTATTTTTTTATTTTTTTATTATGCGAATATGAGATAAGTAAATAACAAATACTAAACTTACAGCAAATACACACACATACTCCCAATCTTACAAAAAAGAGCTTAAACTAGCATTTGGTATTGATATGATCATTGATCATGTCACCATTATTCTGCAAACCATGTATGGAGAGGGTGTTAAGAGGCAGATATAGCTAGTACCATTCAGATGGTCATGCCCTACAAGTGGAAAGTCCACATGTGTGAAGTGAGTGAAGAGCAAATGAACTTATTTACATGATCACATTTAGGTTTGCCAGCATGTTGAGGTGCTGGTGAAAGGTGGCATGAAAAAAAAAGTGACATAACATACAGCCAAACATAAAGTGAATCACTACAGTCATTAGTTGCACATATTGAAATTGCACCAACAATTTCAATTAACTATCTAAAGTGTCCACTAGGCCACAATTTTCTGTGCAGACCAGTAGAGCTACCATGCCGAAGTCATGTCTGTGCAGGATGTATCATAAGATGCCTGACATTGTCAGCAAAGAACACATGTCCTGTTGTTATGACAACTCACCTTTAACTGCTTCCAGCATAAATGCAGCTCCTGACATGTTCTTGTCCCTCCTAAGTGATGTACTGCTTCTATGCGACTCCTGTAAAACAGATCAAACATTTCAGCAGGAGAGTACCTCTCACATGTTTGCAACACTTTATCTCCTCCATGTGAAATGGATAGTGAGGTACAAGTCGGCATCTGTAATTCAAAGAATGCTGTCTGAAAGCCCAGAGCCAAATGTTTTGCAGATTCCAACTAGAGTAAAAAGTTTGAAGTCTTCAGGAACTGTCAGAACAAACCACAATTGAAGCACAGCAAGCAGTAAGTTGTAAACTATTGAAAAGATCACCAAAGAAGGCTTTAAATTGCATGATGGTCCATTTGTGAAAAGTCGTGATGTAGCACTTCAGAACATTGGAGTGGAGCCCCAGTAATACTTTGGGTGCAACCCCATTCACAAGACTTGAAGGACAGAAAGTTGTACTGAAAAGATACTTTATTAAGATCAAACTACCATATACTATTTCCTTGATTACAAGTTGCGCCTTCTATTCAGGACACAACTGTACCTGCATTAAAAAATTTACCGGTACTTTAAATTGCTACAGTTGTGTAGTAATGTTTGCGCACCTTTCGCTCTACTCATGTTCCGATTGGCACTTGACTCGGGTCTGTTCATCCAACTGTACCAAGTCAAAGTAGCAGTGAAATTTTTTTATGCGGGCACAATTGTGTAGCCACAGCTTGTAATCAAGGAAATATGGTAATGGTTATCATTATATAGCTACTAACCTGAAAGTCTTGTGGTTGTCTATTAAAAATGTGGCCCAGCCAAATCTTGTTCTCCTCATGGTTGCAGACAAATTTGAAGAGACATTTGCTAGACTTGGAGCACGCCACTCCATCTATGACCAACGTTTTGTAACAGATGAGAAATGTTGAGAGGTAGGTATATCACAGTGGATGAGTATTATTTTTCACATGAAGCTATAGTTCCCTTTATGAGCCAATTTCCCCAATGAACCAAAATGCACCTATTAGAGGAGCACACAGTTGAGTGGGTGAGAGGATACAACTTTGGATTTGGCATGCTGGGTGAGCAAGGTGCTGAATTGATTCACCCATCGTATCAATGCACTTTGTGAACACACACACACACACACACACACACACACACACACACACACACACACACACACACACGCACACATACACACCTTTCAGACATAATAGCATTAAATAGGTTGCCATGAGACAGGATGGACAAAATATACTTAGCAATTCAAATCTAGCTATGAATACCACTTACATGCAGTTCAATCAGAAACAAAGAAAAGAGGCTACGGTGCATCGTTAAAGATCACTTCATAAGTATTGCTCCTGACTCAATCCATGCTCAGCCACCAACAAAGACAGCAAAACGTATGCCAAAACACACTGCTGCTTCATAGTATAGTGGATTTACATTCACGTACACAAAACACAACACGCGCGTTCTCTATTCCCCTTGACGATGTTTGCCCGTTACTTTTGAAGCATATAAGTCGCGTCTCAGAAAAAGAGTAACATAAAACGAAAGCTCTATCTATGTACAATACCTTTGTAAAAGTCGTTTCTCAACTGGAAGTTCGCACGTCCCGGACTAACTAGCTTTGAAAACCTACCTCCGCGTAAGTAGGCCACTTTTGAACGACACTTCTCCAGACCGAAACCATCTTTGATGCCCAAACATACCTCGTTCAGTAGAGCACAGGTTCATCTTCAACAATACTTCGTCTAAAGGGTCATCACGTGTTCTATTCAGTAACTGTACAACGAATTCCAACGGGTACAAATCATTACAACCGTTGCTAGGTAGGTAATTGCCATTTCAAAATTTTGGGGCGTAGGACTTTTTGTCCATCAATTCAATGGATCGTAACACCCGTGTGCTGCGTACTGACCGTTTTGGAAATTGGTCTGGCGTCCGCCTGATTAACTCGAACTTCTCCCCTTCCCTACGGCAATGCCAAAGGTATATATATGTATAGCCACAATTAACTTGATACATGCGCCTGCATGCGCAGTCATTAACCTGATTCATTTAGTTGCGTAAACATGCCGGTGACTTCCCACATTCCTCAAGCACTCCCTGAAGCTTCATGCGCATGCAGTGCAAAATTTTTAAAATGTCAGACATGTAAACATCTTGTCTTATAGTGCCGTTGAACGAGAGAGTCGATGGTATTATTAAGTTACTCGGGCGGGCAAGGCTTTTCTATAGCTAACGAGAGGTAGGAGGGCGGAGCCTCATGGTCAAAGGCTTCATCAATTGTTTCCTGGTAGGAAGGAGGTTCATCAGAAACACGACACAAACTAGGCGATTCTGAACGAAGAGCATCATTTACAAGAGGGTCTTCTTGTCTCGTGTGAGTGTCCCTTATCCAGACATGTCCTTCGCTTATGTCACAGGCGTTCACAACGACCTGGAATTCGTCGTGACGCTTTCTGCGACGTTTCCAGTAGCACACTGCCGCGCAAATGACCGTACTAACCACTCCTAACAGCAGCGTGGTCCCTACTACGCCACCAACAATAGCACCGATGATGTCTGTATATGAGTAGAAGAAAAATGTGAAGAAGCGATATATTAAAATCAATCAGATTGTATAATATGTAATAATATACTGTGGCAATCTTTCTCGTCGCTGCCATCCGAGCAATCCGATTTTCCGTCACAAGCGTAGTCCGACGGGATGCAATCCATATTGCGACAGCGAAATTCTGTTTTGGCACATTTCCCTGTAAATACATGCGTGCGACAACGATGCATGGCTGACGAACACACAAACACACACGCACATTATATGTACATAATCCGAACTTACCGCACCCAACTTCATCTCTATGATCACCACAGTCATTTTTGTAATCGCAGACTTGACTCAAACTGATGCAGCCAATCTGGCAACGGAATCCAGAGCAACCATCTTCGCGACGTAACAGCCCTATACATACGGGTCATTCAAAGATAACACATACAAGAGCTTCAACTGTACCTTGCGCTATAGCTAAACATAAGTGGCACGCTAACACTGAAGTTGCAGTCCATCCCGGCGAGACCATTTCTTGCTGTTCTTTATAACTGATTATTATAATTTTTTTTTTCCTTTAAAAAAAAAAAAAAAAAAAAAAACATCATGCACATGTATTATAATTGTTGTTATAAATTAAATAACAGCAACAATATAACCGGTGATCTTGACGCACGTGCACATATAGTTACGTATGTGAGGATCAACAAAACGGGAGTTCCTCGCCTAACGAGACGATATCTATGACATATATAGTTATCCTAGTTATCCCTTGTCGCTTCATCTCGAATCCGGAAGGTTCAAAACCTATAATCACTAGGGTAGCGGTGGTGTTGTGTTAAAGTACATGCATGGATGAGCTGAACCAATCCATATATACTACAGTCACGGTGGAAAATCACACCTCGCTAGAGTGGAAAATAGCGATGATTCATTGACTTCATAACGTTATTCAGATCGCCCGCTTTAAAAACTGTGGTATCACTGATTAGGTTGTTTTTCAATTAAAGCGCGCGACTTACGCATGACCCTAAAACAATTTTAAGGTTTTAAAACACTGTATCTTGTTTTTGTCGCTTCGCACAGTCACACATTGCATTGCAAAACGACACATAACGGCATACGAGTCAAGAAAATGAGATACAAACCACGCAATGTACAACAAGCGCACGCACGCGCGCGCACACGCACACACACGCACACAGCACACACGCACGCACGCACACACACTCACACGCACGCACGCACACACACACACACACGCACACAAACACACACACACACACACACACACACACACACACACACACACACACACACACACACACACACACACACACACACACACACACACACACACACACACACACACACACACACACACACACAGTGTTCAGATGACTCCAGAAGCTCTGTGAAAAGTCATGCGCATTTTGATTAATAACACATGCACAAATGCAACATTTTGCTTATCTAGCGCTTTTATCGACACGGGTCTCGATATCCAACTAGCACATGTACCTGTGTTGTTGCTATGAAAAACGGTGAACCGTGTGTGTGTGTGTGTGTGTGTGTGTGTGTGTGTGTGTGTGTGTGTGTGTGTGTGTGTGTGTGTGTGTGTGTGTGTGTGTGTGTGTGTGTGTGTGTGTGTGTGTGTGTGTGTGTGTGTGTGTGTGTGTGTGTGTGTGTGTGTGTGTGTGTGTGTGTGTGTGTGTGCGCGCGCGTGCGTGCGCTTGTGTACGCTGCGTGGTTTGTATCTCATTTTCTTGACTCGTATGCCCTTATGTGTCGTCTTGCAATGCAATGTGTGACTGTGCGAAGCGACAAAAACAAGATACAGTTTTTTAAAACCTTAAAATTGTTTTAGGGTCATGCGTAAGTCGTGCGCTTAAATTGAAAAACAACCTAATCAGTGATACCACAGTTATTAAAGCGGGCGATCTGAATAACGTTATGAGGTCAATGAATCGCCACTCTAGCTATAGGTGTGATTTTCCACTCTAGCGAGCCGTGACTGTATAGCATTATAGTCCGGGACAGCATCGAGGAAGTAAAATTTTTTTAAACCTTAAAGATGCCTTTGGGACCGATAAGAACGTTCCTTATATTGGTTTCACTAGCCCAACTCGTTTTAACAAAAAATTCAGTGAGTTGGATTATAACTATAAACATTATTTCACAATTAGCAGCTAATTATATTCATTGAAAACATTTATATAAAAACGCCGCAGTTAGGAACAAACGAAAGGCTTATCGATGAGATTGTTGAGCAACGCTCTTACCAATTACAGCTGTTAAGTAAACTATGGGTTCACAGTTACGTTGTTTTGCTTACACAAGGTAAGTGGGTGATGAATATGGTTCCAGTAATGAGGCAAAAACCTTAAAAAACTTGTCTTGAAAATCTTATGGACAGTTTTTAAGCAAAGAATGAGATTTCGGTATTTTTTAGATATCATTACATGTAGAATCAAAATATGATTTTAAATTTTGGACGCGGTACTGAAATATTTAATTGTCAAACTGAATTTTTTTTTTTAGTACCCCCCAATAAACTTGAATTTTTTGACTTCACGTTACGCTATATAAGTTTCGTTTTCTTACCATACATAGCTGACATTTTTTACCGAATTGTGGTGATTGATTTGCTATGACTATAATTAAAATACATGCTACATAAACGTATACTTCCTCGATGCTGTCCAGGACTTCAATTAGGTGCATTTGACATCAACGTCATCCGGCGTCTGCTTGCCAAGAATCATCAGTCTAGAATATTTGGCAATACATGATTAATCAAAATTTTGGCCATCATGGTTCAACAAAGCATGCATGGAACAATTATTGGGGAAAGACAAGGGAGAGAAATCAACGCACGTGTAACTCTGCGCATGCAAGCAGTGCCAGGGTTTCGAATTACAATACCAACTATGCGCTCTGCACTGCCTGAGCCTTACATTTGGCATTGGCGGTCATCGTGCGGCCCCTCATACAATCAGATTGGTTCGTTGATTATTTTTCACATGCACCCCCACACTGCGATCATCACTTAATGACCGGTTACAAAAAGGCTGATAATACGCATCTTGCACATGCCATTCTTGCCAATACATTTTTTGTGAACAAACTCCCAACATCCCAATTGATAAAATTTCATTATAGACGTGCATATCATGCTGGTATGTTCGTGCATGCGCTCTTTTTAGAGATTAATACCATCTTTGTCCGGTGTACATGCTTATAGGACTGGTTTATATGTCGCATGTTAAATCTAATTTTTCTATGAAAATGTGTGACACTCGATTTAGTGCTTTCGTCCTTCTCTATATCGTTTTGTTATCTCCATCTTGTGTTAACAGTGCATACATTCACGTTTTACTGTAAGCACTATTTTGTACATACTATATTAAAAACTGTTCCGTGTGTTCGCGTGCCCTACTTCAGTGTATACGTTGACCCGCGTGAAAATGGTGAGTTGGGGGTCGATGCAACCAACCAACTGCAAACTTACTGATGCATTCATGATCACATTCCTTCAGTGCTCACATTATTTATCCATAAATCATCTCGTAATAAAATGTTGCAGCAAAAAGGGAACTAACGCATGTACAGGCTGAGAGACAACTAGGTTCTCTTCTTACGCATTTGAAAATGATCTGTCTATCATGGATTAACAGTTACTTGAATGTTTAATTATGTAAGTAAAGACTCATGTATGATAATGTCCACACACACACAAACACACACACACACACACACACACACACACACACATATACACACACCAGGAAAGTAATACGTATGTACTAACTGGTGAGTAATTAATGCAATAGCCAGTATTATGTACGTCAAGTACGGCCAAATACTACACACCACGGCAGCAATGTTTAGACAAAGAGAAAGACTTCATTTTTTCTGAGCAGATTCCAGGCTGCCATTTTTGGCTGTATCTTTAGTCTATATAGTATGTTGCAATGTAGAGAGAAACAAGCTAGTAGCCTTTATGTATGTGCTAACATAATAATTATTATACATATTACGTGAAGGCACATGAAAGTCTTTGGATGTTAAAGAACATAATCATAAAGCCAATTGCTAGCATTAGTAAGAATGGTAAAAATACCCATTTTTGTGTATCATTATTTAAATTCACTTGATCGACAGCCAAGCAGGTAGCTATGGTAACCTTTTTTCTTCAGCACCTGGTTTTGTTAAACAAAGACAAAGGTTTGCCGTAGTATTTTCTTACTGCATTATATCCAGCAGCATTAATAAGAACAACTTCCTTAGTACAATAGTGTGGTTGAAATAATATCATAACGTTCATTGCTGAATAGAACTCTACCTCATAATGCACCTTGATGTTAAAAGTACTGCATACCTTTCTGGGGGATCAATTGACTTGAATAAATTTTACTTATAATATTAGCACATGTTTCATTTCACGACCTACACAATGTATTGCAATGGACTGAAATTAAGATAATACAGCCCTAGTGCTACGATAAGTTTGAAGGAAGAGTGTGTCTGAGTGAGCCTTAAAGTTATCAACTATGCTAACTGGTGATATTCATAAGGGCAAAACTACTATTTTGGATTTCATAAATTCAAAACTAACTTTGAAAAGAATAGGAAAAAAATTTGATTGCCTTGGGTCAGAAAATTCCATGTGGTGGTGGTTTAGGTACTAAACTTGTTTTGGTAAATGGGATTGAAATGTGTCTAATACCATGGAGTCTATATGCCTGGGAAGCTTCTGGGGAATACTCTCACCTCCATTCAAACACATCCATATCTGATCTAACCCATCCCCTCAATGATAGTGCTAATCTGATATGGTTCCAGGTCCATGCATAAGTATATATAAAGGATGGTAGGTGGACTGCATTCACTCAGTCATAATAGCGAACGACTGCTGATCTGAATTGCTCTCCCACCCACCACTCCACCTGTGCATTGATTGTACTTGTACACATTTTGCCGTGTTCTTTCTCGTATATCAATAGTAGGCGGCACCCTTCGGGCTTCTACACCCTGACCTAACCACTTAACCTTGACCAGCGTTATGGTGTGGCAAACTGGCTGACCCAGTGGTAACCAGCATTACCCCTTGGTCCCAGTCAGGCTCAGTGGTGGGGGGTCAGCACCCCTATGGCACACCCGACTGGCTGGCTGCTGCCTGCCCCCTTATGGGCAACTATCGATTACAGTCAAACTCACGACTGGGGCGTTCAATAGCCTATTAACAGCCAGCATGAGAGAGCATTTAGACAGCATTAACTTGAAATTTTTTCGTCATGCATGGAAGCTTGCTATTTCTAATAAATGCAACTCATCACAGTCCAAAATCAGAACGCCGTGTTGTTTTACATCCTACAACTCTAAATATGAAATATCAATTGCTGATCAAATGAAACATATTTTCCCGATTTCCGGACATTTCTATGGTTATTGTGGTGCTGCATTTCCCCATGAACCACCAAGTGATGCTTCACATGCAGAAAGTGATAGAGAAGATGTTGCCACAAAGGAAAGAAGTAATTTCTATGAATGCAGGGGCACACCCATAGTTCAAAGAGCAGCTTTTCTAAGCAGCAGGCCATGGGTTATACCATTTAACATAGCATCATTTGAAGATGATCAGGTGGTTGATGTGATTGAAGAACTACCAAAGGTCTATGGAATAAGATATGAACTGGCTGGGTATTCCATCGTTTCAAGGAAACATATTACTGCAGTCATTATGTGGAGAGGAGAATTCTATTTTTACAAGTAAATAAAAACATTCTCTAACGAGAGAGTTTTTGGTATATAGGATTGACCAATGGTGGTGTAAAAAGCACGGAAACAAGAGTGACAGAAATTTTACTGGAAAATTGAAATAGGCCTATATTTAGCCCATTACTCAGGCATGTGTGTTATATTGTGTGCTAAATATAGGCCTATTTCAATATTCCAGTAAAATTTCTGTCACTCTTGTTTCCGTGCTTTTTACACCACCATTGGTCAATCCTATATACCAACAACTCTCTCGTTAGAGAATGTTTTTATTTACTTGTTTCATAGGTTTTTTTTCACCGTCGATGAAATGTAGGAAGAGCATATATAATTTGGACGATCCCCTTTATCACGTAATGCAATAACAAATAACTTCAATAATAATAATTATAATTTATTATATGAAGTAGTAGTGTTTATTGTTAATTGTCCTCGCCCGCGCCCTCGTCTACTGCGGGGATGTCCTCCTCTCCGGCCTCCCCGCCATGCTGCATTCTGCCAGGGTGGCAGTGGCCATGCAGGCCAGGGAGGGAGCACAGGCGGCGGTGGTACCGGCGGGAGCGCAGCTGGTGGTGGTGGTGGCGGGATTATCCCTGCTTGTTGTTCCGCCAGGAACACCGGCGGGGGTAGCGCTGGTGGTGCCGGTGGGGGTAGCGCTGGTGGTGCTGGCGGGGTCAGCGCTGGTGGTGCCGGCGGGGTCAGCGCTGGTGGTGCTGGCGGGGGTAGCGCTGGTGGTGCCGGCGGGGGTAGCGCTGCTGGTAGTGGTGGTGGGGGCAGTGCTGCTGGTGGTGGTAGGAGTGGCAGGGCTTCTGGAGGTGGTGGGGTGAAGGGGAGAGGAGTCGGATGATGTATGTCATCCTCTTCCTCCTCCGACCCCTCTTGATTAAAAAAAACCCGTAAGGTCTTCAGCTGACATCTACATGTACGTGACAGAGACTGAGAGTATGATTTAAAATTTTTTACCTTATTCTTTTTTCAAGCAAGTATACACGTGAATCCACATAGAGTATATTATTAAATTCTTACCTCTTTTTGCAAAGTGCACTATAATTCAGCGGGTGCATGACTGACTTTTATACCTGCAAAGCCTTAACACGTGTACAGACTGTGCTATATTTCTATTGGTCCAATTCCATCATATTAACGGCATGCATGTGCTAAAATTTTATTGGTCAAATTTGAAAAGGCTCCAATCTAAACATGGAGGTGTAGCCTACATGAAGTAAAGATGGATAGTGTGGGAACTCAGGAAGTGAACTACATGACTGCATGTAGATCTGGGATAACATGGCACCATGTAAATTGATAAGGATATGTTTTCAGGTGAGTAATATCTGTGGACAGGGTCTGCAGCGTTATGAGTGTGGGCAGAATGTCTGAATTTTTCACTACATAAATGTGAGAGTAGAAGTACCTTATGGTAGCTATAACAAATTGATTTGCAAAAGTACAAGACTATTGGCGGCATGTGGTGGCAAGAAAGTCTGCTGCTAGTGCTGGTGGTGTGTACAATGGACAAAGCACTTGAAATGTACACGAGATTGGCTTAAGTTACGTGAATACCACACTTTTGCATGTATCATGAATTGATACATGTGCTTTAGAAACCAATGCCTCTGCCCCAATCTTACTTACTGCTGCATGGGCAGATCTAGTAACAACCTTTTGAGATAGCAATGGATGAGACTTACAAAAGGCATCATTTACTTCACTTAGAAGCTCCATTAGTGCATGAGATTTGGGTTCATACAAGGAGTAGCTATATGGGAGAAGGATAAGGTTGCAGTTATTTTCATTTCACCTATAGTTCTCAGCCCTTGCAACTGCAATTATATTCATAGTTGCAACACATGTACATGGCTAGACAGATAAGGAAGCCTTCAAATAAGCCTTTTTATACATCAGATTAAAACAATAGACACTATACTACTGTACACACAGTTGCATGCTTTACAAGTGAAGTGAATGGTTTTGTGCAGATCCGTGCTGTACATAGTTGTGCAGGCCCTACTACCGCGTTTGGTCAGGTAGTAGGGTGACAAGCCCGACCAAACACCGCCCGACTATGCTCTACAAATGTTGCATGCACAGCTTTTTAATGTTAATACAACATGCCATAACATACCATTGGGTGGTAGTGGTAGTGCATGCTGTGACCCCTGCGGTACCGCGTCCTCTCGGAAGCACATTTAGCCAAACGGACAGCGGGGTCATTCCAATACCGACTCCTTTTAGATGCTTTAATGGCAGCTGAATTTTACGTCCTCGTATTTCTGCCCGTTAGCAGCGCGGTTTCCCTCGAGGTCCTCTTCATATCGCCGCCTTTTAGCAGCATGGTTCTCCTCGAGGTCCTCTTCATATCGCCGCCTTTTAGCAGCACGGTTCTCATCGAGGTCCTCTTCATATCGCCGCTTTTTAGCAGCACGGTTCTCCTCGAGGTTCTCTTAACTTCATATCGCCGCCTTTTAGCAGCACGGTTCTCCTCGAGGTCCTCTTCATATAGCCGCCTTTTAGCAGCACGGTTCTCCTCGAGGTCCTCATCATATCGCCACCTTTTAGCAGATCGCTTAGATTCAATATCTGCGTTGTAGCTGTCGTGTACAGAGGCCTTCTTCTTTTCGGGATCGACCTTGTAGCTGTCGCGTACAGAGGCCTTCTTCTTTTCGGGATCGGCCTTGTAGAGCGCTCGGGCTTTAGCTTTGTTCTCGTCTTGCTTTTGGAGGTATTCCGCTCGTTGCTTAGATCTCTTCTTTTGATTACGCGAAGGCATTTTTAGAAAAACAACTTCACTAGCCAAAGTAACAACTAAACTGCGATAGGAACACCAGATATTTTTAGTGCAGGTTAGAGTATTTATACTGCCTAAAATTATTAATAAATATCTATTACATACATTATTAAATAGAACTTGATATGTGTCAATATGACATGTAAGGATAACGTGCCGGTAAATTTCGAAGCGATTGGTACTATTCCCGTCCTTCTAAACCGTTCCTAGCTCGAGTTATACCTTCCTAAGAAGAAGAAGAAGAAGAAGAAGAAGAAGACGACGACGACGACGATGGAGAATTATTTTAGGACTGGGCACGAGAAACAGGAAATTGTTTGTTTCTCTATAACCACACCGTTTTATGACACGGAACAAACGTAGAACTGTAGATCGTTGTGCTCTCATTCCGCCGCGATAAAGAGATAAGCGATCCGTTTCTCCGTTGTCCCTCCAGACGCTAGTTAAGTTTTATTAATGACATTCATCAACCCTCATTCAGTCCTATATTGAACCTGCTGCCGCAGGTTCAGATGATGGTCTAGGTGTAACTGATCAAGTTCGATGAAACCTCTTGACAAAAAAAAACTTGATGCACAAAGGACAGACTGGTTCTTATGTATATTATCTTTTGTCCATGATGAATTAAGTGCTGAGTGTTATATATTTTTTTGCCTAGAATTCACTATATCATTTCCAGTTTGGCTTATCAATTTTGTCTCGTTCAGCATGAAACAATAACAGTAAATGCTGTATTCTATATTGACCGCTTACTAGCTCCACACTAGGTTCAATTGTCACATGTCTATACTGGATACTCTCATACTTCTATATGTTTTAACTCTTGGTATATATAACCCTAGATAGTACAGTGCATGACAGCTACTTTAATATCAATTAACTCCTACTCCTACTCATACTTTTAGACACCAACTCCTACTCCTGCTCCTACTCCTACTTTTAGACCCTAACTCCTCCTGCTCCTACTTCTACTCCTACTTTTAGCTACACCCGCTTCTCACACTCATGGCAACTAGAACACTGCATGACCCCGTGCAACTAACTTAGTACTGGTGTTTACCATGCTGTCACATTTTGTCAATTCATGGTTGTAACCATGTAGTTTTGCATTTCATGTGCACATGTGTATGTACGCCTTTTACAGGCTGATGTAATACTATTTAAGAGAGGGGGGGGGGGGGGGGGGGGGGGGATTTTGGTAAAAGCACTATTAAGCACACACGCGCACATGTACAACGCACACAAGCACATGTACACACACGCACGAACACACCACAACAAATAAACTGTTCGCAGCTTCGAGTATAGTAGGTGCTATAT
Source organism: Eunapius fragilis (assembly GCA_963681505.1). Classification (NCBI taxonomy): domain Eukaryota; kingdom Metazoa; phylum Porifera; class Demospongiae; order Spongillida; family Spongillidae; genus Eunapius; species Eunapius fragilis. The sequence goes on along the minus strand of OY811978.1, from coordinate 5,421,374 downwards.
CATGGTATGTATATGCAATATCAGGCAGGATGCAATACCAACGCCATGTATAACATGCATAGCACATATACGCCTACATTGGTAGGTACTTGGATATTTTTTTCAAATTGATATTTTTGCAACAATTCACATGGTTCTAAAAAGAGCAAAAAATGTGCATTCCAACTGTATATTACTTATAATATCATCTTTTTTCATTCGGTCAATACGGCAGCATAAAGCGGTACTTTAAATGTATGGAATCAAATGACCGGGCCTAAAAAAAACGGTGGCGGTTTAACTTATATTCGCTACACTGATCATATACTAAACATGCTACTGCAGCCAAATATATGAGTAACTGCCACACATACCTGCATATAAAAATTGTTTTTAGAAGGTACTCCAGCAGTTATTATGCATAAAATCATGCCAAATATGCAGGCTGCTCATTGCAGCGATATAAAAATATACATATTATATCATGTTCTCGGAAACAAAATTTTACCATTCAATGAAAAAGGCATTTCACAGGTCAAGAAAATCATATCTCCAGTAATATTGTCAGTAAGCAGCCCGTAATATGCATATTTTTTCATCTTCCCCTTCTTCCTTGATGTCTTCCTGTGTCCAGTAACAGATAATGGCTTTGGGAACTGTATCAGTACTTTTTACTGAAATAATTAATGTGTCCATGATACAGAAAATTTGTTTTTGCACAGTAAACCATAAATGATTGTTAAATTTTGCATACATAGAAATCATATGAGTCAAGCTTCATGCACAGATGTGGGAAACATAGTCTTCTGTTCGACCAGAGGGAATAGCACCTAATTGCAGTAAATACGAAGTTACTGGCACAGTGTGAACTTACATCCCTTGTGTACAGACAGTCGTCAACAGAGCATCACTCATGATCACCAGTCTCTCCCTTTCCTTCTGCAAAGAGTGTCCATTGCACTCCAGCAGGGCAATGCTGCCTCTGTAATGGGCACCACAAGTAGTGTGTAATTTATATAGAGTGTGTAATTAATATAGTGCATGCCTCTGTAATTTTTGGAAGTAGCGTTGTACCTTTTAATGTACTATATTATACAAAAAAATAAACTTCTTATTTTTATTGAACCAACTGTTCTCTTTCTTCCTCCATTTGCTTCTGCTGCGCATCTATCTGCCTTTTCAGTAGCTCGATCAGCTGTGCTGTCTCTGCCATCCTGCCGACAACACCACAAAATAATGTCGTGTTTTCTCTATCGGAAATCAGGATTATAAATGAATATAATTTCAGGGAATGCACAACTATAAATCAGCTAACAACTACAGTACAGCTAGTGTACGCTAAAACAAGAGAAAAAGAAGTCTCTCAGAACAACATGTGTTATATGTGTTAAATACTCCAAATTGCGCATGTGCAAGAAGACATAATGGCTTCAGGTTACATGGTCAGAACACCTCTCTGCCAGCCTTGAAGTCCTCCATTGATCACTGAGAGGCGATATCCCCTCTAACTGAAGGGGTTTGTTGGTGGTGTTATCTAGTTGACCTTCTTGGGTTATCTCGAGTGTACTCACCACCAGTGGGAAGGCGAGGATTACGGTACCTTTGCATGGGTTGAGCTGTAGTCTTTGCTTCTTATGTAGAAAGGAGAGGTACTTGGGTGTCAGGCATGGAGGTTGCCACCTCTATGGTTGGTGAACCTAGAAATGGTTCCACTGAGGCAGCTGATACGTCCCCTCCAGGGTCTGCATCCTCTTGGGTCCCGTAACGTGGACGAAGCTGCATCACCAAGTGCCACCACGTGGAAATACCCTCACATTAACATTGCGGGTGCCAAACACCTTAGTAACCACAGCAGGAACCCATCTAGCCTCTTTCTCTCGTCTAGGCCCACAATAGAAAGCATAGCATGGTGTGCCCACAGAGCATATGGGAGTGACTCTCTCTGGAGGGACCTCTTGAGCTTGTGACTTAATGGCTTCCCTGGCCTTCTTGCCTTGAGCAGTGTGTGCTGGAGAAGGAAGGAGAATGTCAATTCTGGTCCTGATCTGACGACCATTCAGTAATTCACTTGGAGAATAGCCCTCTGCCTGAGGCGTCTGGCGATATTGCATTAAGAACTCCTGTAGCGCAACTCGTGGTGGCAATGATGATTTGGTGAGAGCCTGTTTGAAGGTCTGGACCAGACGTTCAGCAGCACCATTGATGGCAGGATGGTATGGAGCCCCTGTGAGGTGAATGATGCCTCTCTCTTGACACCAGGCCTGGAACTCCTCCGAGGAGAATGAAGTTGCATTGTTCGACATGATGGTATGTGGATAGCCAAAGTGTGCGAAGTCTTGCTCTAACAACTCCGTGGTGGATTTAGTGGATGTGGAAGTGGTGGGATGGATGGAAGGATACTTGGAGTAGGCATCAATGAGGATAAGCCAACTGCTTCCCAGAAAGTTGATAGCATGGTCGACATGCACACGACTCCATGGTTTCTCTGGAAGCATCCAGGGGCGGTTTGCTGCTTTGGGTGGCTTTTTCTGGTGTTCGACACAGGTAGTACACTGATGGTAGAGGTCCATTGTCTCGGCATCCATCCCTGGCCAATAGACTGCAGTGCGTGCTAATGACTTCATTCGCTTCATCCCAAAATGCCAAATGAAGAAGTTGCAGGACTTGGGGCAATGACCACTCTTGATCCATATAGAAGGCAACCATGGATTGTGGAGAGAGAAACGGACAACTTGCTAAAAATCTCCAATGTATCGTTTTGCAAACTTCCGTTTGATACGTCCTTAGGTAGCCATCCTTCTCGCGTATAGCGCATAATACTGGCGATGAGCGGGTCCTTTGTTGACTCCTTAGCCAGTGTTCCTGGGTCAGTAGGATTTATCTGAAGGCTGACAGTCTTGATGGTGCAGACAGTGTCCATGTCTGCATCACCTTCCTCCCCATCAAAGTTGACAGGCGGCTAAGAGCATCTTCGTTGCCACGGTCTGACGTTTTCCGATACTGAATCGAAAAATTGTACTGACTGAGCATCAGAGCCCAGTGAGCAAGCCTGTTAGCAGCAAGAGCCGGAGTTGCTTTTGTTGGTCCAAAAGAGCAATCAGTGGTTTGTGGTCCGTGACCAAAATGAATGTATGACCATAAAGAAACTTGTTCAAGGCAAAGATTATGGCCAGTGCTTCCTTCTGTATCTGACTGTATCCACGCTGTGTGCTTGTGAGGGTCTTTGAGGTATTGGCAATTGGACGTTCCCTGCCATCACTGTACCTGTGGAAGAGAACTGCTCCCAAACCCGAAGCATCGCATGAGATCCCTATGGGAAGGGAAGGGTCAAAATGGACCAGATTGGTGTCAGCAGATAACAGGTCTTTGAGCTTTTGAAAAGCTGCTTGTTCCTCTCTGTCCCACTTCCATGGAACCTCTTTCTTAGTCAGACGATGAAGTGGCTCAGTGACTGTAGCCAGGTTGGGCAGAAAATTGCACCGAACCAAGAAAAGAGTGGAGACCTGAAACAGATTCTGGAGGTGGCATCCTCTTGACAGCATCGACTTTTGGTCCTTTGGCTATCCCCTGTTCAGAAAGGATATGTCTAAGTACTCGACCGAAGGCTGGGCAATGATGCATTTTTCCAGGCGGCAACGAAGACCTTGCATCTCCAGACGTTTGAACAAAGAACGAAGGTTTAGCAGGTGTTCAGAAGCTGTGGCCCCACTGACCAGAATGTCATCTATATAGACAGCTACACCTTGGAGGTCACTGGTCAGCTGGTCCATAATTTCTTGGAAATAACCAGGTGCCAAACTAATGCCAAAAGGGAGTCGCATCTGAAGTAGGACTCCTCGGTGGGTACTGAGTGCCAATCGCTTCTGACTCTCAGGTGCCAGCATGATTTGGTTGTAGGCATCCGCCAAATCAATCTTGGAGAAGCCATAGCCACCCGCTAACTTCTGCATCAGATCCTCTGGAAGTGGCATGGGATGATGATGGAGTTCCAGTTGCTGGTTCATAGTGACAGAGTAATCCCACAGACTCAAAGTTTAGCCAGTTGTCCGGGAAGGATTGGTTTGCGAATAGGAACCACAGGTGTTCCATAGTCATTGAACTGGGTTGGAAGCCACATCCCTCTTGCAATTCCCGTATCGTAGGCTTGGTAGAGGTCCTCCTGGATGGCGAAGGGAACTACACGTGGTTTGCAGATGATGGGTTTTGTTTCAGGCTTGAACTTGACTTCCAGTTGGAAATCCTTGAGACACCCGAGTTCAGAATTGGACAGTTCTGGAAATTCCTGACAGAGTTGCCTGCATGCATCCTGTAGGATTGGGTCTGGTCTCAAATCATCGAAGATGGGTCGCACTGATATGGGACCTTCTTGCTTCTCTGCTGGTAGACCCAGAAGTGTAGGTGTGTTCACGTTAAGCCTGACTATAGCACTGCAACCAAGAAGGTTGAGTCGGGGAACTTTGGTAACAATGAAATCAACTGATTTGCCCAGGGAACTGTCCCCACCCTGAAGTGAGACAACTGTTGTGAATGTGCCCAAGGTGGGTAGTGGTTGTCCATTTGCTACCTCATATCGTCCTGTGACAGGTGACAGTACAGGCTTTCCCAGATCACACCATACATCGTTAGAGCAGGTTGTCCCCAGCACCTGTGTCCACCTTAAAAATGAACTGTTTTCCCTGGATTTGGACCAATTGCTGAAGTTGGGGAACTGCCTCGATGACCTTGACTGTCTGTATCTGATGGTGCTTAGAGATTGTCTTTACAGGTTGGGTCTGTCTCTGCTTCTTCAGACAGACTGCTTAGCTTTTGACAGTACCAACGTACGGCTTCTTTGAAGGGGCAATCAACCGACTTGTGGTCTGTCTTCCCACATCGTGGACAGGTCCCTTTTGGGAAGTCTCTCTCCTTGCCGTGGACTTGGTGTATAGGGTGTTCTCCTAAGTCAGGTGAAGGAGATCATCTCCTAGAGTCAAGCTTGCAGACAGCGCTTGCTTTCAACCCATACACAGTCTCCTTTGCCAACTTGGCTGCCTCCTCTGTCTCCATCGCAACTGCAATTGCTTTGGCAAAGGTAAGCTCCTCCTCCTTAAACTTGAATAGTGCCTTCAGGACGGCTTCATTGCTGACGGAGCACATGAACCGGGTGCGCATTGCCTCCTCCAGAGGGTCTTTAATTAATGGCCGCAAAATCGCACGTGACAGCGACCTGACGGATTCGACGGCCAACTCTTGAATTGACTCTCCCGGCTTGCGGCACATGGAGGACCAATACTTGAACCGCTCGCGGATGACGTATTGCGTTGGGTCAAATTGGTCCTTCATATAATTCAACAATCTCTTCCAGCGTAAGAGCGTTGATGTCCTTAGCTGGTGGCTGCTGGGAGGCGAGGTTACTCAGAAGCTTGTAGTTCACTCTCGACTGATTCGTGAGGAAAACCTGCGCTTGTTAATTTATCCGTAGGAATTGAGTTAGCTCCCACAGAGGTTTGGAACCTAGCTTGCCCAGTAATCGTCCCCCAATTCTGCCGTGGGTCGAACGGGACTAAACTGGGAATGACGACTAACGGCGCCTTTGGAGAAGGTTGTTCCCGCTTGTCCGTGTGTCCAATAAACGCAGCGACTAGCGCCTCCGTCTGTTTTCTTCCTTCCTCCATTTGCTTCTGCTGCGCATCTATCTGCCTTTTCAGTAGCTCGATCAGTTGTGCTGTCTCTGCCATCCTGCCGAAAACACCACAAAATAATGTCGTGTTTTCTCCATCGGAAATCAGGATTATAAATGAATATAATTTCAGGGAATCAAAGGGCACAGTACAGGCACAACTATAAATCAGCTAACAACTACAGCTAGTGTACGCTAAAACAAGAGAAAAAGAAGTCTCTCAGAACAACATGTGTTATATGTGTTAAATACTCCAAATTGCACATGTGCAAGAAGACATAATGGCTTCAGGTTACATGATCAGAACACCCACTGTCATAAAAGCTATTAGCTTCACGATAAACCTTAAACCATATGAAGCCGTTCGTGGAAGCTTCGGGGCAACACTGCGCATTGTCTGATTGCCCTCATATTTATATGAGTAATGCATCTAGGTGTTTAGTTCATATGTAGGGTAGCGTAGGGTATGTTCGGTAGTGGGTAGTGTTAGGCCCCCAACGCTTCTAAAAAGAGGCTAAGGCTTACCGAACGCCTTAAAATTGAAACAGCAAATGGAACACTCAATTACACAATCTCCAAGGAGTTAGTTTTCAGCCAGTTCAGTTAAAGTTTCATTACAAAATTTCATGTAGCAAGTAATATTACTTTTGTTTACCCAACCTAATTTTTTGACTAAAATGGCGCAACGTACGGTGCGCAAGTGTTAAAGGGTGCCATAGGGGCAACCAGCATTTGTCAGGCAAGTTTCATCGGTTTGTACTTTTTTGGTTGTTTCTGAACTAAGAACTGAATACACTACCACAAAATATGTTTTGCTACAAATCAGAAATGTCGAAGAGTTCCAATGGGGGTTGAACATTCCATGTTCGAATCAAGCAATTTGGGTGTGTTCGGCATAGGGGACGAACACTGCAAAAAAGGAAAAAAAAACTTTATCAATAAAAACACATATGTTAAGGTTGTTCAAGTGGTAGGTTTCTAATATATGAATCACAGAGCAAAATATTGCCCGGAAGGAGTGTTCGTCCGGGGAGGGGGGGGGGGGGGGGGGGGGGGGGTTTGATTGTTGCATATAGTATCTCATATGAAATATCTTTTTATTTCTTTGTCCTCCAACATTTACAGGCAGCTGGTGCAATACAAAAAATACTTGTACTACATTTTTGTGATTTCTCTTTTCTCTGTCAACAATGATATAAATGTATTCTTGAGTACCAATATACATGTATATATCAATTGATTTCACTTTTGTTTGTTAAGTAAAACCTTAGCATGATTGCCATTGCACAATACCTATAAGGCGCTTCATTGCCACACATTATACATGTATGATCTAGTGATGGAACGTCAGTACCTCAAGAACTCTCATGAGAGTATGATAGCTGCTATAAAGGAAGTAAGAGAAGGTCACATGTCTAGGCATGCAGCATCAAAGGCCTATGGTGTACCCCGATCCACACTCTGTGACAAGTTGGACGGAAAGAGCCCAGAGGATCGAAAAATGGGTCCTAGTACTGTGTTGACAAAGGCTGAGGAAGCAATGCTAGCAGCATTCTGTATCAAGTTTCTGAAATGTGGCTTCCCCATAAATCGTCAGGATCTTTGTGATATTGTTGCCAAGGTCGTCAAGGCAGATAAATGCAGAAATCCATTTAAGGATGGCAGGCCAGGCTTTTGCTGGTTTCAGGGTTTTATGCGACGGAACCCTGAACTTACAGAACGATCTGCAGAAATGTTGACAGGGGGGAGGGCAGTTGTAACTGAAGCTGCCATTCGAAAATGGTTTCGTGACATCCAGGCCTATATTGTGGAGGAGGAAGAAGCTGCAGATCTCTTGCAGGCTCCAGAACAAATCTTAAACTTTGATGAGTCGAATTTTCTCCTTGCCAGGAAGAAGGGGAATGTTCTGGGACCTGTGAACTATAAAAGCTTCTTAAAAGCATCAAAAGAAAATGATAAAGAAGGCTTAACAGTACTGATGGGCTATTCTGCTGCAGGGAAAATGGCACCTCCTATGATAATATATGCATACAAGCAGCACATTCTCCATGACATAGCAGAGGCAGTTGAAGCTGTTGATCTTACTTGGGCAATTGGTAAGTCTGAGACAGGTTGGATGACGAGTGCTACCTTCTATGACTATATGTCACAAGTTTTTGAGCCATGGCTTGTACAGAGCAACATCCCAAGGCCTGTCTTGGTATATGCTGATGGTCACAAGTCCCACCTTTCCCTGGAAGTGGCTGAATTCTGTACATCAAAGGGTATTCTGCTTGTTGCTCTCTACCCACTTGCTTCAACCACTTGATGTTTCAGTATTTTCAGTATTTAAGTCCCTAAAGAGCTTGTGGGCCACTGCCAAAAACAAATGGAAGGAAACACATTGAACGAAAACATCAGCAAAAAAAGTTTTCCTACAGTCGTCAAGGGTGCTGTTGATCAGATAACCCTTAGTACTGTTGTGAATGGCTTTAGGAAGTCAGGCATTTACCCGCTGGATCCAGGAAAGGTAGATTATAGTAAATGTGTTAGGGATCACCTACAGCAAGAGTGTGAAGAAGCAGAACTGTCGTCTCCAGTTAGTGATCCAGCTGTATTTCGAATGAGGTGTGGCCTTCGCTTTCTTGAAGAGCGTATAGGGTATACAAAGTTACAGCTGTTTGAGTCAGCTTATGGTGGGGAATGGCAAGGAGACATAGAAGACACATCACTTTACTTGCTGTGGTCCTCTCTAAAGAGATTGCAGAAGCATCAATGGATGATGGTCCCTCAGGTGGAGGAGGTGATGGTCCCTCAGGTGGAGGAAATGGTGATCTCTCAGTTGGAGGAAATGATGTTGATGATGATCCCTCAGGTGGAGGACATCATGATCCCTCAGGTTGAGGAGATGACAATCTCTCAGTTGGAGGAGATGATGATCCCTCAGGTGGAGGAAATGATGTTGATGATGGCCCCTCAGGTGGAGGAGATGATGATCTCTCAGTTGGAGGAGATGATGGCCTCTCAGGTGGAGGAGATGATGATCCCTCAGATGGAGGAGATGATGGCCCCTCAGGTGGAGGAGATGGTGATCCCTTAGCTGGAGGAGATGATGATCCCTCAGATGGTGAAAGGCGAGAAGAACTGCTAAGTGATGACCCAAATGATGTAAGATCAAATTGCCCATCAACATCAAGCTTGCATAACAGGCTGCCAACTTCAGTCACTCCAATTCTGACGAAGCATTTAGTAGACCGATTAATAACATTGTCTAAGTCTAGCAACCAAACTGGAAGGAAAAGAAAACGCTCTTTATCAGCTAGTGTGTACGCTTTAACCAGCAAGAAATGGCGAGAATTGCGTGAAGCAGAAGAGGCTGAAAAAAAGTTAAAAAAGCAATCTAAGAAAGGAGTTGAGAAAGAGAAAGGTAAGAAAGGAAATGAGAAAGAGAAAGGTAAGAAAGGAGATGAGAAAGGGAAAGGTAAGTAAAGAGCAGAGAAACAGGGAATGATTGATCAAACAGATGAAGATAATTCTGGTGGGATTGGAAATGCATGGTGTGTGATTCCAGTTTCTTTCAACAAGAAGAAGATGGCGTTGAATGCAAGTGGGTGCAGTGTCAGAAGTGTGACGAAACATCACATGTCACTTGCATCCCAGAAGTGCACAGAATATATTTCTCTTTTGATAGTGAAGATGAAAAGGAATACATTTGTCCAAACTGCACAAATCTTGCTGAAGACAGTGACAATTACATGTGACTCAGTTGAGTTCCACAGCCCTGTAGTGCAAGTTGCCAGACGTATAGGCTGCTTTATAAGATGATTCCAATTCCTGCATGCAAGTATATAGCATGCCTCAATGCTGACTGATGATTCCAGGATCTGTAGATATTTCACTCATTTTTTATAATAGTAAGAATGTTTAAATGACTCATTGCGAATGATTGTACTATATGCGGTGACGAACACTCCTAATCGCACTGCCGAAATAACCCTTAGCGCTGCCGACTACTGCCGAACGCTACCGTAGGGACTTTAATATTTTTTTACATTTTCAATAGACAAAAAAATCACCTAAAGTGATACTGTTGTTCTAAAGTGTTTTAGGTTTCTAAAAGTGCATGTAGTATATATATTTTAATTCCGAATATCCGTAGGGCTATTTATTGTCTTCAAATTTTCGCGCGACTGCGAACACTACCGAATCTACCCTATTTCATGCAACCCATTCAATGCGCTACCTTTATAGAATATAGCAAGCACAATAGAACTCGAAACCAGCGCAAACAATCGATCGCCTTAAATCAATCCTCTCCAGCAGTCAAAAATTACGCTTCAATTTTTGGCGGTAGTTACGTGATTTATCCTAGTACCTATACATGGTATACACGCCGGTTCCGTGCAAGCGTTAGATTCTGGTGATTCGAGACAGGTCGGCACTGCTTCCAGACCATTATTCTGCTTCGGATTGAGCACTGTTCATTATATTGACAAAGACAACAATATTTTTTCAATATGTTGCGACGCGCTATAGATTTAGGCCACACATTGAATTCCATCACAGTACACGGACCTACACGGACCCTACTCCATGTTCCATGTGTTACATGACCAAGGCTATCATCAAGCTAGCGGTTAAGAGCATGGAGTGGGACATTCTTGTTCATATGTAAATGTAATTATCAAACCTTTTACCACAACATCCTGATAAAATGAAGACACAGCTTTTCTTTGACAGTTATAGAGAAATCCATTTATTGGATACACATGCAGTGTATGTACACAGTCAATAGTCACTAGGAGTACTAAAATACGTTGTGCTTCTTATACCATCATGGTGGCTACTAAGCACTCCAACAGTTTCTCGTGGAACTTCCTCCGTGATTAATAATGTATTCATTGCTCTGATTATGCGCATCATTGCAGTACGTTTTATAGATACGATGTGTAGGATTAAAGTCATTCCTGAAGCGAAACTCCAAGTGGGAAGGCAAATGGTAGTGAGTAGGAGAAGACCCTCGTTCGATGTTGACGACACTCGAGCAATGAAAGGTGGTATTAAAAGAATGCAATATAAAACTGGGTACGCCACCAGCGGTAGAAGCTGTCTGAACGCTATGTTGTTTTGTTCTCGACCGAACACATTTTCATCAAATTTCGATTTCTTATGTGCACGGTAGTACACGGTAATCATCATAGCCAACATGGCTACCGACTGCAGAACTAACAAAACGAATGCGGGTCCGTACCACAGAGCAATCTGTTCAAAATGACCAACAATGTAATCTTCGCCACATGTCTTTCTCTTCTGTATCCAACACCACTCACCCGTTGGTCCGTATGACGTCGTTATTAAAGGAGCGAATGAAAAGGCAATCGGGAACAAGATGGAAGAAATGACGTACAGAGGTTCCAACTTCTTCAGGTTCTTTAAGAGAACGGCGAAGCAGAAGAGATGAAAAGTGATCCAACAACCGAGGCAAGTCTTCATCCAAGCGAACGTTTGGAACAGATAGCCGACAGCTACACATGACGGGTATTCAGACTCGTTATATTCCAAGAAGGTTAATTGGCTTACAAGAAGCAGCCCATGGAGTAGCGAAGCCACGACCTGATAGGCGGCCAGACGGTAGAGAAATGCTTTATACAACTTCAGATAAAACAGCCAGATCAGTGCAAAGAAGCAAGTAACCACGGAAATTGCTCCAAGCGGCCCGAGAATACGGATCAGGAAATTGTTCGTCATAGAACAATTAGTGCTGAGATTGGCTTCCATTCGTTCCACAATTTTACACACCCAGGAAATTTTTTTGACAATGTATCAATCGTCGTCGCCGTCGTCGTCTTCTTTCTTTCTTCTCGTGAGAGTATAACATGGGCGTAGGAACAACCCTAATTGGGTGGGGGGGGGGGGGGCCTAAGATTCATCACGCGTACATTGTCGTAAGTCATCCATATTAATTACTCATACACGTGACCCCGATTATGAAGTCATTAAAATCGAACAAGACTCCTGACAAGCGGATGGCTTACCTTGTTGTCGTCATCGTACAAGAAGGCAACAGCAAGCAGTTTCGTGTTTGTTTGATGTCACAAAACCGCGTGGTTGTAGAGAACAAACTATTTTCCAAACTAGTACCCAGTCCCACGAATTTCTTCTTCTACTTCTCTTGACCACGCATAACTCGGGATAGGAACACTTTTAAGAAATGAAAATCACACCACTGGCTTCAGAATTCGTTGGCATTCTCGTTTCTGTGGTCAAAACGTCTCGAGGCCACATGACATAAATAGGTGGTTGTGTTAGCAAATCCCGTATAGTTAAGCTTACTGCACTGACACGACTCGGATAGGTCATACTTCGCTCTTCATACGATGTACTAGTAGTATACATGATGTAATCAAATGTGAACGGTCTGGGCACTACATGTAGTGGTAATTAACTGTGGCATGTATCCGGTTTTGCACTATACTACATGTAATAGCGTGCACGTGCGTACTATAATCATTCTTGTGCTTCGATCGTTGTAGGTTTGACGCTCTTTGTAACTTAGTGAAGTTGTTTTTCTCGAAATGCCTTCACGTCTGGAAAAGAAGAAAGCCAAATGACGCGCATAGTACCTCAAAACTCGAGACGACGTAGGCCTATTAGATTCAGCCCGAGCGGAACTACAAAGCAGAGCCTGAAAAGGAACGGGCCTCTCAACGTGAAACTATCGAGCAGAGCCTGAAAGAAACGGACCTCTCGACGCGCAAGGTATCGAGCAGATCCTGAAAAGGAACGGACCTCTCGACGTGCAAGGTATCGAGCAGATCCTGAAAAGGAACGGGCTGCTAAAAGACAGTGATATTGCCATAGTCCTGAACGTGCATCTCGCTCGGCGAAAAGAGTTAAGGTCACTCAAAGGTATGTTGTACCTTTACAACCTCCCTCTCATATCAAGATGGATTACTTAACATGCTACGGCTCATAATCGGGAATGAATAAAAATCAATGAAACAAGTAAATAAAAACTTTCTCTATGAGAAAGTTGGTGGGATATAGGATTTGAAGGCAATAGTGGGGTAAATAGGAAAGAAACAAGGGTCTAATAATAAGGGAAAATGGAATAGTCCTATATTTAGCACATTTCTATATGTAGGATATAGTATGTTGTTCGTGTGCTAAATATGGGACTATTCCATTTTCCCTTATTATTAGACCCTTGTTTCCTTCCTTTTTACACCACCATTGCCTTCAAATCCAACTTTCTCATAGAGAATGTTTTTTATTTACTTGTATCATTATATGTTATTTTTAACATTACAGTATTAATTATTACACAAATGCAACAATAACTAAACACAAGTCACAAAACAACATACAAACTCAGATGTATACCTGATGAGGGCATGAAAGTCTGGACAAAATAGCTCCCACATTTGCCCTAAATAAATGGAGATTGAGCCGGCTGTATAGCTCAGATAAAACCCTATAGATTTGGGCCTGGACGAAGAAGTGGCTAGGCGAGAGGCTAACATGGAAAACGTCTCCCAAGCCTCCTTCCCCCATGCTCCGTAAGATTCCATTACCAGAGGGATGCAAATCCACCCAAGATCGTTACACTTAGCATCATTGGCCTCATGTTTTCGGAGCTCAGTGGCATGTGCAGCTGCTCCAGCAGTTACTCCCGCTTCAGTGGAGTTTATATGAATAATATGACTTCGGTGAGACCGCCCACCCTCAATTAGGGCCAATATATACAGGATAGGAGCGGTTTTAAAGAGCGCAATTATACAAATTGCCTGGAAGAACATCACCAATCTAAAACTAGTGTGTCTATTGCAGCTTTGCTTGCAACTGATGATCATTTAACATTATGAAATTTCCAAAACATTACATTAGTGTGGTTATGAATGCCTCCTTGCTCTAGACTCCACCTGGTACCTACACTCCATCCCCAATCATGGTATGTATACCCACCTAAATAACCATCAAATGGTCACTGATAAATTGCTGTGTGGGTGTGGCAACAGCTGCTGATCTACAGACAGTACGTTTGGTTAGGCATGCCTCCCTGCTTTTAATTAGACTCAGTCTGGTACCTCCACTCCATCCCTAGGCGGCTGAGGCCAATCGTGGAATGCATGCTTGCTTAAATAGCAAATGGTCATAATGTACAAACATCATATCTTCTGATCTAACCTAGTGTGGTTAGGCATGCCTCCTTGCTCTAGATTCCACCTGGTACCTCCATACCATCCCTGAGATGAGCCCACTTGCGAAATGTATACTCACCTACATAGCCATCAGATGAGTATGGGTGTGGCAGCATACCTTGATTAACCTTAAATCTCCAGGTCCAAGTCCTACGTGTAGGACCAATATTTGAAAATTCATTATAAATAGAAATGCAGTTTTTTGGCATCCATTTCTCTACTGCTGTTTGATGTGTCTATCGTGCTAAATTTACCAATTGTCAGTCTATTTTTAAAATCACACCCTTGGTTACACGATGCTAATAAACAGATACGGTTCTTAAAAATGCATTATGTAGAGAATTTAAGTGTCACAGAAAAAAGTGGTATGGGGCATACTGGAGAATTGCATTTCAAGACAATGTGAAACTTCCAAACATGTATAAATATCTGTAGGAAGTTTGAATACTCCAATCTAAAACAGTTTATCTATTTCCCACATGTTTTTAGGGGTAGAACTGACTTAATATGGTCAAGCATTATGATTTTTCCATTGTGCATATCACCATCTAACATTGGATTTGCGCCTTATGTACGTACATCTTCCCAATAAACTAAAATGAATAGCATCTATAAAAATATGGGCTGAGTAACTGTGTCTGACGTGCCAATATTAAAATAAAATCGAATAAACCTGAAAAACCTAGGTAATCGCTGGCAAATTAATGATGCATTAATCGCCAAAATCGATTGCATGTTTCTAATAATAGGTATGTTGCAAAATTTTTCAAATTGTTTAAATCACAGAGATAATAACACCGATATGAAGAGCGCATTAAAACATACTTAATAATACCAAAATCGTAAGTTTATGATTTAGAATACGGAAGATATAGCGTTTTAAAGCGTAAAAAAAAGCATAAAATTTTTAGTATGGGATTTCATTAAAACGTGCATCCGTAAGTATGTTCTGTTAAATCCCACATAACTTTTGCAACGAATACCATATCGGGATGGAATTTTCAGTAAAGGCAGATTAATAGATGCTCTTTCAAATTATTCTGTTAAAAGTTCACTATGCAAGCGATATAGTTTTTTGTGGCTCATCAACTTTAATAAAAATTTATACTTAAGAAAATACATGATGTTAGTGCATATTGTATTATGAAAACACTAATCAAATAACTAATTCATCCAAAAGAAGGTCTGCTGCTAGTTCAAAGATAGATATGTCAAAATCTATTTTGATTTTGTTGGTACCAATAGTACCAACCAGTTACCAGTCTTTTCTCAACAAATGTGCACAAATGTATAGCCAAGACTCAAGACGTCAATCCTCAACTGACCTGACACCTTTTGCTATCTTGGTACGGAACTACGGATCTCTATACAGACACTGGCTAGTTCACTGCTCAGAGTCACAGACAGTTACACGCGAACGATAGGAACACTTCAAGCTTAAAACGAATTCAAATTTCAACTCAAACCTAAATTGGCAACGAAATAAAGCATACAATACAGTTTTATACTTGTGCATGACAAATATCATTGTTCCAAACAATAAAGCGGCTTTCAGATGTTTCAGATCCGCGGCCCATTGCAGAGGCCAGCGCACTGCACACAATGTAACAATGTAAGCCATCCAGCCTGTAAGGCATCCTTTGTGATTGTGAGAGCCTGCGCCTCAGCTTCCTAGACTGTCAGCCAGTTGAATTAATGAATGTCTGAAGAATAAAATAAAGCAGTTACCATTGAGCATGCGCATCGTAATGGATACACACTACATGTACGGCCGACCGAATTCCGGGCGAAAAAACTGTATCTTCGCATCTATAGATTTTCGCAAAATTTTGTACAATACAAGGTTATACACTACATTGAATGTCCAACCATCTTTCAAAGATGTCCGCTATCCCGATCAAGGTGTTTTTGCACGGTAAAGTCATAGTACTTTTTCCAATTGTGAATGAGATCTGGTAAAATAAGTTCTTTTTTATTGAAATCTACACAAGAGGATGAAAACGAACCTTCGAACTATGACGCAAAGCAAAGAACTCTTTCCCATTCCATCCCGTAACCCCACACGAAGCAACTTTTTGAATGGACCTCAAGAGTGTTAATAATAATGTGAAACAAAATGGAGGACAATTATTGCACTTTTGCAACATACCTACTAATAACCGATTATAAACCTTAAAATCGATTAGACTTTTTTTCATAGTCGAAATAATCGATTTTAATTTTTAAAAAGGTTACACACCCTAAGAGGGATCCTGTACCTATTGATTTGTTCTGTTCGTTGATTTTTCTTTATCCGTTACGGGGATACAACTGTGCAAAGTTATTGCATATTTCCCGGTCGTTTTGCGCCATTTACCTATTACGACTGGCATCGATCGCGAGGACATGAATATGCAATTACTTCCTGTTAAATAACTATGTCTCCGCCCATCCATACACTATACAACAAGTACGGTTCTTGCAAACGTCTGGTTCTTTTCCCCTTCTTGGCTTCTTCAACATAGCGAGCAGAAGCTAAATATTCGTAATACGTGGATTCAGCTGCCATCAGCCTGCGCAACGTGGTCGGGCGGGCCCTACCACCGCGTTTGGTCGGGTGGTAGGGTGACAAGCCTGCACAGAACTGTTATGTAATATTGTTGTGAAATCGTTATGTTCTATGTACACATTTAGTATTAGGTTACGTGGCAATGATGTGGTTTACCACCGCATGTACACCGTACTGTACTTGTATGGCAGCGGCGGCCTACACGCCATAGGGCTATATAGCATACAAACGCTATTGCTACATGTCATCTAGCTGTTCTTGCTTCATACTTGTGTAGCCCAACTCTTCCTTGGTAACACAGTACAATCGCTAATAAAACGTCTTCGCTCATCCAAACCAGGGTTAAAAAGCTTGACTTTAGAAACCCATAATTATCTCACACCAGCCGCTAATTGGGTGATAATGAACGTAATTGTTCAATTAATTAGAGCAGCTAGCGTGATTCATACATCCCACGCTTTATATAGCTACATGGTTTGAAAGTGAAAGAATACTAGCATTACTATTAGGGTTGCCATTACTATAAGGGCTTTGCCCCCCCCCCCCCCCCCCCCCCTCTCACACACATACACACACACACACACATACAAAGTTAGAAATAAAGGTATTCATAGCTAACGGGGCGGTAACTTAAGTCGCGATATTCGATTACGTGCTAATTAGTTAGGCACGCCCAAAGCCTGACTATTATACTATCCTCCCTTTGCCCCCCATCGCAAACATTTCTGGATCCACCGCTACGTACCGACGTGTGTATATGCACGTGTGCGTGTGTGTGTGTGTGTATGTGTGTGTGTGTGTGTGCGCGCGTGCGCGTGTGCGTGTGTTTGTGTGCGTGCGTGTGCGCGTACGTGCCTGTGCATGCGTGCGTGTGTGCGTGTGCGTCAGATTAGGCCTATGTTAATTACAGTAAACTTGGTTGGTGTGTACAAATGCACTACAAAACTAACGTTATTTTTATACGTGTGCCTATATTAATACGAAGGTCTTCGTTCCAAGTCAAAAGTCTGAGCTTACCATTCAGAAGAAGGTGCTTACATCACATAACATAGACACAAAGTACAAACCTTTCTCGTCCATCCTTGCTCGCGCTCACAAAATAAAATAAGACGTTGCGCAATCACACCGATTAAAACTTTGCATGGCCTCTCACGAAAAAATTTAATGCGTCCGCAAAATTATATCTACATGTTACATGTAAGTATAAATTTTGGGCAAGATACTGGGCTAAATGACATATGATATTTCATACTATGTTAAACCATGTATTGGTCTGCTCCGTGTACCTCAGAGCGCCGGTGTCGGAGCAGATTCTGTCCACTCGCAGATTTTGTCCCCCCAGGGCCCGGACATAATCTGCTAGCGGAAATTCAGTGTCCCCCACCGATATAATCCGCTAGCAGATAATGTCCCTATTGCACACCCCCCCCCCCCCCCCCCCCCCCCCCTTTCCCATCCAACCGATGCTTGGCCGTCCCGGTTTTTTTGGTGTCAAGTCCTATAAGCCCCGCCCGCTTTTTTGCATCGAGCCAGAAAGGTAAGTTTAGCACACACACCCTCCCCCTCTCCCTCCCCCTTCCCACCTTCAGTCCCGCAGTGCTATTAATCTACCTCCCCGTCAGACGTCCTGGCTGCGGCCATGAATATTGTCCCCATAGCCCTTCTAATTAAGTTGCACACGGTGCGCTTTGATTAGCTATTAGCTTTCAGTAGTCAGCTGCAGCAT
This sequence comes from Eunapius fragilis, assembly GCA_963681505.1. Classification (NCBI taxonomy): domain Eukaryota; kingdom Metazoa; phylum Porifera; class Demospongiae; order Spongillida; family Spongillidae; genus Eunapius; species Eunapius fragilis. The sequence goes on along the minus strand of OY811978.1, from coordinate 5,403,282 downwards.
TATGGATGAAGAAGAGTACGATGCCATTTTCAGCTTTCTGGAGTATGGTACTTACCGCTCTGCATGGCATCACAAGGACCAAAAGTGAGCTCTGCGACGGAAGTGCATGTGTGGACTATGCGGTCGATAGCGGCGTACTGTACGGCAAAAAAGATAATGAAAGAGGGAAAATTGAATATCTTCAAGTTCCTAGAGGATATAAATAGAACGAATCCTTCATTCATACCATTCGTCCAAAGAAAGTGAGTACGACTGCAGTGCAACGCATCGGGGCTCGGTTATCGAATTAGTACTTCATGATCGAAACCAACTATTTACAGCTTTTGCATTAGTCTTGGTCTTTACGCAAGCTGATTTTATACAATGCACGCGTGTAAACGGTTGGTGGATCATCAACGTCGATAACCAAGCGCCCGAAAAGTGTCCGAGGATTAACACAGACTCAAGCTAGGATCGTTCCAATCATCATAATAGCGCTTTTTATATATAGATGGACACCTGGGAAGCGATAAAACAAGAGAAAAGGTTTCATCGAGGTTCTTCTGGAAGACGCAGATGAAATATGTAGACGAGTTCGTTAAGACGTGCGATGTTTGCCAAAGCACCAATAGTGCCAAGTTTATGAAGACCGCAGCCACTCTGCATCCCATATACCTATACAACCTATTGTGTTTGGCATCAAGTTAGTTGCAGTCAAGACTACCTTAAGTTAATGCATGCATGTATCAATTTAGGTTGGAATAGACCTGATTGGTCTTCTCCCAAAAACTGAACGAGGCAATTGTTGCATCATCACCTTAGTTGATTACTTTTCTAAGTGGCCTGAGGCTTAGCCTATAGCTGACAAGATTGCAAGAACAGTTGCTGAGTTTCTGTATAAAATTATATACAGGAAAGTGTATATGAATTATTCAATTTACATATAAGGCTATAAGCATATAAGCATATCATAACATCTAACTTCTTTACAGGCATGGTTGCACCAATGTCACCATATCAGATCAAGGACGTGAATTTGTGAACAGAGCCAATGCAGTACTGTTTCAATTAACGGGAACTGAACACAGGATATCTACAGCATACCATCCTCAAACGAATGGTTTGGTGGAACGTTATAATCAAACACTGCAACGATCCCTAAGGATCAAGAATATATATGTTTATTGTGCGTGTCTGATGCCTGACACTTACGGATCGAGACATGGTGCAATGTGACATCTGCGTGTCTGATGCCTGACACTTACGGATCGAGACATGGTGCAATGTGACATCTGTCACAAATGGTTCCATATCAAATGTGTTGGCATTCTCACACTTCCCAACACTGATGACAAATGGTGTTGCTCTTCCTGTGTGTGTGTGACTGAGATACTGATTTATTGTTTCATTGAACCATTTCCAGCTTTTCATATGTATCCGAGCGTTTGACGACCATTTCACCCTACGAAGCTGCATGCCTACACGCTCGCTAATCAAACGCAATGGATTTATTGTTGGGTGGGGGGGAGGGGGGGGACACATTCTGCGGTGGAGGGACAGAATCCGCTAGCGGATTGTGTGTCCCCCCGGACAGCAGATTGTGTCCCCTCGGATAGAATCCGATAGCGGAATGTGTCCGGGGGGACACTTTTAGGGAGGGGGGGGGGGGGGGGGGGCTATGACACCGGTCGCAACGAATCATTATTGATACTAGTGACGAAGACATCCTTTATACGGGAAAGTTGTTGGTATATATAACCTTTATATAGGAATCAAAAGCGATGGTGGTGTAAAAAAACAAGGGAACAAGCCTTCTGATTTAAAAGGAAAAATGAAATAGAACATGCATTTGTACAGTTAAATATGACAACATGCTACTAATATTGGTCTATTTCATTTTTCCTTTTAAATCAGAAGCCTTCATTGTTCCCTTGCTTTTTACACCACCATCACCTTTGATTCCTATACACCACCAACCTTTTCGTATAGAGAATCTTTTTATCCAGAAGGTGGGCTAGCCTAACTAAATAGTAATACAACTCTCGTTTAAATAAAAATCGCGCACCGTTGTATGGACCAAACTATAATGATTGTCAACTGCTTTAGTTTGGTCCTCTGCATATGGACTGGAGGCAACCGATGCGTAACGAATATGTTTCCTTCTGGCAGCATGCAGACTGCTCGACTGTAGGTGTACGAGTGGCTAGTTGTTGCCGGGTTTTGTTTCTGTAAGGGGGTGGGGAGGGGGGGAGGGGGGAGAGACACATTCTAATCTTGCTTCACATATATCTATATGTATACCGTAGTATCTGATCACCTATGTAGTTCCACCGACGGAATTCATGCAAAAGATACTATAAGAAACTATACTAGAAATCAATTAGGTCAAAATAAATACATGCGATAGTGTCGGATACTTACGTGTAAGGTAATAGATTCAGTACTGGTTCCATGGACAGCGTGCAGGAATATTAAGAATTTGAATCACGCCCACGACACGTGATTATTATTATTATATTTATTGCATTTGAAAATAGCTAGCTGATTATTGGGTATTTTTTTACCTATTACCAAATCAGTAAGGTACTATTCGCTTTAGTTAATTGCCAGAACAGTTAGGCATCTAACAGACCCCTGAAGATAACCTGCGGACACATCCTGAAGCGATTGGTAAACATGGCGTTCTTTACAAGCGTGAGTTATGCTAACCCAAAGGAAGAAAAAGAATAAGAAGAAGACGGAGGAGAAATTTAAGAAAGGTCTGGGTATGACAATGGGGATGAGTATTATTGTTCGCACGCTCTTATGACACAGCAGAACTGTTCTCCTTTTTGATATCGCTCGATTGCCACTAAGAGTGAAGTGACCCGACTCTCGGCTGTACAGCTCGGTGCGAGGTTTTTAATGGCATTCATCATATCGCAGGATTCTCTACACTCGTAGGTTCCGATGAGGACAGCGAGAAGGAATATTACGTTATGCCCTCCGCACCAATCACTTCATTCCATAGAGAAACACGTATGCTTTAATTTGCCATGTTGATATGATTTTGCCAACAATTTCCATACTGCTGAATGCCAGTCATCTGGTCCCCAGACTAACTCTTTGGACGGTAGCCCGCCGTACGCGTCTTGCAAGTTTGCTCGTGAACTTGTTACACTCATAATGAAAGTCTTCATTGATGATAACAAATCACCAAGCTCCATTCAGGAGACACTCCATAGTACAAATGGTAGTCAATCTATTAGATCTTTGCGCAGGGCTGGGCAAATTCATCCTTCCGCAATGTAATTAATGTTTCTTCCTGTACACATACATGTAATGAAGGTTCCTTTATAATTTATGAGTTGGAACTTCATCGAATTCGTCAGCATGTTCTTCAGATTTATATAAAACAGCTTACATGCACCAGTTCGCAACAGATGTGGCGAAAAAGCTGTTGTTGACATGTAGTTCATGCCCCCATTTCTTCTTCATTGGCTTTGTCCACAAATTGTATGGTTTGATACGAGCTCCAATAACTGTCAGACGCTGCTGGTGTGGACTGGTGAGTGGATGCTCACGGTAATGAATTACAGTGTACTGGTGAACGTAGACTGGGATAATGAAGAGGGGGAAACTTTGAAGGTTCATTAAGTGTTTGAGATATGAAGTATTTTAGTTTGAAGCATGTAGGAAAAGTATTCCCGACTATTCCTATTACCAGCATGATATGTAATTAGTATATTTTATTTAATACATGCAGCTAGCTACCACTCATTTGATTTCAATGCTTGTATGAGCTGGCTCTTACATGTGCAGACAATCTACAGCTGCAGTGTACATGCTTTTGGATATCTAGATAAATTGGGTCTGCGTGTGAGGAAACTGGTGATCTAAAGTTCCGTTGAGTCTTATAAAGAAGTGCGCTTTAATTGTCAACTGAAATGGTTAATAAAATATGAAAATGCCTGGCTGTGTAGTAATCAGCCACTACATGCAGGCCTGCATTCGCACGTCTTGGTAACACCTGGTGTGCATGCTGGTGCGAATTAATTACACTGTTATTGAATTTTTGTGTCTTACATAACTAAATTTATAGTACTGTAGTAAATTAATGACTGCAATCATTTTGCTGTAGTTCCTTCCTGTACAAACAGGATTATAATGGGGTCTTGATAAACCTCAGCAAGCTGTACTGTATAAGAGCCCCCACTCGCTCCATCAAGTCCCCTTCATGTTAGGACTATTACATCACTACAAGGCCATCAGTGGATGCTAATTGCTCCTCCACATCTGGGCTTCCATCTCCACCAATAGACGCTCCCGTGATTCCACCCCCCCACCCCCCCCCCCCCCCCCTTCAATATTCCACCTCCACATATAGACACCACTCCAAGGCCACCAGTGCCTGCCTCTTGCCTGCCCCTCCCCCCTCCCCAAATATCAGAACACCCTCCACTTCTATAGATGCTGCACTTCCACATTGCAGGACACCACTCCTTCCATTCCATCCCGGCCAGTATATGCCGCCCCCTCCCGCCCTTCTCCACACAGTATACCCCACCTGAACTGCATAGCAAATATATTGAGGGCGTGAGAATCCACTAAAGATTTTACTTCAAATAGTCTAGTTAAAAGTTATACTCTATCTCACAAAAGAAAAGACCTCATGAAACAAAACATTCTCTATGCGGCATATAGGGTTGGAAGGCAAAAAGGAAGGAAACTGGGGTCTAACAAGTGATAAAAACATTCTCTATACGAGAAGGTTGGTGGTATATAGGAATCAAAGGTGAAGCAGCGCATGCTATGCACAACCACTATGGACAGTTTCAGATAGTAGTGGATATATAGAAGGAAAAAAATTAAGACATTTGTACACTGCGACCAAGTTCACTATAGGCACCCTTTATGGACACACACCAATATACACTCCCATAATATGGGAGGTACTGCGGGCGCATCAAACCGCACGCGCACTCGCGGCTCACTGCAACGCAATCATATATGCATGAGAATAGTTGCAGGAGCGCGCACACATTTAATGCTGCCGTAAACCGGGTGCATGGTTCTAACAAATAGAACTAGCAGACGATGCCCGGTGGGTTCTAATGCTACAGTTCCATCGGATCCAGGATTTATTATGGGGGGGGGGGGGTATTCTCCGAGGACGGCATCCCGGCCATCGCGGCAGGCCACCAAGAGCCAGCTCGGCTTCATGCATGATATCTTAATCTATCAACTGTATTTTAAAGTTTACTGGCCGTTGACCATGCAGTGCTCATTACTAGTATTTTTATACTCACTGTTATGTTAATAGCTTGCAATGAATTAAAGCCTTAAAGGGAGGCTGGCATGCATTGACATGAGGCTGAGGCTGACATGCGTTTTTATTTTTATTTTTAGTGTTGGCTAAGGGGAAAACTGAGGAATGAAATTCTTTCCTTATGCACGTGATTTGAATTGCAGCAACTGCCAACAACTCAAAAAACACCCATTATTATTTGCGCAATATGTACGATTGGCCTCAGCTGCCTAGGGATGGAGTGGAGGTACCAGATTGAGTCTAATTAAAAGCAGGGAGGCATGCCTAACCACACTGTCTGTAGATCAGCAGTTGTTGCAGCATAGTGACCATTTGATGATACGGTATTTAGGTGGGTATGCATTCCATGATTAGGGATGGAGCGTAGGTACCAGGTGGAATCTAGAATAAGGAGGCGTTCCTAATCACACTGTAGGTTTGTATGAATGTAATATAATATCATAAACATCAAAAGAATGTCCACACATATGCACATTTACCACATTTATTAGCTGCTACTAAATATTGAAATCATCATTATTATGAACATAACGTAGGGCGATATGCCACACACCACAGCAGCAATGCTTAGAGCAAGAGAAATTCTTCCCTTTTGCTGAGCATACTCCAGGTTGCCATATTTTGCTGCATCTTTAGCCTACAGTATATGAAAATGTAGAGAGAAACAAGCTAAAAACCTTAGGTGATACAAAAACCATATACAACAAAGCCTATATCTTAAAAGCAATTTCTGGCTTTTGTGAGAATGATACAAAATACCCAGTTTGGTGTATATCAACCACTCATTTACGCATTCACTTGGTCAACAGCAAAGCACAGCCAAGCTGGTAGCTATTTTAACCTACATTCTCCAGCTCATCACCCTTACTTTACTCTTCCAAGCATAGTTAAGCAAGGATAAAGGTTTTAAATATACTTTCCCATATTTTAGTCTATCCTAGTACAAAAGTGACTTTGAAATGTTCATTGCTGACAAGAAAGTTATGACTTAAGAACTTTATGGAAACTGAAATGAAACCTTTAGCAATCCAAAATCAGAAATATTTTTATAATCCTTAAGGCATATTCTGATGCTATTAATATAGCCCACTCGTAACATTGGAGCCAGGTTTGCATATAGCAGTGTTCCATGCACTGCACAGTTAGACCTGTTATGCCTCAACACGAGAAGTTCTAAAAGATGATACCGTGCTGCAACGACGTGAGTGGCTGCCATTGTGGTATCTTTGATCTAAATACATCCTTCTCTATAAGCCAACAGAATTATTTGATCTGGAGTTGCTTAATCAGACTATATAATCACCATTGAACAGCTTTACAGACCTATTGTATCTTCCCTTCCTTCTCCATGCCACACACTTGGACTAAAGCTCGCCTCTCTTTAAACTACTTCGCCATTTTTATGTGAATCAAGTTTGATAACAGTATTGAAATATTAAGATCCTCAAAATGACATCGTACACTGTTCTCATTTGATTTCCATTCTGTTATATATCCCATGAACACTGCCTGGCTTTAAAATAATTCATACTTGTCCTAGTTATGATCCTCTGATTTAAATGATTACAAGGCCATATCAATATGGTGAAATGAGTAAACGACTGCTCAGTATTAACCCATGCAACAGAAGGTCTCTATGGCACCAAATTACATTAAAATATTTATTGCAGGCTATTATGAAAATAAAATACTACTAATGAGCACCACTAGTCGTCCAATACAGTTGATGGACTTTAGGTATCATGCACACTGGCGACGGAACCGTAACGGTTGTAGCGGCCATGGCCTACCCACTTTATGTTTCAAACACTAACTGATATTCATATCATTAATTATTCATGATGATTAATTGTAAATGCACCAGCTGCTGCCTTTCACATGACTGTAACATGGCTTGTAGCTTGACCCCTCGTGACGGTGTGTGTGATGTCCGTGTTCAAAAAGCAGCATCAACCAAGAAGTTTCTCATGCAAGTACCAACTGAAGTTAACTGAAGCTAGGATGAGGGTATGCTTAGAAGCATACCCTCATCTGAATCTGGAAAACGCCAAACCTTGAAGTCTATCATACAGTTTTAATCTTTACCAGCCAGCGCTGATGTCGCACCTTAGTTTCACTTTTTTTCTACTTTGTTAGTTTCACTTTTTTTTTCAACTACCTTGCAACATACAATGGGAGCGATTGAAAAAAAAAACGGTATGGTGGTGCACATATAAACAGCCACGTCACAGAGAATCTGTTTAACAGATATCAGAAACGAATATATTCACAAATCAGAACACTGCCTTAATTATTTTGGAAACTTTACAGCTGATGATTAAATTTGCGCTTATGTAACTAATTTTAATTTCATGATTACTAATTGGTGATTATTAAACACTTTTTTCCCTTCCATCACCGCTGACATGTGGCACAACAGATTGAAAATGCAACAGATTGAGAATTGCATGTTACGGAAAAGGTGTTGCCAATTTCCAAATGAATGTAAATTGTATGAGATCTTTGTGGCAAGAAATGAGAGTATGTGACTCATACAGACATCTCCTTTGCTAGCTTTTGCAATTTATACTATTCATTCACTTTGATGTTGTATTGTATTCATTGCAATTCTTTTCGCAATTTCACCACTACTAAGCCAAATGCTAATACACCTTAAGATGAAGGATATATGGCATGTATATTATTTGTCTGTGTTATCGCACCCTAAAAAAATCATTAAGGACATATTTTTTGCTCCAACAATAGAGTATTGAGTTACAATTGTAGCGGCTATGGGCTACCAAGTATACGGAGAACCGGATTTATCTGAGCTGCTAGTTAATAAAAACACACACGTGATTGTTTTTTTTGTGTAGAGTGTACATGTGAATTGCTACAGTGGTGACCCTGAGACGTTTAACGTTTTAAATGTCGGAAGAACATGCGGTGTCGCTCAAGCTTCCAACCTTTTGGTCTTCGCAACCCGAAGTTTGGTTTGCGCAAGCAGAAGCACAATTCAACTTGTGCGAAATCACTGCAGATGACACAAAATATTACTACATCCTCGCCGCACTCGACCAACCTACGGCCACTCGTCTTCTAGACTTGATTAGCCACCCTCCAGCCGACGACAAATACAAGGCGTTGAAGACCCGTCTTATCGATACGTTCGGCCTCAGTGAAAGGGAACGAGCATCCCGCCTTCTTCATTTCCGCGAGTTGGGTGACACCAAGCCCTCTGTCTTAATGGACGAGATGTTGGCCCTCCTAGGAGACCATTCTCCTTGTTTCCTATTTCAACAACTTTTCCTCGAACGCCTCCCCGAAGATATACGAGTCCAGTTGGTTGACTCAAACGTTGACGACTACCGACACCTAGCGAAAAAGGCGGACGCTCTTTGGGCGAGCCGAGATATGAGTTTCAGCACCAACGCTGTTCAACGACGCCTCTCAAGTCAAAAACTGAAAGCTAAACATCCCACTACTCCCACGGCTGACGATTTATGCTACTACCATCGCAGTTTCGGACAGGCCGCCCGCAAGTGCACCAAACCCTGTTCTTGGTCGGGAAAAGAACAAGCGATAGTGGCCATGGCGGCTAGCCATAACACAGGCCTGTTTTTCCTTTGGGACCAAATCTCGGGACGACAGTTCCTAGTAGATACCGGAGCAGAGATCAGCGTCATTCCCGCTACAGTTTCGGACAAACGCAATACCCATGATAAACAAGGACCATTGTTGTCAGCGGCCAATGGTACTACAATCAAAACATATGGAAGTCGTATAGTGCCCCTCCAGTTCGCGTCCAAAGGGTATCAATGGAGTTTCACCATTGCAGACGTGTCTCGCCCTTTATTGGGAGCAGATTTTCTACGATCAAACTCCCCTCTAGTCGACCTCAAGGGTAGACAACTTGTGGATGCAGAGACATATCATTCCGTTCCCCTCGGAGCAACTAGGACTCAGGCACTCCATCTAAATGCTATCACAAGCAACCAGTACAACACACTGCTGTCAAAATTCCCAGAGATAACCATGCCTGTATTCACACAGGCAGCCATCAAACATACAGTAGAACATTTCATCTCCATAAAAGGCCCACCTGTCCATGCACACCCCCGTCGCCTTTGCCCTGACAAACTAGTAGCAGCCAAAGCAGAATTCGCCAACATGGAAGGTATGGGTCTTATTCGACGTTCATCCAGCCCATGGGCATCACCCTTGCACATGGTTCCTAAGGCATCTGGAGGCTGGCGCCCTTGTGGAGATTACAGGTGCCTTAATGACATCACCATACCTGACAAGTACCCAGTGCCACATATCCACGATTTCTCAGCACAACTTGCTGGCAAGAAAATTCGATCTGGTACGGGGCTATCATCAAATCCCAGTCACTGCTGAGGACATCCCAAAGACCGCCATCATCACCCCTTTCGGCCTCTACGAATTCCTCAGGATGCCTTTCGGACTCAAAAATGCTGCACAGGCTTTTCAACGACTGATGGACACTGCTTGCCAAGGCCTGGATTTTACCTTTGTCTACATTGATGACATCCTGGTGGCTAGTGAAGATGAGGATACACACCTGGACCACCTTCATCAGCTCTTTCAACGTCTCAAAAACTATGGTTTGGTGGTGAATGTTTCAAAATGTACGTTTGGGGTTGAATCACTCGATTTCCTTGGCCACCGCATCAATTGTGATGGGATCGTACCACTACCTGACAAGGTGTCTGTGATCACAGAATACCCACAGCCAGAAACCGTCAAAGCTTTGCAGGAATTTGTGGGGATGGTAAATTTCTACCATAGGTTCATTCCGGCTGCTGCACAGTTGATGTCCCCTCTCTTTGAAGCACTTACAAGCCAGACCAAAACCTTCGTTTGGAACGATACGATGACGCAGGCTTTTGACAATATTAAGAAAGCACTCACTAAAGCTACACTACTAGCACATCCCCGGCATGACGCACCGATTTCTCTGACCACGGATGCCTCAGATCGAGCCGTTGGTGCCGTTCTCCAACAGTGGACAGACGAATCCTGGGAACCTTTAGCCTTTTTTAGCAAAAAGTTACGACCCCCAGAACAGAAGTACAGTGCATTTGACCGGGAATTACTTGCTCTCTATCTGGGCATACGGCATTTCCGTCATTTCCTTGAGGGTCGGAAATTTACGGCATACACAGACCACAAACCATTGATTTTTTGTATGTCCAAGGTATCAGAACCATGGTCCAATCGACAGCAACGTCAACTTTCCTATATTTCGGAGTTTACGACTTGTGAGCGCCCAGACCTACGGGCCTGCGCTCTTGAATATCAATTACGTGCATGCAGAATCTTTGAGCATGCGCATGGATAGAAATCTAGGTATAAATGCATTTTCGTGTGGAATTATTGAGGTTGGTTGCCCTTTTCGAGATACTGGCTAACGTGAACGGTATTGGGGGGTGTATAGGCATTTCAGAAGACGTGTGCAGACTGATTGCTACCGTCAGTTCTGTCACATATTTGGTGGCAGCGGTGGGATTATCTAAGTCGAGACGGTCATTGTGCGACGCCTGCGTTTCTCGAGTGTATGACTACTCGTTCTGGAAAGCCCTATAAGAAAGCTACCATGGAGGAGATGCAAGGTATGTTGAAATTACTTGCAGAAGACCGTAGGAGGAGAGAAGACGAAATAGCAACTGAGAAGGCGCGAAGAGAAGATGAATTCGCGAAAGAACGGGCTAGGCTTGAGGAAGAAAGACAGATTCGTGAGCGGGAGAATAGAAAGCAGATGGAAACGATGCAGACACACATGGCGGCTCTCATGAAGTTAGTAGAAGACTCACAAAAGGCAAAAGTCGTAAGTCCGAAACGTGAGGTAAGTGTCAAATTGGTTCCGTTGAGTGATAAGGATGATATTGAAGCCTATTTAGTAACTTTTGAGCGCGTTATGACTGCACAGAAGGTGGAGGAAAGCTGCTGGTCGCAGTATCTGGCACCTCAACTTACTGGCAAGGCCCAGTTGGCATTCGCAGCTCTACCAGGAGAGGACTCTGGCAATTATGAAGCATTAAAGACAGCAATCCTTCAGCGTTACGATATTACCGAGGAAGCATATAGAAGGCGCTTCCGTGGCATTACTCGTGGCAGTGGGGAAACAAACAGGGAGCTTTCCGTAAAGCTTATGGACCTACTGCGCAAGTGGATGAAGAGCTGTACTTCAATGGAGGAAATACAAGAGCTCATAGGCATGGAGCAGTTCCTCAACACATTGCCAGCGAACAAACGACTCTGGGTTATGGAGCGAAAGCCTAAAACGTGTATTCAGGCCGGGGAACTCGTTGACGAATATGAACACGCCAGGCGTGAGGAGTCGCAGCGGTATCCGGAAAACGTCGAGGGAACTCGATCAGAGCAAAAATGTTCATTTTGTGGGAAAGCAGGGCACTCAGAAGACGTGTGCTACAAGAAAACCACAAAAGAGGAGACAAGCAGACGGAAGACCATAGTGTGCTACAACTGTGGAAAACCAGGTCACCCAGCAAGAAAGTGTCCCAACAATGAGGTATTGTTTGGACGTGAATCAAAGTACAAGGTGAAGGATGGAATGTATTGTAAGGGAAGTGTGGAAGGGTGTTTGGTAAGCCGCATATTGTTAGACACAGGTTGTTCCCGCACAATGGTTCGGAGACAATTCGTCCCCCAGGAGAAGTTCTTGGAGGGAAAATGGGTATCAATCAGATGTGTGCATGGTGACACAGTCTTGTATCCCCTAGCAGATATCAAGCTTGTGGTGGAAGGCATTCCAGTCACAGTGGAGGCTGTTGTAGCTGACAGTCTACCGGTGGAGGTGATACTTGGAACGGATGCTTCTAGAATGACGGAGTTACTAGGACGACGAGCTGGTTCTGTGTTCTTTGCTCAAGAACATGTTATGGTGGTGACAACAAGGGCGAAGAGACGACAGGAAATACAGGAGGAAGTACTGAGGAAGGAAAAGGAGGTTATGTCTGGGGTGGTACCAAATCCATTAGGTGTCTCTGAAGAGGAAACCAAATTGAAGACTATGTCACAGGAGCAAAGAAGGCAAATGCGAAGGGAACTTGGGAGCCAGGGAGACTGCTTGTCTCACATTAACATCACAGCTGAGAAACTGAAGGTTATGCAGGAGCAGGATGAAACACTGAGAGCTGTGAGGGAACTTGCAGCATTGACAGGAGGATCAAAAGGGGAGTTCTTCAAAAGGGATGAGTTGCTGTACAGAAGATGGACACCAAGGGGAAGAGGAGAAGAGATGGAGATTGAGCAGCTGGTTCTACCCAAGGAGTGCAGGCAAGTTGCACTGGAGATGTCTCATGATATTCCCATTGCAGGACATCAAGGCAGAGATCGGACCAGGCAACGACTATTGCGCAGGTTTTTCTGGCCATCTATTTTTAGAGACGTAGACATGTATTGTAAAACTTGCAGTGCTTGTCAAAAGGCTTCATTTAAGGGGGTTAAGCCAGCACCATTGATTCCTCTTCCTATCGTTTCAGAGCCATTTAGCCGCATTGCCATGGACATTGTGGGCCCACTTCCCAGAAGTCGAGCAGGGAACAAGTACATCCTCGTAATATGTGATTACGCAACTCGCTACCCGGAGGCGGTGCCCCTCAAAAGCATTGATGCTGAAAGTGTGGCGGAGGAGCTTATTAAGGTATTTGCTCGTGTGGGTGTACCCAGGGAGATCTTAACAGATCAAGGAGCAAATTTCACGTCGCAATTACTTGCTGAACTGTACAGGCTCTTACAGGTGCACCCTATACGCACAAGCCCATACCATCCGCAGACTGACGGCCTGGTTGAACGATTTAACCAGACGTTGAAGTCAATGTTGCGAAAGACGGGAACGGACGGAGGAAAAGAGTGGGATAAGAAAATTCCCTATCTACTGTTTGCATATCGGGAAGTACCGCAAGCATCAACGGGATTTTCCCCTTTCGAGCTTTTATATGGTCGGGACGTACGAGGACCACTGGACATCTTAAAAGAAGTTTGGGAAACAACAAGTAGGACTACTGATGAAAATGTAATCAGTTACGTTTTGTCCACAAGGGAACGACTCAGAGAGATGTCTGAACTGGTGCAGGAAAATCTATCCAGCTCCCAACGTCGACAGAAATCTTGGTTCGACAAGGGTGCTCGACTCCGCGAGTTCAAGCCAGGCGATTCCGTACTGGTACTACTCCCAACATCATCCAACAGGTTGCTTGCCCAATGGCAGGGGCCTTATCAAGTGGTGCAGCGAATGGGTAAAGTCAATTACCTTATTGACATGCAGGACAGAAGAAAGAGAAAACGGGTGTTCCACGTCAATATGCTCAAGGACTTCCATGTTCGTGAAAATCAAGGATGTTTCGTAGAGGAAATACAGGAAGAAGCGGATATCCCTTCATGTCGGAGTGGTGAGGCGGGGCAAGTTGTTGACATGGGGGAGGGGCTGGATAGCGGACAAAAGAAGGAGCTTAAGGAGTTGCTGGGGAGGTTTGCAAAGGTGTTTAGCAACAAGCCTGGAAAAACGACTTTGTATGAGCATCGGATCCATACCAATAGCTCTAAGCCTGTTAGATTGCCTCCGTACCGGGTGCCGCATGCCTATAGGAATTCTATAAAAAGGGAGCTTCAGGAAATGGAACGGAGTGGAATTATTGAGCCTACCTGTAGTGAATGGGCGTCCCCGATAGTTGTGGTACCAAAGAGAAATGGAGAGTTACGATTGTGTGTGGACTATCGTAGGCTAAATTCAGTTTCACAGGTCGATTCATATTTGATGCCTCGCATAGATGAGCTGATCGACCGTGTAGGAAAAGCAAACTTTATCACTACGTTAGACCTCACAACTGGGTATTGGCAGATTCCAATGGCAGATAAGGATAAATGCAAAACAGCTTTTGTCACTCCTTTTGGTAGTTTTCAGTTTACAGTGATGCCGTTTGGGCTCAGCGGGGCCCCAGCTTCATTTCAGCGGTTGATGGATCGATTGTTGCAGGGATGTGAAGATTATGCTGTAGCCTACATTGATGATTTTGCCATTTTTAGCAGTGACTGGCAGGATCATCTGAAACAACTGCAGGAGGTGCTAATGAGGATAGAAAAGGCTGGACTTACTGTGAAGCTTAGCAAAAGTAAATTTGCCAAGCGGAGTTGCGAGTACCTCGGATATATTGTAGGAGGAGGAGTTGTGAAGCCAATTTTGAGCAAGGTAGAAGCGATTAGCTCTTTCCCAAAGCCAGACACCAAGACAGCGGTCAGAGCATTTCTAGGTCTTGCAGGGTATTACAGACGATTCATTCCAGATTTCGCTTCAGTGGCAGCACCGCTAATAGACTTAACAAAGAAATCGGTTCCTAATAGCGGGGTGTGGAACGAAGGATGTCAAAGAGCGTTTGAAACTTTGAAGAAAGCGCTGATCTCAGAGCCAGTTTTGAGTAGCCCGGATGTTTCAAAAACATTTATCGTACAGACTGACGCTTCTGATCGGGGAGTGGGAGCCGTTCTAAGTCAAGTACAGGAGGACGGTCAGGAACACCCTGTTGGTTATTATAGCAGGAAGTTATTGGCTAGGGAGCAACGATACTCAACTATTGAGAAGGAATGTTTGGCTATTAAGTTGGCGTTAGATGCATTCAAGGTCTATCTACTGGGCAGGAAATTTGTAGTCCAAACAGATCATCGAGCACTCGAGTGGCTAGAAAAACTCAAGGAAAACAATGCAAGGCTATGCAGATGGAGCTTAGCCCTTCAACCTTACTCTTTTGGGGTGGAACATCGACCAGGGACTATGAACCTGAACGCGGACGCACTGTCAAGAAATCCAGCAACGGCGTTGCTGCAGGAGAAGGGGAAGGAAGTGTGAGCGCCCAGACCTACGGGCCTGCGCTCTTGAATATCAATTACGTGCATGCAGAATCTTTGAGCATGCGCATGGATAGAAATCTAGGTATAAATGCATTTTCGTGTGGAATTATTGAGGTTGGTTGCCCTTTTCGAGATACTGGCTAACGTGAACGGTATTGGGGGGTGTATAGGCATTTCAGAAGACGTGTGCAGACTGATTGCTACCGTCAGTTCTGTCACACGACTGACATACAACACATCCAAGGCAAGGACAACCCAGTAGCCGATTCTTTATCTAGAGCAACCCTGGATTCGGTTCAATTAGGAATAGACTATTCAGTCATGGCAGCTGACCAAATGGATGACGCTGAGATACAGGCATACTTGACTACCCCTACCAGCCTACTGTTTAAGGAGGTCCCTTTTGGGCAGCAGGGCATTACACTCCTTTGCGATACATCCACGGGACAAGCCAGGCCAGTAGTGCCCGTAAGTTGGAGGCGTAAAGTTTTTGACCATATCCATGGTCTGTCCCACCCCTCTATACGAGCCACACGGAAGCTCATTTCCTCCAAATTCATCTGGAAAGGTATGAATTCACAAGTGGGGAGTTGGGCGAAGACCTGCATCCAATGTCAAAGCTCAAAGATCCACACGCACATCAAGAGTCCTTTGGAAACATTCAATGTGCCCCATCGTCGGTTTGACCACATTGATGTGGATCTAGTGGGCCCCCTTCCACCTTCCGATGGTTTCACCCATCTTTTAACAATTGTGGACCGTTTCTCCCGTTGGCCAGAAGCAGTCCCTCTCAATGACATATCTACCGTTGCCTGTGCTCGGGCCCTCATATACCATTGGATCTCACGTTTTGGGATTCCCATGGACATGTCCTCAGACCGGGGATCCCAATTTACTTCACAGTTATGGTCATCCGTTGCCAAGTTGTTAGGGATCACACTTCATCATACCACGACCTACCACCCACAAGCCAACGGTCTGGTGGAAAGATTCCATCGCCATCTGAAGACATCCCTACGCGCCCGTCTGACAGGTCCTCAGTGGGCACAAGAATTGCCTTGGGTACTTTTGGGTATTCGCACCGCCCCAAAGGAGGACTTAGGATGCTCCTCAGCAGAATTGGTCTACGGAGCCCCCGTCACGGTACCTGGAGAATTTTTCCCAGCTCACACTTCACAACCTAATCACAACTCCGAGCTACAGCGTCTCCGTGAGCAAGTTCAGGCACTAGTCCCCATTCCTACCTCCCACCATGGGATTACACCCATCTCAATCCCACCTGACCTGCAACACTCTCAATATGTATTTATACGTCGCGACTCACATCGTACACCTCTCCAGCACCCTTATGAGGGCCCCTTCAAAGTTCTTCAGCCAGGTGAAAAAAACTTTACAATCGACATAGGAGGACGAAAAGATACTGTTTCGGTGGACCGATTAAAACCTGCGCATATTGATCCTGAATTTCAAGTTCCAGTAGCAGTGGCCAAACACAGAGGACGACCTCCAAGGAAGGTTCAAGCTACCTCAACACAGTCCCATACACCTGACAGCCTTTCAGACATCCCTTTACCCTTACACACAAGGTCTGGACGCCAGGTTAATTTACCACGTCGCTTCATCTCGGTTCTGGGGGGAGTGGTGTAGCGGCTACGGGCTACCAAGTATACGGAGAACCGGATTTATCTGAGCTGCCAGTTAATAAAAACACACATGTGATTGTTTTTTTGTGTAGAGTGTACATGTGAATTGCTACACAATTGTAATTGTTAAATTTGGTAGAATAGTTATGACCTATATGTGACTATATTGAAAAACAAAGCCACGACAGCTACCATGATGTAATGGTTACAGAAGTCACAATTTAGCAGCAAGGTAGATATACATGCATTCTTTTCATTTTAATCATGCTCTTTGGTAGATATCCAATTCCATGCAATGAATGTTAATTAATGTTATAACAACAGAATCCTACTAATGTATGGATGACATGTATATACTGTTCATGCCATCGAGGCTATTTAGTGACACAAGTACTTCATGTAACATTACCAGTAACTTACGGAAAGAGACAGGACAATGGCAGGAATAGTGCAGATCAAACTGGGGAAGCAGCACATCCCACATATGACAGCCACCACTATGGACAGAGTCAGGTAGTAGTCTCCAATTGGAGTGTGTGTAACCATTGTGGTCCCGGCAGCAGGTTGGACAACAACCACGTTAGTAGAGCCCTGTACTAATATAAGCAGTATAGTTATACTTTTTTTTTTTTTTCAAAAAGGCCTATGCATGCAAATTCTGTGCTACCGGGATTTGCACACCTTGTGGTGGATTGTGTGAGGGTGGGTAGTAGTTCGGGGGTGGATAGCCCTGAGGTGGATAGCAGTGAGGCAGATAGCCCTGGGGTAGATAGTCCTGGGGTGGGTAACTCTGAGGTGGATAGCCCTGAGGTGGATAGCTCTGGGGTGGATAGTCCTGGGGTGGATAGCCCTGGGTGGGTAGCCCTGATGAAGATAGATTCCCTTGGGGCAAATAGCCCTGTGTTGTTGTGCAGTTTGTAGGTGGGGGGTAGTTCTCAGTTTGCCTATCAAGCACTGTATTCTCCAGGGGTGGTGCTGATGCAAGCCCTTGTGATGGAAAGAGCTCCTGGTATTTTGGCGGGATTCCTATAAAATTGAAATGCAATGCCAACAGTAACTTAGCCAGTATCTTAATAAACCGAACGTAATTGTAGAGCAGCTAGCGTGGTACATCCCACACTTTATATAGCTACATGGTTAGAAAGGACAAGAATACAATTATTATTAGGTCAAATGCATGCAGTGACTATTACAAGGGTACCATTACAAGTTGCCAGACCAAATATGCTTTGTCTTTACTTGAATCGACAAGCCGAAGACAGCTGGGACGACTCTATCCGATCGAAGGACGCAGGCCGACGTGTGTGTGTGTGTGTGTGTGTGTGTGTGTGTGTGTGTGTGTGTGTGTGTGTGTGTGTGTGTGTGTGTTTGTGTGTGTGTGTGTGTGCGCGCGTGCGCGCGTGTGTGCGAGTGTGTGTGTGTGTGTGTGGGCGTGGGCGTGTTCGTGCATGTGCGTGCGTGTGCGCGTAGTACGTGCGTGTGCGTGTGTGTGTGTGCGTGCATGTGAGTGTGTGTGCGTGTACGTCAGATTAGGCCTATTTTAATTACAGTAAACTTGGTTGGTGTGTACAAATGTACTACAAAACTAACGTTATTTTTTATACGTGTGCCTATATTAATACGAAGGTCTTCGCTCCAAGTCAAAAGTCTGAGCTTACCACTCAGAAGAAGGTGCTTACATCACATAACATGACACAAAGTACAAACCTTTCTCGTCCATCCTTGCTCGCGCTCACAAACAAGTGGGGGGGAAAAAAGATAAAACGTTGCTCAATCACACGGCCCGATTAAACTTTGCATGGCCTGTCACGAAAAATTTTAATGCGCCCGCAAAATTATATCCTACATGAGTATAAATTTTGGGCAAGATACTAGACTCCAAGAATGCAGGAGCGGTGGAAGCTTACTAAAATAGGAGGGCTAAATGTCATCTGATATTAATTTCATACTGTAAAACCATATATAACTGTTCCGTAGTCTCGTCCCCAGACCAATGACGCAGTATAATCTATATGGCATAACAATAACACTCGTCACGTAGGTCTGGGAACGCGACTAGCTGCTCCGGCGTCGCAATGAATTATTTTTGATATGAGGACAGCGAGAAAGAATTACGTTATGCCCTCCGCACCAATCACTACATTCCATAGAGAAACACGTATGTTTTAATTTGCCATATAGATATGAACATACTGCTGAATGCCAGTCATCTGGTCCCCAGGCTAACTCTTTGGAAGGTACCCCGCTGTACGCGTCTTGCAAGTTTGCTTATGAACTTGTTACACTCATAATGAAAGTTTTCGTTGATGATCACAAAATCACCTCCATACTCTGTCAATCTATTAGATCTTTGCTCAGGGCTGGGCAAATTTATCCTTCCATAAATGTAATGTTTCTTCCTGTACTCATACATGTAATGAAGGTTCCTTTATAATTTATGAGTTGGAACTTACATCGAATTCGTCAGCATGTTCTTCAGATTTATATAAAACAGCTTACATGCACCAGTTCGCAACAGATGTGGCGAAAAAGCTGTTGTTGACATGTAGTTCGTGCCCCCATTTCTTCTTCATTGCCTTTGTCCACAAATTGTATGGTTTGATACGAGCTCCAATAACTCTCAGACGCTGCTGGTGTGGACTGGTGAGTGGATGTTGGTGGAGTGGACTGGTGAAAAGAATGGTGCTGATGGAGTGGATTGGTGAGGCAATGAAGTTGAATGTACCTCCATGCACAACGGTAATGAATTACTGGTGAACGTAGACTGGGATAATGAAGAGATGGAAACTTTGAAGGTACATTAAGTGTTTGAGATATGAAGTATTTTAGCTTGAAGCATGTATTTCCCGACTATTCCTATTACCAGCATGATATGCAATTTGTATATTTTAATACATGCAGCTAGCTACCACTCATTTGATTTCAATGCTAGTATGAGCTGGCTCTTACATGTGCAGACAATCTACAGCTGCAGTGTACATGCTTTTGGATATCTAGATAAATTGGGTCTGCGTGTGAGGAAACTGGTGATCTAAAGTTCCGTTGAGTCTTATAATGAAGTGCGCTTTAATTGACAACTGAAATGGTTAATAAAATATGAAAATGCCTGGCTGTGTAGTAATCAGCCACTATATGCAGGCCTGCATGCGCACGTCTTGGTAACACCTGGTGTGCATGCTGGTGCGAATTAATTACACTGTTATTGAATTTTTGTGTCTTACGTAACTAAATCTTATAGTACTGTAGGGATTGCACATTTTGCTGTAGTTCCTTCCTGCACAAACAGGATTATAATGGGGTCTTGATAAACCTCAGCAAGCTGTACTGTATACAAGCCCCCACTCGCTCCATCAAGTCCCCTTCACGTTGGGACGATTACATCACTACAAGGCCACCAGTGGATGCTATAATTGCTCCTCCACATCTGGGCTTCCATCTCCACCAATAAACCCTCCCCCCCCCCCCCCCCCCCCCCCTTCATTATTCCACCTCCACATGTAGACACCACTCCAAGGCCACCAGTGCCTGCCTCTTGCCTGCCCCTCCCCCCTCCCCCAATATCAGAACACCCTCCACTTCTATAGATGCTGCACTTCCACATTGGGACACCACCCCTTCCATTCCATCCCGGCCAGTATATGCCGCCCCCTCCCGCCCTTCTCCACACAGTATACCCCACCTGAACTGCATAGCAGGTATATTGAGGGCGTGAGAATCCACTAAAGATTTAACTTCAAATAGTCTAGTTAAAAGTTATGCTCTATCTCACAAAGAAAAGACCTCATGAAACAAAACATTCTCTATGTGGCATATAGGGTTGGAAGGCAAAAAGGAAGGAAACTAGGGTCTAACAAGTGATAAAAACATTCTCTATACGAGAACGTTGGTGGTATATAGGAATCAATGACAAAGGCGATGGTGGGGCACGTTAATATAAAAATAGGGTCTGGGGACGAGGCTGGTACGTGATGGGTATATCATTATTCCGGCGACACGAACTTTCAGGTGATAGGATACCCTCCTGGAATTTGAAAAAAAAATCATACTAGCTTGTAGCCTGAGAGCATCTTAGAGGACCGTATCATTTTGACAGTTATTAGATGAGCAGTAAAAATAGTACAAATATTCCAAGAATAAAACTTTATAATTGGTTTGTTGAAAACTGTAGTGCTTAAAAATCACCAAATTAGGAGGATAAATATGAGATAATATCTTCTTTCGTTTGGTGCATTCGTTTCCAAACGGAGCAGTAAGTTTGTGCCAAAGCTTATACTAACCATCATTTCAGGGTGAACTAATTGGGCTACTCATGGATTACTCATGCTGGGCATTCCAGAACAGCTACTTTATCGTGAATACACGTTCTTCATTACTTAATTGTCCTTTTGGTGCATCGATAAAGTTACTATCCTTTTCCACAAATTTACAGCAATTTTTTTACAAAGTTACGCATCCCTGGACGCCATATTTGTACCTTGAAATTGAAATGTTATTAATAGATAGATTTTCGGTTTTCGGCTATTTAGAAAAAATAAACTTATATTGAAAACAAGGATAAGATATTTTCCTACACGTACGCTCTTCTTGGTGCTTAGCTCCTATCGTAATAATATGCTCAACACTTGATCATAAGGTCTGTTGTCCTGAATGTACAGGAAAAAGAGTTTTTGCCGTTCGTATTTCAAGGTGCTCGTAAAACAAGCGGTGCTAGTGTTTCTGCGCGTTATTGAAATGCTATCAAGGTGGCATATCTTAAACAATAAGGTGGATTCTCTCCGAATTATATACGGTACTGGAACAGAACTACCAATTGTTGATGACGTATTTTAAGAATTCAGACCCGATGGAGAACTCAAACTGCGCATGCGTGCGCGAATTACAAGACGGCGGATGCCAAAGTTTAAGGCATTGCGCTCGGTTAAATACGTTACTTATCCAAATGATATCAAGGTGGTATATCTTACACAATAAGGTGGATCTTATCAACTTTTTTTTTCCAAAAAAACCACGTTATGGGTACAACTACCTTAATTAATGCTGGCTCAGTATTAATCAGTTACGCATTCCGGATCACTAGATTTCTCCTATATTTACGGCTTATATGCACATGTCATGCAGTATCCGGTATTATAGTTGTATGCATATCATGACACCCGCGAAACTCTTCAAAAAAAAAAAAGTCTTCTTACGCCGCCCTACGATTCCTTGTTGGGTTGGTCATCGGTAAGACTTGCACGCATGGTGTACGCATGATAGTATAACGCTCTACACGTACACAGTAAGGCTGGCAGCAGCGGGATGCTATCCGAACCAGCTGCGCCGAGAAGCTGACCTGTGGTCCTATCTGAACGCCACCAATTCCTTACTGCCAGAAGACCCGGCCCAATCGTATCTCTACCCTAATGCTACTTTCAACTGCAGCGGTTTCATCTCCAGTGCGACTTATGTCTCTCTTGCCATAGGTAAAGGGAACGGAAGACCCCTCCTCGTGATATACAACGACAATGGGTTATACTTCTCCCGGCGGTACCCCGCTGGATGTAAATTACTCAGTGCTATCCGCTGTGAACAGCAGCGTATCGTTACGTGTCGTCTATTTCGACCCGCCAAAATCGTTTGCGGCGGGCTCGGTGGTGGGTGTGCACATCCCGCAAGCCAGGGTAGAGAAGTACCGACTGCTCTTCTACAGCATCGGTACGACCAACCCGGTTCTCTACGGATACCGCTTATCAAGGGTGGCCATTGCAACGACCTTCAATGTAGCTAGTGCAATTAAAAGAACAGTTCTTCCCGCACTTTATCTCGATCTGTGTGAGCCGCACGAGATAATTAAATTATAACATTATAAAACTTTCATGCCCTGCTATCTCATGCAGGTTCGCCGGGAGACGATCGTTATCCAAACTGCACCATTGCAAGGTAAGGCGCGCAGGATTTATTATATATTGCATAATGATGACGCCTCTCAGTGCAAAGCTAAAGGAGCTAAGTACTGCGTCTTATTAATGTCTACTTATTTCCACAGCAGTACCACATCAGAACTCAATTCTTTGGCCCTTTCAATGGAACCATCACCTGCAGCAACCACTTCTGCAGTAATATCCTTAACCCCACCCATGGTTATGTCGATGACTCCATTCCCAACGGCTGTCCCGGTCACTCTCCCAGTAGTATCAACAGTTATCGGTTCAATTGGAGGCTTCTTGTTGGTCGTGTTGATTATTATCTTTGTCGTCGCTACAGTGTTCTGCATTCTTTCTACGCAGAAAAACAAGTGATCTTGATCGAGAAGAATTAAATTTCTTTATAATGGGAAGAGAGGAATTTATTGAATTTCCTAATACTACATGTAAACATTATACGGTTAACAGAAGCGTATACTGCAGCTTTTAAAATTATTGACAATGTTCTTATTAATCACTTATTTTTTGCATTTCTAGTGTGCTTCAAAATGTTATGTGTGCATGGGTGTGTCGATTACCTGGAATAGAAATCAAAGAGACTATAGATGGCCATGTACACATCAGGTGCATACCGCCTTCATATTTCAGATGAAACCATGATGGACAGTTCAATTCATTGAAACACCATGCCAGGGAAAGCCATCCATGTAAGTAATACCTAACAGGGTTATAGATAGCATTCTGATCGTGCTCTTTGTTAGAAGCATATCCAATTCCATGCAATGAATGTTGTTATAACAACAGAATTCTACTAATGTATGGCATATATAGTTCATACCATCGTGGCTATTTACTGACACAAGTATACTGCATGTTTATATATACTACCATGAATGAGTAATAAACCGTCTCTAATGGTCACATGTCTCATTTTTTATCCGCTGTGTACGGGGGGGGGGGGGGGGGGGGGGGGGGGGGTAAGCAGCACATGCCATGCACAACCACTATGGACAGTTTCAGATAGTAGTGGATATATAGAACGAAAAAAATTAAGACATTTGTACACTGCGACCAAGTTCACTATAGGCACCCTTTATGGACACACACCAATATACACTCCCATAATATGGGAGGTACTGCGCGCGCAACAAAACCGCACGCGCACTCGCGGCTCACTGCAACGCAATCATATCGGAACCTACGCGAGTAGGTTCCATATAGGAATCCAACAGTATCATGAATGTCATTAAAAAAACGTCACTCGCCTCTAGCGGGGCATTTAAGAATCGGGTCACTTCGCTCTTAGTGGCAATCGAGCGATATCAAAAAGGACAATAGTTCTGCGCTGTATCTGCGTCACAAAACGGTGTACTTTTAGAGAACAAAAATACTCGTTCCCATCGTCCGTACCCAGTCCCACCTAAAATTTCTCCTCCGTCTTCTTCTTATTCTTATTCTTCTTCTTCCTTCGGGATAGTATAGCTCACGACAGGAACGTTTGTAAAGCACGCCAAGTGTACCAATCGCTTCAGGATGCGTCCGTAGGTTATCTTCAGGTGTCTGTTAGACGCCTAACTGTTCGGGCAATTAACTAAAGCGAATAGTACCTCATTTGGTATTCGGTTAAAAATATCCAATTACATCAGCTAGCTATTTTTAAATGCAATAATTTCATAATACCCACGTGTCGTGGGCGTGATTCAAATTCTTAATATTCCTACACGCTGTGGAAGACTGAATCTAAGAGCATCTGAGACCTTTTTGATGATTTCAGGGTCCCTACGGCTCCATGTATAAATGTCCAACCATATTGCCAAACGGTTGAGAAACGGAATGGAGCAGATATGCGATAACATTATAGGAAGCCTCCCGACGAATATTCAAGGTATCATTTTCTGCATGACGCCTGTGCGTTACTCTCAACTCTATCATTCGTTACGCAGCTTGAAATGAAAGCCAAAATCTACCGTACACGTAAGTACCCGACACTATCGCATATAAATTGTTTTGACCGAATTGATCTCGATCTATGCCATAGCTTCTTATATAGCATAACTTTCGAATTCTGTCGGTGGAACTGCATACGCGATCAGATACTACGATATACAGTATACAGCAGATATATGTGAAGCAAGCGGCTCCAATTAGAATGTGTCTCCCCCACACCACCGCCCTTACAGAAAAAAAACCCGGCAACAACTAGCCACTCGTACACCTACAGATATGCCAAACGAGTGCAATACAAGGCACGACAAGGTGTCAAGCGCGCTACTGAAAGGACCAACAAAGCGACCACCCGAAGGTGCGTTACACCATGAATGTTGGATCTGGACATAAATTATAGCATGTATAGTGTATCGCTATAAAATGGAAGGAATATTTTATGCAACAGTTACAGCAGTAGATATTGCGTCTCTCTCCACTTTTAGTGCTGTTTGAAATGTGTGTGCACGCTGTTCGCTGACAACAATTTCGTAATTATGTGTATTGTGGTGCATAGTTTATATCTGATAAGTGTCAAAGTTGCTGACGGCAACGTATTGTGGAATGGTTTATCTGATAATAGCGTGAGATCAGTGGGTACATATGTAATCTTTGTCTGATGTATTCTATGGCTTCGCTTGCCAGTGAAGGATTTGAATTTTATGTTTTAACCTATAATTGCCTGAAAAAACGTAAGGTATACCTTACGTTTCCGTAAGGTATACCTTACGTTTCCGTAAGGTATACCTTACGTTGGGCTTTTAATGTTCTGATGAACAACATTGATTTCCAAACGAATTTATTAACTTTTTCATGTATGTTAAAAACCAGTGTAAGTACGAATGTCACTCAATAGCTCAACTGTGCAAAACTGCCACCACTATATGAAAAACCATATCGTAATGAAGCGGCGAAGGCATATTGTGATGAAGCGGCAATGGCATTGCTTGACAGTTGGCTAGAGGTACGAATTGCATGCCTGTTGAAAACGAGGTTCGAAATTCAGAGTAGTAATATTCTGTTGAACACTAAAACTTGCATTTCTTTGGTTGTGGAACTGCAGTGCCTTCAAAAACAGTGTTTTTCTATGCCGCGCCTTACGCGAACGATACCGTTTGTTACTCAGCGGCATGTATCGCCAGAACGGCACTAGTGGCTGATGCGGCAGCACATGGCGGTTAGAGCCTGGTCCATTGATAGCTGTAATGTACCAATACTTCGATCGCAAATCGCCATATTTTACGCTGCATTTTTTATTTGAAAATCGTAAGGTATACCTTACGAATGTAAGGTATACCTTACATCCGGCAATTATTGGTTAACTAATGGTTGTTTAAATCAACTGTTCCAGGTCCAGGTTCAAGAGTCAACTCCACCTGCTCCACATCCAGGTCCAGCTCCACGTCCAGGTCCAGGAGTCATTCCATGTCCAGCTGCAGGATTTGCTCCACCTGCTCTACCTGCTTTATATCCTGGATGCAGCAGTATATCCTGGTCCAGAAGATGCATGACATGCTCCTGGGTTTTATTAGAAATACTTGTACTTATTGTTTAAATAGTAATACTGTGTGTTTTAATGGTACACCCACACCTCAAAAATTGCATGGTCACGAGATTCTAAAATAAAACTGTCATTTGACATTCTTGCTACATGAGTATATAAGTTTAAATACAATACTAAAATTTCCACCAAAAAAATGTAGGAAACAAGTGATAAAAACATTCTCTATGTGAGAAGGTTGGTGGTATATGGGAATCAAAGGCGGTGGTGGTGTAAAAAGCAAGGGAACAAGGCTAGTGATTGAAAAGGAAAAAGGAAATAGACCTATATTAGCAGCATGCCATCATGTTTAACTGTGTGTGCTAATATAGGTCTATTTCCTTTTTCCTTTTCAATCACTAGCCTTGTTCCCTTGCTTTTTACACCACCACCCCCTTTGATTCCTATATACCACCAACCTTCTCACATAGAGAATGTTTTTATCACTTGTATGCATGAGAGTAGTTGCAGGAGCGCGCACACATTTAATGCTGCCGTAAACCAGGTGCATGATTCTAACAAATAGAACTAGCAGACGATGCCCGGTGGGTTCTAATGCTACTGTTCCATCGGATCCAGGATTTATTATGGGGGGGGGGGGGGGGGGGGGGGGGGTATTCACCAAGGTCAGCATCCCGGCCATCGCGTCTGGCGTCTGGCCACCAAGAGCCAGCTCGGCTTCATGCATGATATCTTAATCTATCAACTGTATTTAAAGTTTACTGGCCATTGACCATGCAGTGCTCATCACTAGAATTTTTATATTAAATATTATGTTAATAGCTTGCAATGAAAGCCTTAAAGGGAGGCTGGCATGCATTGACATGAGGCTGAGGCTGACATGCGTTTTTATTTGTTGGCTAAGTGGAAAACTGAGGAATGAAATTCTTTCCTTATGCACGTGATTTGAATTGCAGCAACTGCCAACAACTCAAAAAACACCCATTGTTATTTGCGCAATATGTACGATTGGCCTCAGCCGCCTAGGGATGGAGTGGAGGTACCAGACTGAGTCTAATTAAAAGCAGGGAGGCATGCCTAACCACACGTACTGTCTGTAGATCAGCAGTTGTTGCAGCATAGTGACCATTTGATGGGTATTAAGGTGGGTATGCATTCCATGATTAGGGATCGAGTGTAGGTACCGGGTGGAATCTAGAATAAGGAGGCGTTCCCAATAACACTGTAGGTTTGTATGAATGTAATGTAATATCATAAACATCGAAAGAATGTCCACATATATACACATGTACCACATTTATTAGCTGCGACTAAATATTGAAATTATCATTATTATGAACATAACGTAGGGCGATATGCCACACACCACAGCAGCAATGCTTAGAGCAAGAGACATTCTTCCCTTTTGCTGAGCATACTCCAGGTTGCCATATTTTGCTGCATCTTTAGCCTACAATATATGAAAATGTAGAGAGAAACAAGCTAAATACCTTAGGTGATACAAAAACTATGTATACAACAAAGCCTATATCTTAAAAGCAAATTTTAGTTTTTGTGAGAATGATACAAATACTCAGTTTGGTGTATCAATCATTCATTAAATTACATTCACGTGGTCAACAGCAAAGCACAGCCAAGTTGGTAGCTATTCTAACCTTCATTCTTCCAGTTCTTAACCCTTATATACTTTACTCTTCCAAGCAATCTTAAGCAAGGAAAAATGTTTAAGTATACTTTCCCATATACTTTAGTCTATCCTAGTACAATAGTGAGTTTGAAATGTTCATTGCAGGCAAGAAAGTTATGTCTATGGAAATTATGACTTAAGAACTTACATGGAAACTGAAATGAAACCTTTAGCAATCCAAATTACTTTTATAATCCTTAAGGTATATTCTTATGCTTTCAATATAGCCCACTCATAACATTAGAGGTTTGCATATAGCAGTGTTCCACTGCACAGTTCGACCTGTTAGGCCTCAACACGAGAAGTTCTAAAATATAATACAGTGCCGTGAGTAGCTACCATTGTGGCATGCATGATCTGAATACATCCTCTATCTCTATAAGCCAACATAATTATTTGATCTGGAGTTGCTTAATCAGACTAAATAATCACCATTGAACAGCTTTACAGACCTATTGTATCTTCCCTTCCTTCTCCGTGCCACACACTTGGACTGAAGCTCGCCTCTCTTTAAACTACTTCACCATTTTTATTTGTGAATCACGTTTTTTCTGATATTGATGACAGTACATGTAACCTGTACTTCCTATTGGAATGTTAAGATCCTCAAATGATATCGTACACTGTTCTCATTTGATTTCCATTCTGTTATATGTATCCCATGAACACTGCATGCCTGGCTTTAAATAACTCATACTAGCTTGACCTAGTTATGATTCTCTGATTTAATTGATTACAAGGCCATATCTATATGGCGAAATGAGAACATGACTGCTTAGTATTACCCATGCAACAGAAGGTCTCTACGGCACCAAATTACATTAAGGTATTTATTGCAGGCTATTATGAAAATACTACTTTAATTATATATTTCAATATAATAAAAATACTTTATAAGGACAAGTTGCCAGAATTACAATATTCAAAGCTAATTACCGAACGCTACGATTACGGTACAGCTATGGTACACTAGTACGCTAGTAAGCCCTCTTTTAATATTTCGCCGAAATCATCTATACAGCCAACTCACAGAGAGTTTGAGTTTAACAGGCATTGGAAACGAA
This sequence comes from Eunapius fragilis, assembly GCA_963681505.1. Classification (NCBI taxonomy): domain Eukaryota; kingdom Metazoa; phylum Porifera; class Demospongiae; order Spongillida; family Spongillidae; genus Eunapius; species Eunapius fragilis. The sequence continues at coordinate 5,374,344 of OY811978.1, read as the reverse complement.
TTCATTCGCGAATCAGAACACTGCCTTACTTATTTTGGAAAATTTACAACCGATGATTAAATTTGACTTCGTGACTGCTAATTGGACACTGTTTTGTTCCTTCCATCACCGCTGATGCATGAAGACAACACAGATTGAAAGTGCAACAGATTGAGAATTGCATATTACGGAAAAGATGTTGCCACTTTCCAATGAAAATCGTTGTATGAGATCTTTGTGGCAAGAAGTGAGAGTATGCGACTCATACAGACATCTCCTTCGCTAGCTATTTGCAATTTATACTATTTATTCTCTTTGATGTTGTATTGTATTCATTGCAATTCTTTTCGTAATTTCACCCCTATACGACGCCAAATACTAATACACCTTAAGATGAAGGATACATTATTTGCCAGTGTTATCGCACCCTAAAAAAGACACGTTTTTTGCTCCAACTACGAGGCCCGAGTAGAGTATTGAGTTACAATTGTAATTGTTAATTTTGGTTTCAGAATAGTCGTGACCTATATGTGACTATATTGAAAAACAAAGCCACGACAGCTACCATGATGTAATGGTTACAGAAGCCACCATTTGGCAGCAAGGTAAAGATACACATGCATTCTTTTCATTTCAATCATCCTTTAGCGCCATGCAATGAATGTTGTTATAAAAACAGAATCCTACTAATGTATGGATGACATGCATGTATTGTTCATGCCATCGAGGCTATTTAGTGACACAAGTACTTCATGTAGCATTACCAGTAACTTACGGAAAGAGACAGGACAATGGCAGGAATAGTGCAGATCAAACTGGGGAAGCAGCACATCCCACATAGGATAGCCACCACTATGGACAGAGTCAGGAAGTAGTCTCCAATTGGAGCAGATGTAACCATTGTGGTCCCGGCAGCAGGTTGGACAACAACTACATTAGTAAAGCCCTATATTAATATAAACAGAATAGTTATTATTTTTTTAAAGGTCTATGCATGCAAATTTGGTGTACCTGGGTTTGCACACCTTGTGGTGGATTGTGTGAGGGTGGATAGTAGTTCGGGGGTGGATAGCACTGAGGTGGATAGCTCTGGGGTGGATAGTTCTGGGGTGGGTAGTCCTGGGTTGATGAGAATAGATTCCCTTGGGGTGAATAGCCCAGTGTTGATGTGCAGTTTGTTGGTGGGGGGTAGTTCTCAGTTTGCCTATCAAGCATGGTATTCTCCAGGGGTGGTGCTGATGCAAAGCCTTGTGATGGAAAAAGCTCCTGGTATTTTGGCGGAATTCCTATGAAATTGAGTGTAATGCCAACAGTAGGCAGTACCTTTTAAACTGAACGTAATTGTTCAATTAATAAGAGCAGCTAGCGTGGTTCATACATCCCACGCTTTATATAGCTACATGGTTTGAAAGTGAAAGAATACTAGCCATTACTATTAGGGTTACCATTACTATAAGGGTTTTGCCCCCTCCCCCCCTCCCCCCCCCCCCCCCCCCCCACACACACAAACACACAAACACATACAAAGTTAGAAATAAAGGTATTCATAGCTAACGGGGCGGTGACTTAAGTCGCGTTATTCGATAATGAACAACGAGCGAACGTAACGAAAACGTGCTTAAGTAACATGATAAGAGCAAAGAGCAGCTGGAACTTACGTGCTAATTAGTTAGGCACGCCCAAAGCCTGACTATTATACTATCCTCCCTTTGCCCCCCATCGCAAACATTTCTGGATCCACCGCTACGTACCGACGTGTGTGTGTGTACGTGTGCGTGTGTGTGTGTGTGTGTGTGTGTGTGTGTGTGTGTGTGCGTATGTGTGTGTGTGTGCGTGTGTGTGTGTGTGTGCGTGTGCGCGCGCGTGTGCGTGTGCGCGTGTGCGTGCGTGTGCGCGTACGTGCCTGTGCATGCGTGCGTGTGTGCGTGTGCGTCAGATTAGGCCTATTTTAATTACAGTAAACTTGGTTGGTGTGTACAAATGTACTAGCAAACTAACGTTATTTTTTATACGTGTGCCTATATTAATACGAAGGTCTTCGTTCCAAGACAAAAGTCTGAGCTTACCACTCAGAAGAAGGAGCTTACATCACATAACATAGACACAAAGTACAAACCTTTCTCGTCCATCCTTGCTCGCGCTCACAAAATAAAATAAGACGTTGCGCAATCACACCGATTAAAACTTTGCATGGACTATCACGAAAAAATTTAATGCGTCCGCAAAATTATATCTACATGTTACATGTAAGTATAAATTTTGGGCAAGATACTGGGCTAAATGACATATGATATTTCATACTATGTTAAACCATGTATCGGTCTGCTCCGTGTACCTCGGAGCGCCGGTGTCGGAGCAGATTCTGTCCACTCGCAGATTTTGTCCCCCCAGGGCCCGGACATAATCTGCTAGCGGAAATTGTCCCCCACCGATATAATCCGCTAGCAGATAATGTCCCTATTGCACCGCCCCCCCCCCCCCCCCCCCCTTTCCCATCCAACCGATGCTTGGCCGTCCCGGTTTTTTTGGTGTCAAGTCCTATAAGCCCTGCCCGCTTTTTGCATCGAGCCAAAAAGGTAAGTTTAGCACACACACCCTCCCCTCTGCCTCCCCCTTCCCACCTTCAGTCCCGCAGTGCTATTAATCTACCTCCCCGCCAGACGTCCTGGCTGCGGCCATGAATATTGTCCCCATAGCCCTTCTAAGTTGCACACGGTGCGCTTTGATTAGCTATTAGCTTTCAGTAGTCAGCTGCAGCATTATGGATGAAGAAGAGTACGATGCCATTTTCAGCTTTCTGGAGTATGGTACTTACCGCTCTGCATGGCATCACAAGGACCAAAAGTGAGCTCTGCGACGGAAGTGCATGTGTGGACTATGCGGTCGATAGCGGCGTACTGTACGGCAAACAAGATAATGAAAGAGGGAAAATTGAATATCTTCAAGTTCCTAGAGGATAGAAATAGAACGAATCCTTCATTCATGCCATTCGTCCAAAGAAAGTGAGTACGACTGCAGTGCAACGCATCGGGGCTCGGTTATCGAATTAGTACTTCATGATCAAAACCAACTATTTACAGCTTATGCATTAGTCTTGGTCTTTACGCAAGCTGATTTTATACAATGCACGCGTGTAAACGGTTGGTGGATCATCAACGTCAATAACCAAGCGCCCGAAAAGTGTCCGAGGATTAGCACAGACTCAAGCTAGGATCGTTCCAATCATCATAATAGCGCTTTTTATATATAGATGGACACCTGGGAAGCGATAAAACAAGAGAAAAGGTTTCATCGAGGTTCTTCTGGAAGACGCAGATGAAATATGTAGACGAGTTCGTTAAGACGTGCGATGTTTGCCAAAGCACCAATAGTGCCAAGTTTATGAAGACCGCAGCCACTCTGCATCCCATATACCTATACAACCTATAGTGTTTGGCATCAAGTTAGTTGCAGTCAAGACTACCTTAAGTTAATGCATGCATGTATCAATTTAGGTTGGAATAGACCTGATTGGTCTTCTCCCAAAAACTGAACGAGGCAATTGTTGCATCATCACCTTAGTTGATTACTTTTCTAAGTGGCCTGAGGTTTAGCCTATAGCTGACAAGATTGCAAGAACAGTTGCTGAGTTTCTGTATAAGATTATATACAGGCAAGTGTATATGAATTATTCTATTTACATATAAGGCTATAAGCATATAAGCATATCATAACATCTAACTTCTTTGCAGGCATGGTTGCACCAATGTCACCATATCAGATCAAGGACGTGAATTTGTGAACAGAGTCAATGCAGTACTGTTTCAATTAACGGGAACTGAACACAGGATATCTACAGCATACCATCCTCAAACGAATGGTTTGGTGGAACGTTATAATCAAGCACTGCAACAATCCCTAAGGATCATGAATATATATGTTTATTGTGCATGTCTGATGCCTGACACTTACGGATCGAGACATGGTGCAATGTGACATCTGTCACAAATGGTTCCATATCAAATGTGTTGGCATTCTCACACTTCCCAACACTGATGACAAATGGTGTTGCTCTTCCTGTGTGTGTGACTGAGATACTGATTTATTGTTTCATTGAACCATTTCCAGCTTTTCATATGTATCCGAGCGTTTGACGACCATTTCACCATACGAAGCTGCATGCCTACACGCTCGCTAATCAAACGCAATGGATTTATTGTTGGGTGGGGGGGAGGGGGGGGACACATTCTGCGGTGGAGGGACAGAATCCGCTAGCGGATTGTGTGTCCCCCCGGACAGAGTCCTCTAGCAGATTGTGTCCCCTCGGACAGAATCCGATAGCGGAATGTGTCCGGGGGGACACTTTTTGGGAGGGGGGGGGGAGGGGGGGGGGGGGGGGGGGGGGGGGGGCTATGACACCGGTCGCAACGAATCATTATTGATACTAGTGACGAAGACATCCTTTATACGGGAAAGTTGTTGGTATATATAACCTTTATATAGGAATCAAAAGCGATGGTGGTGTAAAGAAACAAGGGAACAAGCCTTCTGATTTAAAAGGAAAAATGAAATAGTACATACATTTGTACAATTAAATATGACAACATGCTGCTAATATTGGTCTATTTCATTTTTCCTTTTAAATCAGAAGCCTTAATTGTTCCCTTGCTTTTTACACCACCATCACCTTTGATTCCTATACACCACCAACCTTCTCGTTTAGAGAATCTTTTTATCCAGAAGGTGGGCTAACCTAACTAAATATTAATACAACTCTCGTTTTAAAAAATAATCGCGCACCGTTGTACGGACCAAACTATAAACTGTTTGTTTGATTGCCAACTGCTTTAGTTTGGTCCTCTGCATATGGACTGGAGGCAACCGATGCGTAACGAATATGTTTCCTTCTGGCAGCATGCAGACTGCTCGACTGTAGGTGTACGAGTAGCTAGTTGTTGCCGGGTTTTGTTTCTGTAAGGGGGTGGGGAGGGGGGGGGGGGGGGGAGAGACACATTCTAATCTTGCTTCACATATATCTATATGTATACCGTAGTATCTGATCACCTATGTAGTTCCACCGACGGAATTCATGCAAAAGTTACTATAAGAAACTATACTAGAAATCAATTAGGTCAAAATAAATACATGCGATAATGTGTCGGGTACTTACGTGTAAGGTAATAGATTCAGTACTGGTTCCATGGACAGCGTGCAGGAATATTAAGAATTTGAATCACGCCCACGACACGTGATTATTATTATTATTATATTTATTGCATTTGAAATTAGCTAGCTGATGTAAATGGGTATTTTTTTTACCTATTACCAAATCAGTAAGGTACTTTTCGCTTTAGTTAATTGCCAGAACAGTTAGGCGTCTAACAGACCCCTGAAGATAACCTGCGGACACATCCTGAAGCGATTGGTAAACATGGCGTTCTTTACAAGCGTTCCTGTCGTGAGTTATGCTAACCCAAAGGAAGAAAAAGAATAAGAAGAAGACGGAGGAGAAATTAAAGATAGGTCTGGGTATGACAATGGGGACGAGTATTATTGTTCGCACGCTCATATGACACAGCAGAACTGTTCTTCTTTTTGATATCGCTCGATTGCCACTAAGAGCGAAGTGACCCGACTCTCGGCTGTACAGCTCGGTGCGAGGTTATTAATGACATTCATCATATCGCAGGATTCTCTACTCTCGTAGGTTCCGATGAGGACAGCGAGAAGGAATATTACGTTATGCCCTCCGCACCAATCACTTCATTCCATAGAGAAACACGTATGCTTTAAAATGCCATGTAGATATGATTTTGCCAACAATTTCCATACTGCTGAATGCCAGTCATCAGGTCCCCAGACTAACTCTTTGGACGGTACCCCGCCGTACGCGTCTTGCAAGTTTGCTCGTGAACTTGTTACACTCATAATGAAAGTCTTCATTGATGATAACAAATCACCTAGCTCCATTCAGGAGACACTCCATAGTACAATTGGTAGTCAATCTATTAGATCTTTGCTCAGGGCCGGGCAAATTCATCCTTCTGCAATGTAATTAATATTTCTTCCTGTACACATACATGTAATGAAGGTTCCTTTATAATTTATGAGTTGGAACTTACATCGAATTCGTCAGCATGTTCTTCAGATTTATATAAAACAGCTTACATGCACCAGTTCGCAACAGATGTGGCGAAAAAGCTGTTGTTGACATGTAGTTCATGCCCCCATTTCTTCTTCATTGGCTTTGTCCACAAATTGTATGGTTTGATACGAGCTCCAATAACTCTCAGACGCTGCTGGTGTGGACTGGTGAGTGGATGCTGGTGGAGTGGACTGGTGAAAAGAATGGTGCTGATGGAGTGGATTGGTGAGGCAATGAAGTTGAATGTACCTCCATGCACAACGGTAATGAATTACTGGTGAACGTAGACTGGGATAATGAAGAGATGGAAACTTTGAAGGTACATTAAGTGTTTGAGATATGAAGTATTTTAGCTTGAAGCATGTATTTCCCGACTATTCCTATTACCAGCATGATATGCAATTAGTATATTTTAATACATGCAGCTAGCTACCACTCATTTGATTTCAATGCTTGTATGAGCTGGCTCTTACATGTGCAGACAATCTACAGCTGCAGTGTACATGCTTTTGAATATCTAGATAAATTGGGTCTGCGTGTGAGGAAACTGGTGATCTAAAGTTCCGTTGAGTCTTATAAAGAAGTGCGCTTTAATTGTCAACTGAAATGGTTAATAAAATATGAAAATGCCTGGCTGTGTAGTAATCAGCCACTATATGCAGGCCTGCATGCGCACGTCTTGGTAACACCTGGTGTGCATGCTGGTGCGAATTAATTACACTGTTATTGAATTTTTGTGTCTTACATAACTAAATTTATAGTACTGTATAGTAAATTAATGACTGCAATCATTTTGCTGTAGTTCCTTCCTGTACAAACAGGATTATAATGGGGTCTTGATAAACCTCAGCAAGCTGTACTGTATAAGAGCCCCCACTCGCTCCATCAAGTCCCCTTCATGTTGGGGCGATTACATCACTACAAGGCCATCAGTGGATGCCAATTGCTCCTCCACATCTGGGCTTCTATCTCCACCAATAGACGCTCCCGAGATTCCACACCCCCCCTTCATTATTCCACCTCCACATATAGACACCACTCCAAGACCACCAGTGCCTGCCTCTAGCCTGCCCCTCACCCCTCCCCAAATATCAGAACACCCACCTCTTCCATAGATGCTACACTTCCACATTGCAGGACACCACCCCTTCCATTCCATCCCGGCCAGTATATGCCGCCCCCTACCGCCCTTCTCCACACAGTATACCCCACCTGAACTGCATAGCAGTTTATTGAGGGCGTGAGGATCCACTAAAGATTTTACTTCAAAATAGTCTAGTTAAATGTTATGCTCTATCTCACAAAGAAAAGACCTCATGAAACAAAACATTCTCTATGCGGCATATAGAGTTGGAAGGCAAAAAGGAAGGAACTAGGGTCTAACAAGTGATAAAAACATTCTCTATACGAGAAGGTTGGTGGTATATAGGAATCAAAGACGATGGTGGTGTAAAATGCACATTAATATAAAAAGAGGGCCTGGGGATGAGGATAGTACGTGATGGGTATATCATTATTCCGGCGACACGAACTTTAATGCTGGTTCAGTATTAATCAGTTACGCATTCCGGATCACTAGATTTCTGCTATATTTACGGCCTATATGCACATGTCATGCAGTATCCGGTATTATAGCTGTATGCATTTCATGACACCCGCGAAACTCTTCAAAAAAAAATGTCTTCTTACGCCGCCCTACGATTCCTTGTTGGGTTGGTCATCGGTAAGACTTGCACGCATGGTGTACGCTTGACGGTATAGCGCTCTACACGTACACAGTAAGGCTGGCAGCAACGGGATGCTATCCGAACCAGCTGCGCCCAGAAGCTGACCTGTGGTCCTCTCTGAACGCCACCAATTCCTTACTGCCAGAAGACCCGGCCCAAACGTATCTCTACCCTAATGCTACTTTCAACTGCAGCGGTTTCATCTCCAGTGCGACTTATGTCTCTCTTGCCATAGGTAAAGGGAACGGAAGACCTCTCCTCGTGATATATAACGACAGTGGGGATGGTACTTATACTTCTCCCGGCGGTATCCCGCTGGATGTAAATTACTCAGTGCTATCCACTGTGAACAGCAGCGTATCGTTACGTGTCGTCTATTTCGACCCGCCAAAACCGTTTGCGGCGGGCTCCGTGGTGGGTGTGCACCTCCCGCAAGCCAGCGTAGAGAAGTACCGACTGCTCTTCTACAGCATCGGTACGACCAACCCGGTTCTCTACGGATACCGCTTATCAAGGATTGCCGTTGCAACGACCTTCAACGTAGCTAGTGCAATTAAAAGAACAGTTCTTCCCGCACTTTATCTCGATCTGTGTGAGCCGCATGAGATAATTAAATTATAATACTATAAAACTTTCATACCCTGCTATCTCATGCAGGTTCGCCGGGAGACGATCGTTATCCAAACTGCACCATTGCAAGGTAAGGCGCGTAGGATTTATTATAATGATGGACGCCTCTCAGTGCAAAGCTAAAGAAGCTACTGCGTCTTATTAATGTCTACTTAATATTTCCACAGCAGCACCACATCAGAACTCAATTCTTTGGCCCTTTCAATGGAACCATCACCTACAGCAACCACTTCTGCAGTAATATCCTTAACCCCACCCATGGTTATGTCGACGACTCCATTCCCAACGGCTGTCCCGGTCACACCCCCAGTAGTACCAATAGTTATCGGCTCAATTGGAGGCTTCGTGTTGGTCGTGTTGGTCATTCTCGTTGTCGTCGCTACACTGTTCTGCGTTCTGGCTAAGCAGCAAAACAAATGGTTTGAACAAGGTATAAGATAACATACCTAGTCATGTTATGAGATAACACAACTACGAAGAACTGATTTTCCAAATAAGTATTAAAAGAGAAACATATAAATACACTGTAGCTTCATGCATGAACATAATTTTTTACTGGTCACTTAATTTGTCACATTGGCGTCCGTGTGTTTGTGCATGTGTTTCACTGCAAATACCACGAATGGGAATCAAAGAGACCAGCCATAGCCATGTACACATCGGGTGCATACCAACAGCCTTCATACGAGCACTCGAGTACGCTTACTTTAAAACCCATTTCAGATGAAACAATGATGGACAATCAGCTGTACAGTTCAATCCACCGAGGCTCCCTGGGAAAGTCATCTTATCTTATGCCTAACACAGTTAATGGGAGCCTCCCCCCTCTACCAGAGGTACAGCCTTCTCCATACATGCAACCTGAATCCACAAGCTCACAGAGCGATCCTCCAGTAAGATATGCATGCGGAGCAAAGTGAATTATGTATATGCTCCACCTCCCTTCCCTTCCTTCACTCCCACTCTGCCCTCCCTACCTCTCTCTCTCTCTCTCTCTCTCTCTCTCTCTCTCTCTCTCTCTCTCTCTCTCTCTCTCTCTCTCTCTCTCACTCACTCTCTCTCACTCACTCACTCTCTCTCACTCTCTCTCTCACTCTCTCTCTCCCGTCACTCTATCTCTGTGTCGCTCTCTCATCACCTCCTCCCCCTCTTCACTCTTCTCTTTCCTCCTCCCCAGCCCTTACCCCCTCCATTCCAATATGAGACACCTAAAAGCCTAGATCCTGTGATGCATGTATACCTTTCATTGGACAAAGATGATGCTGACCCCAACGTGGTACAAGATGGCACCCCACAGTCCTGCCAGACCTTCCTCACACCAGATGGCACCCCTAACCACTCTAAGGCTTCCTACAACATTCTTCAGAGAATTGGGAGCAGGCATGCGATTGAGCCCATGGTGAGTTTGTATGGAGTGAGGTGTGTGTTGGGGGAGTGGCATGTTAAGGAGGGAATGGTATGGTGAGGGGGAGTGGCATTGCTAAGGAGGGGGAGTGGCATTGGTAAGGAGGGGGAGTGGCATGTTAAGGAGGGGGAGTGGCATGTTAAGGAGGGAGTGGCATTGCTAAGGAAGGGGAGTGGCATGTTAAGGAGGGGATGGTATGGTGAGGGCATGCTGAGGGGGAGTGGCATTGCTAAGGAGGGAGAGTGGCATGTTAAGGAGGAGATGGTATGGTGAGGGCATGCTGAGGGGAGTGGCATTGCTAAGGAGGGGGAGTGGCATTGCTAAGGAGGGGAGTGGCATTGCTAAGGAGGGGGGATGGCATTCAATAATGGGCTCAAGGCAAGCACAACTATGCTGAATGCAGTGGCGAATGACTTGAGAATTAGAAGCAGTCTGACACAATAGTACAACGTACATACCATCTGGTGTGCAGTAGTGGTAGCTCTAATAAAACATGTTATTGGGGTCATCAGGTGTTAGTAGATGTTTTTAACTATAGAAACACACGCTATATGCAGTAATCATATTATAGTTAAAGTTACTTGTGGGACACCATCACCTGGGAACAGAGTGGGGTGGGGTGGGGGTGGGGGTGCCAAGGCCCCCTGCAGCCATACACTCATTTGCACATGCAAATAGAGGTTTTAACAAACGACTAAGGATTACAAAATCAATAATGCCTCTCCCCCTTTCGGTGCCCTTCGTAGGTTTGGCCCCTCCCCTTGGTAAATGCTGGAGCCCTGTAGTGGTAGCACTGTTACATCCTGCCATTGGGGTCATCAGGTGTAGTGGTAGCACTTATATACCCTGCCATTGGGGTCATCAGGTGTAGTGGTAGCACTTATATACCCTGCCATTGGGTCATCAGGTGTAGTGGTAGCACTTATATACCCTGCCATTGGGGTCATTAGGTGTAGTGGTGGCCTTGCCATTTTAATATACCGATGACTGTTAATTTTTAATGTATTGCAGGAAACCCTTGTAAGACTAACTCGGCTTTCAAGTGCGAACAGTGTTTTTGATGACGGCAAATATAATTTTCTACGTGAGGTAGGAAGTTCATGCCTAATATTTCTTCAATGTCATTATCTAGATTCAATACATTTATCATATATTTATCTCCAAACCCAATAGAGGCACCAATCCTCTGGGGCCCAGTCCATCAGTACCCCTGGGGCCCAGTCCATTGGTACCCCCGGGGCCCAGTCTATCGGTACCCCTGGGGCCCAGTCCATCGGTACCCCTGGGGCCCAGTACATCAGTACCCCTGGGGCCCAGTCCATCAGTACCCCTGAAGTTCAGTCTATCCATACGCCTGGGGCCCAGTCCATCAGTACCCCCGAGATCCAACCACTTGGAGACCCCAACCCATACTGGAAACCATCTCATAACATCAGAGAGCTATGCACACAGCTGTCTAACATGGAGTACAGAAATATCCAGAGAGCAGACCTACAGTGAGTGTAAGGTTACGTACGGACATCTCTCCCTCCTCCTCTCCCTCCAATCATGCAGCACCATTATAAGTATGCATGTACATCAGGGGGGTTGGTGTGAGGGAGGGATACATGCCCAGAGCTTTGTATGCAAACCAGCTGCTCTCCTGTCTACATAGCGTTTAATAAGACCTTTGAGCCACGCTTAGTTATGCATGGCATTTTGTGACATCACTCACACATGTATTCCCAAGAGCTAGTCTTCATGCTATCATATTTCTATGCTAGGGGAGGGGGAAAGGGGGGGGAGGAATGGAGGATTGCTATGTGGTACAGATTTCCTACCCCTCTTCACCCCCATCTCTCCCCCCCCCCCCCCCCCCCCCCCCAATACCACACATCCATCTTCACACCATGAAGATTCACAGGACATCTAGGATCTGGAGAGTTTGGTACCGTTCAGAGGGGGTTGTGGCAGCACAGGGGCCACGCCCAGGAAGTGGCCATCAAGACGCTCAATGTGCATGCCACTCCCGAGGACAGGGTGAGGTTCCTGAGGGAGGCGGCCATCATGGGACAGTTTGCCCACCCAAACATCATCCGCCTCCACGGCGTGATCGCGGAGGGAGACCCGGTAAGTGGGCGGGGCAGCAGCGCGAGTAACCACGGCAACACCAAGGTCCCGAACGTAGTGCATGCGGTGTATCAATGGTGATGGACCCATGGGAGTAGGGGAGACGTATGTGTGTGTGTGAGGGCTCCAACACTGAGCACTGAATTGAACACCATATTTCTTCATAGAGCTTACATAGCTAGGGCATATACGTTTAATGAAGGCTACTAATAGCAATGATGAGCATATGTCCTTCAACCCCCTCCCCTCCCTCCCCACACCCCACCTACTAAAGGGAATTGGTTGCTCATTCATGCATAGCGACGCCACCTTTGATGTCCTTACAACTTGACATAGTGTGTGACTTTGAACATTGTAGCGCTGTGTCATGTTTCCACAACAGCCATCCTAACTATTCACAACAGACTACAACCCTATGCAAACACCAATCAGACTGGCACCAATCCACCTGTCATTTATAGATGCAGATATGTTATGTTCCCTGCCACCTCCATTACCTGTTGCCATGTTACAGTTCACTAAACCTTACCAGTGCCAGTACCAAGACCATGGAGGGGTTACTTATTCATGTGTACAGTGTAACATGCCAAGCTGCCAATGTACAAACTGAAATTTGCTTACTTAGACTTAGAAGAGGACGGCACTCTCTGCTTTTCCCGCCTGTCCCTTTCTCCCTGCTTCCTTCTCTTCTGCCTCTCCTCCCTTACCCTCCTCCTCTGCCTCTCCAACTTCTCCTTCCTCCATTCCACCTTGAGCAATTATTTTCATGCCCTCCCAGTTGCACTTATGGGACACAACTACACCTCCTCACTCCCTCACCTCATCACTCTACTCCCTTACCTCATCACTTTACTCCCTCCACCTAATCACTCTACTCTCACCTCATCACTCCATCTAATCACTTTACTCCCTCACCCCATCACTCTACTCCCTCACCTCATAACTACTCCCTCCACCTCATAACTCTACTCCCTCACATCATCCCTCTACTCCCTCCACTCCTTCCATGCCCCACCTCCAAATACTCTCTCATCTTCTCATGTCATCTTCCTCTCACACACACACATGCTTACTCCGTTTATCACACACGCACACATACACACACAAACACATCATCTACTGTACTCACCAAATCTTTCTCTCAGATTATGATTGTACTGGAGCTGGCCCATGCAGGAGATCTACGGCAATATCTCAAATCTATCAGACCAGTGTAAGAGCCCACTCCAATGACAAAATACACCACGTGTACATATGTTCCATGCACTAAACCACACACGTGCACCACACATGCGCACATACTGTACTCCCACTCACACACCCCTACGTTCCTCAACCAGACCAGGGAACCCACTCCCATCTGTGGCGCCTAAAATGTTTGTTACATTTGGGTGTGAGGTTGCTCTGGGCATGGAGTACCTTGCAAGGAAGGAATTTGTGCATAGAGATTTGGCAGCTCGGAACATCCTCCTAACAGAAAATGGAGTCTGCAAGGTAAAATCAAATCCATGGCATTATCATACAATGGCTGTGTCAATGTACAACCAGCACAGGGGAAACATATACATGTATAACAGGGTCAGTACAGGGGAACATAACAGGGCCAGTACAGGGGAACATAAGAGGACCAGTACAGGGGAAACATAACAGGGCCAGTACAGGAGAACATAACAGGGCCAGTACAGGGGAAACATAACAGGGTTATCTCAGATTGCAGACTTTGGCCTGTCCCGTGACTTGGAAGATGATAACTGCTACATAGCCAGGAGTGGAGCAAAGGTTCCCATCAAATGGACAGCTCCAGAGGTCAGTTAAGTTTGGTGTAGTAATGCATAAAATGTTTGCAATTTACGTGATTTTCATCCCAGATTTCATCATCTCATATCATACCACCTGTGCCATCACACCACCTGCGCCATCATACCACCTGTGCCATCATACCACCTGTGCCATTATACCACCTGTGCCACCATACCACCTGTGCCACCATACCACCTGTGCCATCATACCACCTGTGCCATCATACCACCTGCACCATCATACCACCTATGCCATCATACCACCTGTGCCACCATACCACCTGTGCCACCATACCACCTGTGCCATCATACCACCTGTGCCACCATACCACCTGTGCCATCATACCACCTGTGCCATCATACCACCTGCACCATCATACCACCTGTGCCATCATACCACCTGTGCCATCATACCACCTGTGCCATCATAACACCTGTGCCATCATAAGACCTGTGCCATCATAACACCTGTGCCATCATACCACCTATGCCATCATACCACCTGTGCCATCATACTACCTGCACCATCATACCACCTGTGCCGTCATACCAACTGTGCCATCATACCACATGTGCCATCATACCACCTGTGCCATCATACCAACAGGCAATAAATTTCAAGCGCTATTCGTCCAGCAGTGATGTGTGGAGCTATGGTGTGGTGCTGTTTGAAATCTGGAGCCTCGGACACTCACCATTTAGCCATCTTTCCATTGAAGATGTAGGTTGTATTTCTATACACATGCGATCACATGACATATTAGACCTGGAGTCACAGAAGCATTTAATAATTATGAACATCAACAGTGTTTTGAAGTGTTGGCACAATAAGACTAAATGACAATTTTGCATAGTAGTAACGACAGGTCCAAATCAAGCAAAAAGAAACCTTCAAAGGATCATAGGTTTATTGAATTAGCATCATTTTCTGTACAAGCTAATTAACAAATGAGCCTAACTAACTGCAATTTAGAAGTGTACTCATTTTGCATGGCCGTTGAAACCACAGACAATCAAAGCTGTGGATGCTGGGAAACGGATGCCACCTCCCCCAGGATGCCCTAGGGCTATTTATCAACTGATGATGAAGTGCTGGTATGTTGAACATATAGATGCATCTCATGTAACCCCTACCATCACCACCAATGTGTACTACATCTGTTAACACCAATGTATGTACCCATATCACCAAATGAATACCACATCATAGCTACCATGTACATGGACAGACAGTGGACTGTACTAATTGTGCCATATTGAATTTCCTTCCATCTCTTCCCCTCCCTTCGTACCCTTCCCCTCCCCTCTCTGCTGCTCCCTCTTCTCTCCTTCCTCTCTTATATCCCATCACACAAGGCACCCTGATGCAGCCTCACGTCCAACGTTTACAAACATTGTTGAAACCATGGCATCACTGGATTCCAGCATTAATGACTGCTGGGCTCAAGAGGACACGTCAGGAAGTCCCCAAGCAATGGTACTAGGCTCCTCCCTCGTCAGTTCAGAGAACCTGTACCAGGACCTACAGCACATCTATGAACGACCCAAAGCACAAGCCATCATCTAATCGTTTAGAGGGACAATGACACCAGTTGGACAACAGGACTCTTGAAACTAACATACGGGGTAGCAGATGAATTTTGTTGTAATATGATGCAATTTTTCATGTGAAGCATTTTATTTAATCAAAGCTCTCAGAATTGAAATGTCAGCTCTTTATATGGAAATCCCTACACATTATAGTACTGTCATTAATCGCTACGAAACTATTAATACAATGATGCTTGCCATACCCCATACCTGATAGCCCAATAGTTGAACACTAACCTATATATTGCCACACCACATGCTGGCAGAATATGATACGATCACTATAATACCACAGTAGCATTACTGCCTATAAGAGCTCTTTCAATGCACACACAATACACACTACACACACACACACACACACACACACACACACACACACGTTTTTATAAATGTATACAGCCAAATAGCTTTGCAGTAATTTTTTGGTGCTATCTATCCTATTCGCTTGGATACTGCTGATATCCAATTCCACGGATGAAATAATCAAATTCAGTTGTAAGAGGGTGAGGTCAACAGATTGCTTTGCAACACAACGATCAAAACATGGAATTGATGTTGAGTGGTAGTTTGGTTTATACACTGCAATAACACAGCAGCCCACCCCTAGACTGCATCAGCAGATTATATTCAATCTGTTGGTAATGGTGTCCAAGGGTTTAATAACCATTAGCAGATCTTATATATACACACCTTAGATCCTCAAGACCGATAATAAGGAACAGTTCAAACCACCTGTTTGAATTCAGTAAATCATATAGGACCGAGGTACCAACTAGCGCAAATTATAAACATTTTCCAGGACTGAGGATCGAGTTGACATGTGCAATTAAAATGTACACATAATTTAAAAATTTTGGTCACTGTAACTCCGTGATAGACAGACTAACTTACAGTGCGTAAGAAAGAAGTTGTAGAGGACATGGGTGTATCTTAGATAATTTGAAAACTTGAAAAAAGATGTGCTAGGTCCCTTTGTGCTGCCTTGATCCCATATAGTTCCTTATCTTATCCTCCCAAGGCATACCTCCCCCCAATAAATAATTCAACACACCCACTCCCTGTATCATACTCACTTGATTTTCACTTGAATAGAGGTAACAAAAAAATGGACATGATTTAAATCTCTCTCAACTTGCAGGACACACATGCTCCAAAAACTGTGCATGTCTAGATCGCATGCGTTCCAGAAACGTTCTCTGCCGCTCCTGCCGGCTCTCTGCATTACTCCTTCACAGCCTGTTCCAGCAAGGGTGTGTCAGGGATATCTCCTCCCCTCAGCTCAAGGACACTCCGAAGGTCACTCTCATACTGGTGCTGGTCCCTTCTTTCTCTATCTTCACAGCGAGCTTGCTAATGCGATGAAATCATGACAGCAGTTTATAGAGTGGGGTTGGTTTGGGGGAGGGGGAGGGAAGGGGTAAAGTATAATCACCTGAATGGCTGCATAGCTCTGCTGGTAAGCAAGCACGGCAGAAAAGAAGTTCCACCTCATGATGTCCTCTACTCCCTCCACCCTATGACTCAACTCCCTCCACCTCATGACTCAACTCCCTCCACCTCATGACTCTACTCCCTCATATCATCCCTCTACTCCCTCCACTCATTCCATTCCCCACCTCCAAATACTCTCTCATCTTCTCATGTCATCTTCCTCTCACTCACACACTTGCTTACTCAGTTTAAGTTTATGACACACACATACACACACACCCACACCCACACCCACACACACACACACACACACACATACATGTATCTAATGTACTTTCTTTCCGATTATGATTGTACTGGAATTGGCCCATGAAGGAGATCTACGGCAATATCTCAAATCTATCAGACCTGTGTAAGAGCCAACTCCAATGACATTGCACACAGCAAATAAACCACTTGTACATTGCACTAAATCACAGTACGTTCCTCAACCAGACCAGGGAACCCACTCCTATCTGTGGCATCTAAAATGTTTGTTACATTTGGGTGTGAGGTTGCTCTAGGCATGGAGTACCTTGCAAGGAAGGAATTTGTGCATAGAGATTTGGCAGCTCGGAACATCCTCCTAACAGAAAATGGAGTCTACAAGGTAAAATCAAATCCATGGCATTATAGTACAACAAGTAAATAAAAAACTTTCTCTATGAGAAAGTTGGTGGAATATAGAATTTGAAGGCAATGGTGGTGTAAAAAGGAAGGAAACAAGGGTCTAATAATAAGGGGAAAATGGAATAGTCCTATAATTTAGCACACGAACAACATACTATGTCCTACGTATAAATATAGGACTGTTCCATTTTCCCTTATTATTAGACCCTTGTTTCCTTCCTTTTTACACCACCATTGCCTTCAAATCCTATATGCCACCAACTTTCTCATTGAGAAGGTTTTTTATTTACTTGATTTTTATTCATACCCAATTATGAGCCGTAGCATGTTAAGTAATCCATCTTGATATGAGAGGGAGGTTGTAAACGTACGACATACCTTTGAGTGACCTTAACTCTTTTCGCCGAGCGAGATGCACGTTCAGGACTATGGCAATATCGCTGTCTTTTAGCAGCCCGTTCCTTTTCAGGATCTGCTCGATACCTTGCACGTCGAGAGGTCCGTTCCTTTTCAGGATCTGCTCGATACCTTGCGCGTCGAGAGGTCCGTTTCTTTTCAGGCTCTGCTCGATAGTTTTCACGTTGAGAGGCCCGTTTCTTTTCAGGCTCTGCTTTGTAGTTCCGCTCGGGCTGAATCTAATACGTCGTCTCGAGTTTTGAGGTACTTAGCTCGTCGTTTGGCTTTCTTCTTTTCCTGACGTGAAGGCATTTTGACTTCACTAAGTTACAAAGAGCGTCAAACCTACAACGATCCGACTCATCGAAGCACAAGAATGATTATAGTACGCACGTGCATGTTATTAAATACATGTAGTGCAAAACCGGATACATGCCACAGTTAATTACCCCTACGTGTAGTGCCCAGACCGTACACATTGATTTACATCATGTATACCACTAGTACTTCGTATAAAGTATGACCTATCCGAGTCGTGTCAATGCAGGAAGCTTAACTATACGTGATTTGCTAACACAATCACCGATATACTTCATGTAGCCTCGAGACGTTTTGACCACAGAAGCGAGAATGCCAACGAATTCTGAAGCCATTAGTGTGATTTTCATTTCAAGTGTTCCTATCCCGAGTTATGCATGGTCAAGAACAAGAACAAGAACAAGATTACGTGGGACTGGGTACGAGTTTGGAAAACAGTTTTGTATGTTCTCTACAACCACGCGGTTTTGTGACATCAAACAAACACGAAACTGCTTGTTGTTGCCTTCTTGTACGATGACGGCAACAAGGTAAGCCATCCGCTCGTCAGGAGTCTTGTTAGAAGCGGGTCGCGTTTTTTAATGACTTCATAATCGGGGTCAAATCCTATATGAGAGTGAACGTAACTCTCGATATGGCTGTGTGAATGCGCAACCAGTATAGGGAAATCATAACAGTGTCAGTACAGGGAAAACATAACGGGGTCAGTACAGGGGAAACATAACGGGGTCAGTACAGGGGAAACATAACGGGTTATCTCAGACTGCCTGTCCCGTGACTTGGAAGATGAGAACTGCTACATAGCCAGGAGTGGAGCAAAGGTTCCCATCAAATGAACAGCTCCAGAGGTCTGTCACGTTTGGTGTTGTAATGCATAATCACGTTTGGAATTCACTTGATTTTCATCCCACATTTCATCATCTCATATCATACCCCCTGTGCCATCATACCACGTGTGCCATCATACCACCTGCACCATCATACCGCCTGTGCCATCATACCACCTGCACCATCATACCACCTGTGCCATCATACCACCTGCACCATCATACCACCGACCTATGCCATCATACCACCGACCTATGCCATCATACCACCTGTGCCATTAGAACTAGTAGTGTGGCGCCGAAGGCGCCAAGTACGGCGCTGCAGGCGCCTCCCCATGCAATGGAGGCGAACCCCAGAGACGTGGCGCAATTAGAGTTTCAATGAAGGCAGGGACCGGTGCAATTCGATAACGGATTCGGAGAAGGGGTGAAAAGTTGATTCCCAAAGCGGGCGCCCCAAACCCCCAAAGCCCAAAGGAGTATTCTAATCGACGCAAGTGTCTGCTCCTAGTATAATGGTGAGTCATTAATGCATGGTTAGTGTAATTTATTACGAAGCGATTTATTATACCGTGTTTTGTACCGTGTTTTTTTTTTTTTTCGCCCCAAAAATCAACCCAGGAAATTGCCTGGGTTGCCTAGTGGGTTAGCTCCGCCTGGCATGAAACAACCGTGGGGCCTTTTGTCCATACATCTCGTACGCGTGACAGGAATCAACTCGTGCGAGCAATTATCGGAAGTTTTTTTTTGGTACAAACTTCCAGTTGTACTATGAATCTCATTAAAATACGCGACCCGTCTCTAACAAGACTCCCGACGATCGGATCGTTTAGCTCGTTATAGCAATCGAACTAGAAGTCAGTTTCGGCTATGTTTTATGTCATAGAACCGCGGGGTTGTAAAGAACAAAAGGGCACTGCCCGTCCTCGCACCCAGTCCCGGAACATGGTCTCCTCCTCCTTCCCTTTCTCCTTCTTGGCAACGCATAACTCTGAATGAAAATTTAACCAATAGCTTCAGAATAGGCTGGAAGAGCCGCTTTCATATAAAATAGCCGATGTTGTATTTATGTAAATAATCGACTATACGGTATATGTAAGACGCATAATTAGGTAACTTGTATAATTAAAAATCAACGTTGCAAAAATATGTAGCTTATCTTTTTTTTAACGGTTAAATTAGCACTAAACAAACACAAACAATTCACATAAATAAATAAAAACGAAAGGAAACAAAATATGCTCTCACATGCATACAAGTAACAGTGTCGTCTCTAATGCGCTATAAATGTCGATCCTTTCAGTTCTTCTGGGCTATAACATACATCATATCGGACAAGTGACTTTCTAACGGCTCCGCAGATAGGCTGACTTGGGGCAGTATCGTAATGTGATCTCGCTCAAAACCACAACGCTCCTGAAGAATCGCAAAGATGTCGGCTTCCCGAACTTTTATTATGACATACTTACTCGAACCTGTTCCCCGACATACAGCCATCACGATCCAGCCTCCAGGCTTCAAGAGGTCACACAGTTTCGATACAGCCGTTCCGAATCCTTCAATGCTGGAAACCACACTTTCGAGGCACGAAGCCGTGTATACTACATCGTAGGGCCCTTCGTAACCTTTTTCGATGGGTGGGTCATGAAGTATATCACAGCTGCAGACTTTAACGAGGCGGCGTACAACATTCTGTCTGTCCTCCACTTCGTTAGGCCCAAGTCCTTCCAACTCCTCGACCACGTACCTATCCAGAGCGCTGAAGTTAGGTCTACTCGGGTCTTTATCCAGCCATAATTTTAAAACGGCCCTGTTTTGCTCAAGGTAGTCAGCAAGCACGATCTCTCGCGCGTAAGGAGCTGCGCTAGTCTCGAAAGCGACGACCGGACCACAACCATAGTTGAGTATCTTCAGATTGGCGCCCCTCTCGAAGCGGGACGTATAAAACTCGTGAAGATACTTCAGTGGATTACGATGCCAGCAGTTCAGCTTTCCGTAGTACTTTTTAATGTACAGCCAAGTATCAAATGTTGAAAAGTCCTGAGCATTCGTCAATGAGTGAGATTGATCGGATGACATTTCTCAGCGGGAGTGCGTGCATGACGTCAGGTTCCGTTACGTGACTGTGTACGGGCGTTGACAACCAGGGCGGATGCAGGAATTTAGGAAAGGGGGGGGGGGGGGGGCACCAATTAATAAACAGTAAAGAAATGGGCGTGGACGTGTTCACCGAAAGGGGGTGAGTGCGGGAGGGAAGCTATACGTTCAAAATGCTGCTATATTGCCCGGCTATGAATTTTAATAATTCTCAGAAATCATTTATTGGATGATTTCTGCGAATTATTAAAAGGGGGCGAGCCCACCATATAAGGACATTTTTGTCATCCAATTACAAATTCAACGTACCGTACATTACAGCTACGGTACAGCTAGCAAGCCCCCGCTTAATAATACGCGGAAATCATCTATAAGACGAACGAAAGGGGCCCGGTGCCCCCTGTCCCCTGGATCCGCCACTGGTTGAGCAGCTGTTGTTTAGCTTATAACTGTGTGAGGACAGCCCCTTTGACACCAACAAATCGTATAGTAGTTATTCTTTTTACTAAAGCCAGCAAGTGATCGTAGCTGCGTGGTGGTTGTCATATGGAGAAATCGCCCATACCTCGGCGGTCATCTTGCATTTTATTTCAAATTGAATTCTAAATGACCAGCTCGGAAATCGGTCTGAATTTGTGTAGTCTTCATTGCGTTGCAATAAAGCAATGTTATACAAAAATCAAGACAAAAAATTAATTACCATCGCTGGTTATTACAATTTTAACACTACCCTATGACGTACCCGTTTACCAAGGCAGTCTGTTCAACTTAAGCGCTAATCCCTATAGCCTTGGGAACCCGTGAATTGCCGTAGTTCTCTTTCAAGATGCGCGTATGGCTGTTTTATTACTTTTTATTGTACGCAGTCTAATACTAGTACTCTGACGTCACGTTGAGAACCTCATAGTAGGGCCTGTACTTTTAAAACATAACCGTTGTTGTGTTTATAATTTAGGAAGTCCTGGTAGCAATTCATGCATGCAGTGATGTATATTCAGGTGTATGTATGTGCGCGCGCGCGTGTGTGTGTGTGCGTGCGTGTGTGTGTGTGTGTGTGTGTGTGTGTGTGTGTGTGTGTGTGTGTGTGTGTGTGTGTGTTGCATGCTCATAAGGTTTCTTGACCACATCCATCAGCAGTGGTTATGTGGTGTAAACAGATCCCTAATTACATCTACAATTTTTTGTAGCCAGGCTGGTTTCACAGGACAATGTCTCATACCATGCCTCACACACACACACACACACACACACACACACACACACACACACACACACACACACACACACACACACACACACACACACACACACACACACACACACACACACACACACACACACACACACACACACACACACACACACACACACAGTGTGTGAATCATCATGAAAGTTCCCTGCTGTGCTGAGCCATTTGATTGATATTTGTGGCATTTGCCCATTGCTACAGAAATCAGTTTATGTGGAGAGAACTGAAATGTTCACACTACCAAACAAATTCTATGACACACATACATAAAAATTTTGATTCCTGCACATGTTAGTGACCTCTGTTCTCTTCTCCAGACCTTACTCCAATATGGTTGGTAGTCATGGCTCTGAACACATACACACACATACACACACACACACACACAACACACACACAAACACATGTGGAGAGGGCAATGTCTACATTAAGATGGAAATCTGTCATCAGCAGTAGTCTCCTGAGCAAGTGCCTTCATGAGGCCAGCATCTATTTCAAAAATCATGTAATACGCATTGCCAAAGACAGAGACATTCAAGTACAAACCCAGAAGCACAGTTTTAAGATTATCAGCTCTCTGTCAAATTTGTGGTTAACTTTATTTTAGAAGAGATCCATCCATCCATCCATGTGTTGTGTTGTATATACTGAACTGGTGTGATATATGTACTGGACTGGTGTGTTGTATGGACTGGACTGGTGTGTTGCATGTACTGGACTGGTGTGTTGCATGTACTGGACAGGTGTGATGTATGTACAGGACTGGTGTGTTGAATGGACTGGACTGGTGTGTTGTATGTACTGGACTGGTGTGTTGTATGTACTGGACAGGTGTGATGTATGTACTGGACTGGTGTGTTGAATGGACTGGACTGGTGTGTTGTATGTACTGGACTGGTGTGTTGTATGTACTGGACAGGTGTGATGTATGTACAGGACTGGTGTGTTGTATGTACTGGACAGGTGTGATGTATGTACTGGGCTGGTATATTGGACTGGTATGGTTCCAGTACATACATGTACAGTGTTCCACAATTTTTGCTTTTTCAAATATAAGTTTTGAACCATTTAAGCTGTGATCATGGAAATTGGATTTTCACATTCAGCCACCATTTCTACACAGGAATGATCAATTCAATTACAATTATTAAGTGTAAACAACGATTGGTGAGAGATAAAGTATAAACGGTTTAAAGTAGTACAACTCCATTACAGAATGTAGTTAACGGCTCAAAACCTTTTTAAAGATACTTCTTGGGGCTACCTATACATGTGTGGCAAATTTGTTGGCTTGCATGTAAGTCATATTGGTTGTGAAGATTGGTTCAGATTTATGCATTTTCAGGGGTGTTTTGTGGAATCCAACAGTTTGGACAAATTAGTTTGACTTTTAAGGGTTAGAAATTCGATTTTATGAGTGAAAGGGGCCTGGGGCATCCATATAATTTTTAATAATTTTTTGGCAGCTTAGTATTGCCCTTAAAAAATATTAGAAGGCCAAAAAGTTGGAAAAATTTTTGTCCCGTTTTTAGGATTTCTCTGTATAAATGCACCCTTTCTACTGGTACAAATTCAAGTTCATTTTGAGATGTGAAGCAAAGCTATATTCAATATTTTTAGTGGCCAGTTGTTAATTTGATCCTATCAAATATCAACAGTGGTAAACCTAGATGTTGTTTCTACACAACCCTTTGCCATATAAGCCAGGCAGGGAGGGTTTAATTCTTCAGGTGTGTCCAAACTATTTATGGAAAGATAAAATCAACTTGACATAGAATGATTTAGGGAGGGAGGTACACCCTTATAACACATACGATCAAAGGCTGCCAAACTCTTATGGTAATGCCATTACTAATAACATGTTTTGCACAAATCGTCTGGACACTATCCCTTAGCTAACTAGGACTTGCCCACCACCCATAATAGCCATCCTGGCTTTGCTTCCAACATTGCACCAATGCTGCACACTTGCCATCATAACCACCTGTGCCATTATACCACCTGTGCCATCATACCACCTGTGCCATCGTACCATCTGCACCATCATACCACCTGTGCCATCATACCACCTGCACCATCATACCACCTGTGCCATCATACCACCTGCGCCATCATACCACCTGTACCACCTGTGCTATCATGCCACCTGTGCCATCATACCATCATACCACCTGTGCCATCGTACCAGTTGTGCCATCATACCACCTGTGCCATCATACCACCTGTGCCATCATACCACCTGTGCCATCATACCACCTGGGCCATAATACCACCTGTGCCATCATACCACCTGTACCGTCATACCACCTGTGCCATCATACTACCTGCGCCGTCATATCACCTGTGCCATCATACCACCTGTGCAATCATACCACCTGCACCATCATACCACATGCGCCATCATACCACCTGTGCCATCATACCACCTATGCCATCATACCACCTGCGCCATCATACCACCTGCACCATCATACCACCTGTGCCATCATACCACCTGTGCCATCATACCACCTGTGCCATCATACCAACAGGCAATAAATTTCAAGCGCTATTCGTCCAGCAGCGATGTGTGGAGCTATGGTGTGGTGCTGTTTGAAATCTGGAGCCTCGGACACTCACCATTTAGCCATCTTTCCATTGAAGATGTAGGTTGCATTTCTATACACATGTGATCACATGACATATTAGACCTGGAGTCACAGAAGCATTTAATAATTATGAACATCAACAGTGTTTTGAAGTGTTGGCACAATAAGACCAAGTGACAATTTTGCAAAAAGAAACCTTCAAAGGATCATAGTTAGCATCATTTTCTGTACAAGCTAATTAACAAATGAGCCTAACTAACTGCAATATAGAAGTGTACTCATTTTGCATGGCCGTTGAAACCACAGACAATCAAAGCTGTGGATGCTGGGAAACGGATGCCACCTCCCCCAGGATGCCCTAGGGCTATTTATCAACTGATGATGAAGTGCTGGTATGTTGAACATATAGATGCATCTCATGTAACCCCTACCATCACCACCAATGTGTACTACATCTGTTAACACCAATGTATGTACCCATATCACCAAATGAATACCACATCATAGCTACCATGTACATGGACAGACAGTGGACTGTACTAATTGTGCCATATTGAATTTCCTTCCATCTCTTCCCCTCCCTTCGTACCCTTCCCCTCCCCTCTCTGCTGCTCCCTCTTCTCTCCTTCCTCTCTTATATCCCATCACACAAGGCACCCTGATGCAGCCTCACGTCCAACGTTTACAAACATTGTTGAAACCATGGCATCACTGGATTCCAGCATTAATGACTGCTGGGCTCAAGAGGACACGTCAGGAAGTCCCCAAGCAATGGTACTAGGCTCCTCCCTCGTCAGTTCAGAGAACCTGTACCAGGACCTACAGCACATCTATGAACGACCCAAAGCACAAGCCATCATCTAATCGTTTAGAGGGACAATGACACCAGTTGGACAACAGGACTCTTGAAACTAACATACGGGGTAGCAGATGAATTTTGTTGTAATATGACGCTTTGTCATGTGAAGCAATTTATTTAATCAAAGCTCTCAGAATTGAAATGCCAGCTCTTTATATGGAAATCCCTACTCATAATAGTACTGTAATTAATCGCTACGAAACTATTAATACAATGATGCTTGCCATACCCCATACCTGATAGCCCAATAGTTGAACACTAACCTATATTGCCATACCACATGCTGGCAGAACATGATACGATCACTATAATACCACAGTAGCATTACTGCCTATAAGAGCTCTTTCAATGCACACACACCACACACACACACAACATACAACACACACACACACACACACACACACACACACATACACACACACACACAGTTGTACATACAATGTACATGTATTCATGCAAACTAGTAACCAGGTGAATATAACCACTGTGCCATCATGAGGGCAAGCAAGTTTTTATTAATGTATACAGCCACATAGCTTTGCAGTAAGCACTTAGGTATCTGACAATATGAGGAGTACATGTAGGTGATATATGTCCTATTCACTTAGATACTGCTGTTGACATGTGGAGCTAGATATACAATTCCACGGATGAAATAAGCAAATTCAGTTGTAAGAGGGTGAGGTCAACAGATTGCTTTGCAACGCAACGATCAAAACATGGAATTGATGTTGAGTGGTAGTTTGGTTTATACGCTGCAATAACACAGCACAGCCCACTCCTAGACTGCATCAGCAGATTATATTCAATAAGATTACAAATCTGTTGGTAATGGTGTCCAAGGGTTTAATAACCATTAGCAGATCTTGTATATACACAACTTCGATCCTCAAGACCGATAATAAGGAACAATTCAAACCACCTGTTTGAATTCAGTAAATCCTGCAAATACATAGAACTGAGGTACCAAAAAGGGATCTAGTGCAAATTATAAAAATTTTCCAGGACAGAGGATCGAGTTGAAATGTGCAATTTAAATGTATGCATAATCAGGTCACTGTAACATTATCTCCATGGACAGACTAACTTACCATGCATAAGAAAGAAGTTATAGAGGACATAGGTGTCTCTTAAAAATGAAATAATTTGAAAACTTGAAAAAAGATGTGCTAGGTCCCTTTGTGCTGCCTCGATACCACATAGTTCCTTATCTTATCCTCCCAAAGCATACCCCCCCCCCCCCCCCACCAATAAATAATTCAACACACCCACTCCCTGTATCATACTCACTTGATTTTCACTTGAATAGAGGTAACAAAAAAATGGACATGATTTAAATCTCTCTCAACTTGCAGGACACACATGCTCCAAAAACTGTGCATGTCTAGATCGCATGCGTTCCAGAAACGTTCTCTGCCGCTCCTGCCGGCTCTCTGCATACTCCTTCACAGCCTGTTCCATCAAGGGTGTGTCAGGGATCTCTCCTCCCCTCAGCTCAAGGACACTCCGAAGGTCACTCTCATACTGGTGCTGGTCCCTTCTTTCTCTATCTTCACAGCGAGCTTGCTAATCCGATGAAATCATGACAGCAGTTTATAGAGTGGGGTTGATTGGGGGGAAGGGGGTAAAGTATAATCACCTGAATGGCTGCATAGCTCTGCTGGTAAGCAAGCACGGCAGAAAAGAAGTTCCAAACAGAGAATTCAGGCCACAGGACATCTTGGAAGCACAGGTGGGAGTAGGAACTCTAACAACAGAGGGGACGTTCTTAATAAGTGGGTTAACGGTAAAGATTTAAATCATGTTCCTACCTGCCAAAGAAGGAAGTCACTCAGCCTAACTTCACCAGACGTCCGGACCACCAAGTCAGGAACAGGTGAGCTCCCTGTGTACAGACACTGCTCTACAAGGTCCTCAGATATGTCGCTGGCAGGAGCAGTGAGTGCCGGTGTGCGATGATACGACGGCCAAAGTCGCCGATCAGGTCCACCTACCTAGGGTACAGCAAGCCGTCCTGGGCACCCGTAGCCAACTCCTTGATGGCCTCTGTCATCTCGTGGCGTGACGTGTATGCGTAGCACACATTCAGATATGCACTGCGGGGTGCGAAGGGCGCATGGATTACAGGGGGCGGGGTCACGACACACACACACACGCAAACACATACCGCGAGTTATGCTTGGAATAGTTCACGCCTTTGGCTATGAACTGTAATACGTCATCGGGCAGACGCCGTAGGTCTCCAAGAGCCCTCACGCGCACTTCATGCTTGGCTATAAGGTCACTGTGTGCATAGCATACAAACACACACACGTGACCATCAAGAAGACGGACCTAAAGGGCCATTCATACCTTTCTTCCAGGAGATAAGCTATTTTCTGTTTGGTGAGTTCCATTAATCCATCCACCTCTTCTTTCGACCTCTTAAAGTTTTCTATACTAAAGGCATACACCGTGACCTCTGTGACCCCGAGATCCAAACACCAATGGAGCGTTTCTTTTAGTTTCTCGAAGCCCAATACGTGACCCTGGAATGCCCTCCCATAATGCATCTTCTTGGCAAACCGGCGGTTTCCATCCATGATGATGGCGACATGTTTAGGTATGTTCCCGGTCCTTAGAACCCTGCAACACACGCGACGAAACCAACTGGAAGAGTTATCGTCCATTGAAATAGCGGATAATTGGATTTCTTTTTTTTTTTTTAATTCCGCGCCACAACAATACATCATTGAGGTCGATGCATGTAACGCACATGTGGCAAGAGTTATAGAGGTGTTGCGTATAAGTTATTACCAGCATGTGATCAAGCCCATTCAAACATGCACTCACCCACCCTATATCTCAACACAGACAAGCCTACCAGCATGTGATCAAGCCCATTCAAACATGCACTCACCCTCCCTATATAAATAATAACTCTACACAGACAAGCCCCACTTATGGGGGTACACGTTCAAACGGTACAGTATCTTGGAAACACGTTGAGAAAACACTGTCCACGGCACGTGTGGCCTCTGCCTCAGAGATGTCTTTGACACAAAGGATGGACTTTATGGCTCTCTCTCGTGCACAAACCTATGCAAAAACGTACTCTATAATGACCACACCCACCAGCATAATGCACTATCGTTTACCTGATGATGTGCCTTCCAACCAAACTTAAGCCTGGCAAATGTTTCCTTCCAGAAGAAGCACTCTCCACTAAGGCTTGCAGCCCTTATCTGTGCCATGTGTGTGTGTGTGTGTGTGTGTGTGTGTGTGTGTGTGTGCGCGCGTGCGTGAGTATGAATGTATATGTATGTATGTATGTATGTATGTATGTATGTATGTATGTATGTATGTATGTATGTATGTATGTATGTATGTATACAGGTAGGTACAGACAGGATCGTTGCAGCGATAAGGGACACAAGGCTTTTTTTGTAGGAAGGAGCATCAAAGTGGACATGTGCGATTGAAATGAGTGCATGCATATATGTAAACTTGAATAACATATGTTTAGCTAATTGTGGCAAATGATTCCATATGCATGTATACACAAGTATGAGCTAGACGTGTGCATGGAAATGTTTACTGCGAGCAGTGTTTGCGATGTGCGCTGATGATAAACTACTGTTCTTGCATGTTTGGAAGTGAAAGGCCGCTCGGAATCATCAGAGAATACAGTTCATCACTTGAAAGGTTATCTTTTCAGTGCAACAAATCCCCCAGAGGTAAGATCAATTTAAACAGTAAGAGAATATCATATTATTTTTTGTACCTTTAACTGTGCCATTGATATTTGTGAAACATATTATGATTTCGACAAGTCCAACTACTGTGCACCTGCATAGCATACAGCATGCGTATGTACAATGTAAATAAGCTCCACCCCCCCCCCCCCCACCCCCCCCCCCCCCCCCCGGTCCGGCATTGGTGCCCCGGTCACATGTCTCACCTCCGTGCAAGCCAGATGTTCCAGGTTATTCCACTCCAGGTTGGCCCTGCAATAGTCGTAGGCGTGGATAAGCTCGTGGGTCAACGTGTCGTTCATACAGCCCTGAGAGTAGATGTTGTTTTCACACAACACGATCTGCAGCGCGTTGGGACGGCAGGGAAGATTTGAGTTTACGGACATGAACGGCGGGTCATACACGTGTGCACGTTAATAGTCAAACGCCAAGCCAAGGCAGCCGGCGCCCTTACTAACCTGCGTGTGTTCGGGGTCGAATCCTCCACTCACAGTCGGTCCGCACGGTTCGCACACCACGTGCTTCTCCAAATCCACCTCGCTGCATCGGTACGCCACGTGATAAATCAAACCTTCCCTATCCCGTGCCGTCACCAAACGTACCAGCCCATTTTCTTCATGGCATCCAACATGTAACGTACGTACGGACCTAAGGGGGGGGGGGGGGGGGGGGGGGAGAACACAAATACGGCCATCTCATGCGTACGTGCAGTTTACGAGCTTTAACTCACTACGCTTGACTGCGTGCTCTAACCGACGGTGGCATAGTTTGTGGAGTCTAGGGTCGGGTTTGGTGTCGGTGCCTGTTCGGCCAACAAAGGCATCGTCTTTGTTGGCCATACAATGGACACCAACTATTACAACAGTACTGGTACAGTGATGGTAGTATAATTAGGGGAGGAGCCTTGTAATATATAACTGAAGGTCCAGTGTACTGAATCAAAAGTGGTTTGTACCAGTGGTAGAATTCAGCACTACTGAGGCACACAAATACTTAACCATCAACAGGGGTACCGGTACATGCAGCTGCGACTGGGGGAGGTCTGTAGGTAAATTTTATAGCCGCGGCGTGTGCACAGGCCTGGGCACCTGAAACCGTGTGCACAAAATGGGCGATCGCGCACGATGGAACGACCCCAAGTCCAACCCCTGTTTAGAGGTTAGAGGAACCGTGTCCTAATCACTAAACGTTGTGCAGTGCACCTGTGCACGTCTATGTAAGTGAACCTTTGTGCCCTTGTGGTATCTCGTGGCTTTCTAGCGATCGCGATTCATAGGAGACGTAACTAAGCCTATTTATGGGAAAAGTGTGTGATCATAATTGCATGGTGTATGTGGATCAGAAATAAGGATGCGAACAGTGATGGGATAATGGTGCTTATTACTTATGCTTATTGGTACTGGCTCGGTCATAACAAGATCTCGTGACTCGATCTCCAAGCCGTGACCATGCATCACAATTGAATGCATCGATATACTCTGTTGGATACACACCGGGGTCAATGCGCGAGCGTGCCTTTGAATCAATCCTGTAATCATGACTGGCAGTCTAATGTGTGAAACGTAAATTTACACTTTGCCACGCATTTTCAGTATGCCATACTGGATGGAGGGGAGATAGATAAGGCTGATGGAGTATAAGGATGTTGTACTTATAAGGAATGTACGAATCACCAGTGATCAGTGATCTCCTGCCAACACAGGAGGCCAAGGCGTCATACAAGTGTATGGACGACAATAACTATAACAGAGATGCCTGCCTGGAGTACTTCAAGGCTTACAAGGAGTGCAAGAAGTTGATGGTGAGATGTTGAGGAGTGCGGGTGTGGTCTACTGCATCATGGTTATGTGTTGTGCATGATGTGTGTGCTAGGTGTACTACCATAAATTCAATTGGTGTTAGTGTAGATTTGTGGGCACCATTTGTAAAAAAAAAAGTAAGCAACCAATAGGATTAAAGAAATAATGCACCTGCAGGAATTTTTAAAAATTATCGCAGGCCTAGATTTAACACATTCTGTGCCTAGTACTGTGTACTAGCTTTCTCCTGACAGATTAGCTAAATGTATAGGTTTGTATATTCAAAGATTCGTGATTTCATGATTTCTTCAATCTCCTTGCATGTTTATTTGTTTCATTTTATTTTCACCTATGGTCGAGGGGGGGGGGGGGGGTGGGGGGGGGGGGGGGGGGGGCAAAGAAATCTGTATGGACCCCATCGTCCAATACTGTAGAGCTTGAAGAGAGGATTACGAATCTCCTTTTAAAATATAAATCTGACTTAAAAGAAAAAGATACGAGGGATTTAAAAATGAGGATGTAGGGGGATACCACCCTACGCCCCTTACATTTTATCGCATTTTTGTATCATTTTTGTTTCACTTCAGATTCACATGGGAGTCACACCGATCGATTCCTCGCAGTGAAAGTAACTCATTAGCACCCAATTACAATCTGTAGACCCTCGCTAAAACCTAGAGCGATGTAGTTAACATTTTAACCCGGCTGTTCCAGAGATACGTATGGTAGGTTTAATTACCGGGTTAAAACATGCTCAAGGTTTTAGCGAGGGTTTAAAAGTTGTACTTGGGTCCTAACTAGCTACTTTCACTGCGAGGAATCGATCGGTGTGATTCCCATGTGAATCTGAAGCAAAACAAAAAAGATAATAAAATGGAAGGGGCGTAGGGTGGTACCCCCTATGCCCTCTTTTAAAAATCCCCCGTATCTTTTTTCTCTTAAGTCAGATTTTTATTTTAAAAGTAGATTCGTAATTCTCTCTTCAAGCTCTACAGTATTGGACAATGGGGTCCATACAGATTTTTTTGCCCCCCCCCCCCCCCCCCCCCCCCCCCTCCTTGTCCAAGGTGCCTTCAAATCTATTTACTTGAATTAAAATTAGTTATGCTCACTGTTCCGGAGATGTAGTCTTCAGGCCAAGCTCCCAATACCTGGTAGTAGCCTTAATGCTTAGCCGGTAGTAGTCTTAATTTGGAGTAGCCTTAATACTTAGCTGGTAGTAGCCTTAATGCTTAGCTGGTAGTAGCCTTAATACTTAGCTGGTAGTAGCCTTAATACTTAGCTGGTAGTAACCTTAATACTTAGCTGGTAGTAACCTTAATACTTAGCTGGTAGTAGCCTTAATACTTAGCTGGTAGTAACCTTAATACTTAGCTGGTAGTAACCTTAATACTTAGCTGGTAGTAGCCTTAATACTTAGCTGGTAGTAACCTTAATACTTAGCTGGTAGTAGCCTTAATACTTAGCTGGTAGTAACCTTAATACTTAGCTGGTAGTAACCTTAATACTTAGCTGGTAGTAGCCTTAATACTTAGCTGGTATTAGCCTTAATACTTAGCTGGTAGTAACCTTAATACTTAGCTGAGAGTAACCTTAATACTTAGCTGGTAGTAACCTTAATACTTAGCTGGTAATAGCCTTAATGCTTAGCTGGTAGTAGCCTTAATACTTAGCTGGTAGTAGCCTTAATACTTAGCTGGTAGTAGCCTTAATACTTAGCTGGTAGTAGCCTTAATACTTAGCTGGTAGTAGCCTTAATACTTAGCTGGTAATAGCCTTAATATTTAGCTGGTAGTAGCCTTAATGCTTAGCTGGTAGTAGCCTTAATACTTAGTAGCCTTAATACTTAGTTGGTAGTAACCTTAATACTTAGCTGGTAGTAGCCTTAATACTTAGCTGGTAGTAACCTTAATACTTAGCTGGTAGTAGCCTTAATACTTAGCTGGTAGTAGCCTTAAGGTAGTTGCTCACATAATGTGGTTTTTTTGGAAAAAAAGTTGGTAAGATCCTCCTTATTGTTTAAGATATGCCACCTTGATATCATTTGGATAAGTAACGTATTTAACCGAGTGCAATGCTTTAAACTTTGGCATCCGCCATCTTGTAATTCGCGCACGCATGCGCAGTTTGAGTCCACCATGTATTTTGGGGTCTGAATTATTAAAATACGTCATCAACAATTGGTAGTTCTGTTCAAGTACCGTATATAATTCGGAGAGAATCCACCTTATTGTTTAAGATATGCCACCTTGATAGCATTTCAATAACGCGCAGAAACACTAGCACCGCTTGTTTTACGAGCACCTTGAAATACGAATGGTAAAAACTCTTTTTCCTGTACATTCAGGACAACAGACCTTATGATCAAGTGTTGAGCATATTATTACGATAGGAGCTAAGCACCAAGAAGAGCGTACGTGTAGGAAAATATCTTATCCTTGTTTTCAAAATAAGTTACTTTTTTCTAAATAGCCGAAAACCGAAAATCTATCTATTAATAGCAATTCAATTTCAAGGTACAAATATGGCGTCTAGGGATGCGTAACTTTGTAAAAAATTGCTGTAAATTTGTGGAAAAGGATAGTAACTTTATCGATGCACCAAAAGGACAATTAAGTAATGAAGAACGTGTATTCACGATAAAGTAGCTGTTCTGGAATGCCCAGCATGAGTAATCCATGAGTAGCCTAATTAGTTCACCCTGAAATGATGGTTAGTATAAGCTTTGGCACAAACCTACTGCTCCGTTTGGAAACGAATGCACCAAACGAAAGAAGATATTATTTCATATTTATCCTCCTAATTTGGTGATTTTTAAGCACTACAGTTTTCAACAAACCAATTATAAAGTTTTATTCTAAGAATATTTGTACTATTTTTACTGCTCATCTAATAACTGTCAAAATGATATGGTCCTCTAAGATGCTCTCAGGCTACAAGCTAGTATGATTTTTTTCCAAAATCCAGGAGGGTACCCTATCACCTTAATACTTAGCTGGTAGTAGCCTTAATACTTAGCTGGTAGTAGCCTTAATACTTAGCTGGTAGTAGCCCTAATACTTTGCTGGTAGTAGCCTTAATACTTAGCTGGTGGTAGCCTTAAAACTTAGCTGGTAGTAACCTTAATACTTAGCTGGTAGTAGCCTTAATACTTAGCTGGTAGTAGCCTTAATACTTAGCTGGTAGTAGCCTTAATACTTAGCTGGTAGTAGCCTTAATACTTAGCTGGTAGTAACCTTAATGTCTATTTGCGCCCGTGTGCACAGGTGTGCATACTGTACGTACAGTGTGTACAGGTGTGCACACTTTATTTACACCTTCATATCTTTAACAGTTGCTGGATTCCTGTAGCAGATTTTACATCATTTTAAAGATGGGTCTTTGCAGAATGTGGGGAAATATAGAACATAAAAAACTGCACTTAAAACTCATAGTTTTTTTGGCCAGAAAAGCAATCAAAAATTCGTACGCACGTGACATTTAAAAACAAATATGGAGGTACTGTGAGTCTGTAGTTCAACGAGAGAGGCCAGAGTTCTTAGGACCCGCCCAGTGTCCACTTGCGCTTGGTTACCAAATGGCGTGTTAACGAAATCAATTAGCCCACTGTTGGTGCTAACAACGCAGCTCTGACTCACGAACGCGGGGCGACAGTCAGCTAGGGGCTGCAAACAGATTAAAAAAAACTCTAGGACGTGGCAGGGCAGTCAGTTAAAGGAACTGCAAACAGGTTCACAAGCTGTGGGGACTGCAAGCAGATTAAAATACTAGAGGACTTGGCAGGGCATAAAGTAGTGTAGTGCACATTGGTTCACAAGCTGTAGAACGTGGCAGGGCAGTCAGCCAGGGACTGCAAACAGGTATACAAGCTATAGAACATGGCAGGCCATAAATAGGAGCCATTGAGAGGACAGAGCAAGCAGTTCTTTCTGTCTTGTACATGTGTATGTGGGTAAGTATTTGCTGTTTGATGACAACGAAAGGCCAGCTAGCTCATTCAGTGTTTCAATGGTGGAATACTGCATCTTCAAGGGCTATCTTATGTACATGTTATGCCATTCAATGCTTGAGCAAATAGTAACAATTAAGGTCTGTAACCATGCTGCCATGTGCAGTATTAAAGTGTGCACAAGTGTACACACTGTATTTTCAAACTCAACAGAAAAAATAAAAAAGAACTGATTAAATTGATTTCATATACAAGTAATAGAACGTACTGTCCTCTATCAGGAACATATTTCAAGTACACAAAATGCATTATGGGTGTGGTGCATTTTACAGTGTGCACACCTGTACACAATTTAAAAAGCCAGGCCCGAGACACTGCTAGTGAAATACATGGAATTTCCTTACATTGCATTGGAATAGTAAAACTTATGTATGAACTTACTACCCACTTTCATTTGCAGTCCACTAACTTTGACATGTGCCTTTTAGTGACAAAATTTTTGTAATAAAGCAGTAACTGAAGCTGCTCCATTATCATAGATTAAGCAGTATATTTCAGGACCAGAATTCTACTACACATCAGTGCATCACTGGGGAATAATATACATCAATTTTACAGCCACTGAGTTTAATGTGGGGTAATAATGATTCGAATTGTAAATAAGGTAAAGCATGCACGCGTGTGCACACTTTCCGAAGCAAATAGACATTAATACTTAGCTGGTAGTAGCCTTAATACTTAGCTGGTAGTAGCCTTAATACTTAGCTGGTAGTAGCCTTAATACTTAGCTGGTAATAGCCTTAATGCTTAGCTGGTTGGGCAATAAATATTTCCCAACCATTATGATTGTGTGACTGAATATTTTTATGCCTTGAATCAGTCAAATGTCGGTAGGTAACTTTAAGAAACTAATATCTTAGGCATAACTATATAGCTCAAAATGAATGCTTCATAACAATGTTTTTACCATGGACTATTTCAAAAGTTAGTGTTTCAAACATTGTGTTGTTGGTGCAATTGAATGGATAACTTCATTACCTAATACTGTGATCCCTTAACTTATCCATGCATCACTCTGGTTTTATACTTGAAGCCATTAAGAACAAATATACCCATTTAGTGATTCTGCCTATATTGTGATTCACAGCAAAAATAAGGAGTTGAATCACATTTTGATTTGCAATTGATTTGTCAGTACAGGATCAATTGCAAATCAAAATTGATTCAATACGCTTTTTGTTTGTGCCAGAGTCATGCACAGCAAAACTTCAGCTACTGGTCTTGTCCTATACTTTATCTTCAAGTCTGGAGTAGCCACTTAGTTTGCTTCCTGGCTGAGCCAGGTAGCTCAGGAGAAGAGATAGAGATGACAGACAGTGCACTGTGGACCGACGTTGATAAGCTGGATGCTGCTGAGGGAGAAGAAGCGGCTGACGGAGACTCCATAACTATAACTCACATTTTCTTATCAATAGGCATTCTAGTCTCATTTCCACAATAGGTCATCCTGAAAAAATATGCCCTCATAGTACTAATAAGAATGAATGCCTGAACCGCCACCAATACTGAATGGCATATCACAATTGGTCACTTTTAACCCTGCCGTCATAGAGCAACTGCAGTGTCCCATCTACCTTAATATATTATGTCTATCTCTGGAGCTACCTTGCATAGCACTGGTTTGTACCAATTGTTTATAGAATGATAGTTGTTAGAAGCATATAGTGCTCCCTGCAATAAGGAATTCATTGCCTTTTTTAGGTATGCAGCAAGGCTGGAGACAAGCAGGTGCTGTAGGTAGAGGGGAGTGGGGGGGGGGGGGGGGGGGGTCAACCCCCCACCTCTGCAAATCTGTTTATGATTTAAAAATATTTGATGTTGACCGTATTGGGTGTGATTAGAATAAACTTATTAATAGCGGCACTAGTTACATCGCATACATGTAACTATATCTATCTTAAAGCTCTTCAAAAAGGAAGGTACATAACACATAACGAAACGATCACCAATTAATTTTCACCCATGGTGCACTAATATAGCATCAGCGCTATATTAACAGTCTCTAACATTAATATATCTATAAAATTCTGCACTTTATGCTTAATAGAAATACAGAAAAAGTAAAAACGGCTGGGTCTTCGCCCCAGACCCCACTGATTGGGGGAGTGCAGTCGAGTCCCCTTCCAGCATCCACCGCCTGACAGTTATTATAGCTCACCCCCACCTCACACCCCCCCCCCCCCAATCTTAGAAACGGTTATCTGATCAGATATGTGCTGCTACACGATTTGCTGCAGTCCTTTGATGCCACCTTCCATTTTACCATACCCACTTATGCATAATTACCCCTCCACTATTCGAACCGATATCTACCGTTGAGTCATAGAATTAGCATGAACATTATTAGGGCTGAGAGAGAGAGAGAGAGTCCACCATTCAATACTGTATCCCATCCTTACTGGTCTTGCATGTCGTGATATACGTGTACATGTAAAAGTTCAGCTGCTACAGTATTATTAGAACTCACTGGTTTGAGGTTGAGCGTTAGTTGTTAAATCAGGACATTGCATGACCTATATAGTTCTTTAATCCACTCACATTGGGCATATGCAGGTATTACTTCTGTCTGGAATTACTTTTTGTCTTGAAGATAACTGAATATCTTACAGTTCTTTGCTTTGTGTCAGAATATTCTCAATCTTGATTAGTAATGTCAATTCCCCCAATTCAACCTACCCATTGCATGCTTGCCAAATACTGCCAATCCCCTAGGATGTCACTTGTGTTTCTACATCATTCACATTCCTGTTGTTCGGCGGATAGGCTAAAAAGCCGTTAGTTATATTAGTTAACTTGCATTAACTTGCATGCTTGTGGCCTGTGATGTGAGTTTCAGTGTGCCAGTGTGGAGTGTTATACTTTAAACAAACGATATCATTACATTATGGTTGCATTTCAGAATGAATCCAGACGAAAAGGAATACCGTTAGTGAAGCCAAAAGTCCAAACAGATCCTGCTCATTCCTAGCTATGCAGTTACAGGGTGACTGGTTATACAATTTTATCTATTGTAAGTAGCAGTTTCTACACTCAGTACATGCACCTATTGAAAATTTGCTGTCTGTATACATGTACATTGTATTTTTGTTCTCCTTGATATCACTATTGTTTCATTTCTTTCCTCATCTTTAGTTAACTATGCCAACTTGATAAATCTGCACTAACTTCCAAATGGATTAATATCCTTTGTTGTCTGTGATTTTAATTTTCCAGACTTCATAAAGTACATCACGCTATTTTTGACCATTATGGCGCCCCCCCCTTCGTCACACATTATCCCATACAGATGTATGCTTAATGTATACATCTTCACACTGGCTGATATCCCCCCCCCCCCCTCCCCCCCTTATGCGTGACGTAATTTTTGAACGGCCCCATAGGCATGATAATGATAACCAATGCAGCCAGTCATATCAAAATAACATTCATACTACACATAATGCTCACACACCCAGATACAATGTAGACTGCACGGAAATGTGCGTGTACACAGCTGAGGTGTACACAATTATGATATGGTAAGTAGTGGTATTACTGGATATCCATAGACCATATTTGTGAGAGGGTTTCTCCCTTCCTCAAAATTTCCAACCTACGCCTTTGTGATATGAAGTCGTACCTTATCATTGTTAGGCGGTGGACGTAGGAATAGGTCCGCTGTAAGAGCGTTTTAGGGACCCAGTCCCTACAATGCTGGTGTTTTGGGGCCTCATAAGCCCTATATT
This sequence comes from Eunapius fragilis, assembly GCA_963681505.1. Lineage (NCBI taxonomy): Eukaryota > Metazoa > Porifera > Demospongiae > Spongillida > Spongillidae > Eunapius > Eunapius fragilis. The sequence goes on along the minus strand of OY811978.1, from coordinate 5,335,274 downwards.
ACTAGGGGTTAAGGGACCCTTCTAGAGTTTTAGGGACCCCGTAGATAAGGCATGGTATACATGTTATACTAACTGAATGTAGTATGTGCTTGTAGCCACCCTTTTTTTTGGCCAGCGATGTGTATTTCTGAAGTTAGTTGATTGACAGCTTCACACCAGGGAAGTATCAAATATGTGCACATATATGTATCAAAACAATTCCCTCATATTTGAAACATCGATCTTAGCAAGCAGACACTTTATGAAACGTGAAATTCATTTGCTGCACAATAACGTTCTCATATTATGTGGTTCCCAGGATGGCCATACGGACCCACCTTTCCCCATCCTTGGCTCGTGTTTTATAATTTTAAACAAGAAGTTTTTTAAAAACATTTTTTTCCTAGTACATGTACAACAGCAAATGCAAAGCAAGGAGAAATCCATGTTTTCTAGAGCAGCCCCACAAAGACTGGTGCCCCAGACTGCGTGCTACTGTATGTATAAATAAAAACATTTGTTATTATACATACACCGGTATCATAAGTAGTGCTTTCAGTCATAAACTGAACACGGCTTGGACAGCTAGAGAAGAGAGGCCTCTGGATCATATACATGGATGTAGCAACTAACTTACCTTACGACTTTTGCTCAGAGTTGCAAATCTGTAGCTAGAGGGGGGGTGAACCGCGCGACAACTTTGGCAACTTACGGACAGATGGATCATGTAGGGCACTGTCTGTTAAAAACTGTGACAGCATAATTGTCATGGGTTGAAGACAGTTCAAATTCAATGTCTTCAGAATCGTTCACTCTCGTCAACCAGAACTCGGACTCACATCGATTATCTACATACCGGGCTAGTCAGTTTTGTCTTCCGCTTTTCTTTCATCAATCAGAATTCATCTGGTTTGACTCATCTAAAAAAGACGATCGATTATTCACATACCGGACTTAGGGCTAGTCAGTTCAATATCGTTCTTCGTCTTCCGCTTTTCTCACATCAATCAGAACCCATCTGGTTTGCAATTGACTAAAGACGATCGATTATCCATGTACCAGACACTATTAGACTTGGCAAAATATCGATACAACCATCAGGGCAACCTACTTGTATCACTGGTATGTTAGGATTATGTCCTCTACATCTGTGTTATTAATAAGATGCATCCTTAGGTCCACCACGTATATTCTGTCCGTGTACGAGTGGTACAGGTACTTCTAGTAGTACCGGTGTGTCGCTGGAACTAGCTAAAGCCTTTTGTTTGTCACTAAAACGTGAAATACCTCAAGAACAGCTGCAGATAAGTACTATAAAATATTATTATAGTTGCAATATTAACAGCCTGAGGGTTGTGATACATTTATAAAATGAATCGACCATTGTTAGAGGTGTTTTTAAAAATGACAACAAAGATATAACAAAACACCAGTGTGCTATGACTTATGGGAGAGCCAAGTTTAGAGCTGAGGAAGGGAGAAAGGTCAGCAGTGAATTATGCTACAAATGAAATTATTTAAGTTTAATTTTATAAATAGGTCATTGGAAAAAGACTATATATGCTATTCAAGTTTCTCCCAACTGAAGAACTGGCCAAGACATTAATGAAATCTATGAAGGCACCCAGAGATGTGAAGTTGCAATATACTAAACATATTGCAATTCTTGTAAGTTATGTATAGATCAGTATCTGAATCTTTGTTTTACTTCATCGTAATTTCATCAGACATGGGGGTGATACTTCAAATTTGTATGAGAAATTTAAAGAGTGGCTGTGCGATGACGCAGATATTGACAGGAGGTCAATTATGGAGGAGGATAGTCACATCCAGTACCAAGCAGCTGCCAGTCAGCTTAGTATTTCTGATGGACTTGAGATCCAAGATCAAGGTTGCACAGCTGGCAATTCAGATAATGATCAATGAGCTGACCACAGCCTACATGCCTACATTACAATCCTCATCTATTAATCTTGCAGTTCTGATTTCGCCTATCATTTTAGATTATTAGACATTTTAGCATTCACAAAACATTTTCTTTCATAGTTTGCATATATACAACATGATCTGAAGCTATGATAAGATTGTGATACATGGAGAAATGATTAAGCATGTTAGCATAGGAGAATGACAGCAGGATTGTGATACCTAACAATTGGATATACGTCTTCATGTATAACATTATGTTACTCATACAATATATGTTAAATGAATACATATTATTCGTCCAATCATACACATCTTGCCATCGCCATGTTCTTTATATGTGCACATAGGCCCACACTCATGGCAGATTGAGATAGAATTCTCTACAGATAAGGATGGCACAATCACGAGGTCATTCGTCAACATCATCAGAGGACAGTTCAGACTGTTTTGAACAGCCAACATTGCAAACAGCATCAGTTTATCATTGCTGCACCTGCAAGTAAAACAGTTCAACCAGACTATTATAGTATTGGTTGTGAATAATAGACTTGTCATTATTTGGTCCATAGAGTCCGCCAGATACAATGTGTTTGAACTGTTCACGTACAGCAAAACCAACTGCTATATCATGGGTTGGTGAATGGTGGTGAGAGTGAATGTTTACTAGAGAATTGAATGCCTCACACCTGTACCGGTAGATGTATTTATGGATAAGTGGATAGCCTTTAAAAATTCTTACCTCGCAGTATTGTAACTCGATGGTGGGCCATAATCACGAAGACATTGTGGTAAATGAAGCAGAAGGTGAATCTTGTATTTCCTCAAAATACTTTTGAGGAAATACAAGATTCACCTTCTGCTTCACCATCGAGTTACAATACTGAGAGGTAAGAATTTTTAAAGGCTATCCACTTATCCATAAATACATCTACCGGTACAGGTGTGAGGCATTCAATTCTCTAGTAAACATTCACTGTTTTACAGCTTGTACAAAGGCATTGCAAGCCACTTCATATTCGTGTATGCAACTTTGCCTCACCACATCACAGTAACAATCCGAAATACCTTTAATAGCAAAAAACAGTGCTCAATTTAAGCTCATCATTGAACAGCCTTACATTTAGCAGTGTTGTCCAGATCTCCATCTCTCCGCTTATTAAATATGGTTGGAGAGCAAACAGTGACATCTGAGCAAAAGCTTTCAGATCTCAGCCAACCAGGGAACCTGAGCTGAATATCGGCATATTCGCTTTGCCCTAGGCTTCACATGAAATCCGGAGTTATTGAAGGCCTCCATAAAAGCTTGAAGTCGCAATTTGTCTTTGCTCTTCAATTTACCCAGAATGCTGTGAACAAAGTATTTCAGTGGTCCCAGCAAAAGTGTGTGTAATACCCCAAGAGGAATACAGCTGTATATTAAAAAATAAGATATCAAAATTATTTATTTTATATTTGTAAACTTACCGAAAAGCATCAATCAATAGGTCTAATATTGCTGTTTGCTTATCACACAGCCCAGATGCAGTCTTCAGCTCAGTTCGCTATTCTCCATGTGCTGAAGTAAATTCATGTCAGAGATGCTTGCCTCCTTACTTCGCATAATCCCTATCAGATCAGGTGAGTCGTTTACATTGGCCTATAAGGAGTACAGCAGGTTGGAATTAAATGACTGTACATATGATGAGTGCTGCTGTCAAAGATCTTTGCACACTAGAAAATGGAGTTGAGATGTTTTATGCCATGCTCAACCAGAATGTATTTGTTATTGCTCCAGTGCTTGTGATACTTTGTGGCAATCCCAGAGCATCATAAATTCTTGGCCACATGACTGGAGGACCAATAATGTTCTGCAGAATGTGTAAAGTCAACAGCTGTTGCGGTATTAGATGCACACAACAGATGAATATGGCAGAGATGATGGTTTTGCTGTTTTGGAAGACCAGCCAAAAGCAAACACCATACATCAAACAGATTCCATTGTTCGCTGCGGTTTCCACTAAGATCATCAGAGTACAGCAATAATGGAGGAACAACAGCAGCCATTCCTTTGGCTTTCTCCTTTGCAGGATGTGGAGAGGGGAAGCATTTTGTTTCCTATTTGCAGAAAGGGATAATATTAAATCAGCATATTTCAATGCTTATGAAGATGAACCTCTGAATCTATCCGATACCAGATATACCAGAATTGCACTAGAATTGGGAGCAGGCAATACTCTGACAATCTGATTGACTTCATCACCAAGGAAAAGAGTATCGTCCTCTGCTGTTAAAGGAAGTGATAACAGCTTGGAATACTGACACATATTGTACAGGGGGAGAACTGTCACATGAATCTCCTTATCATGTGCCTAGAAATTTCAATGTATAATGTAATATCGCTGTACTTTAGCTACCACCCGTCCAGATCCAAGGTTATCGCTATAAAATTCAATGAAATCATTCACATACATGACCTTGCCCTTGTACAGAATTGTAACAGCTTGATATGCTGCCTCCTTGTTCCATTTATCAGCCTCCCACATCTCGCTATGAGTTATACACATGTAAAGTAAATATTCCAAACTAAAAAACCTAAGCGACTTACGATACAACAATGTGTGTGATACTGGCAATCTTTGTATAGAGCTGCTGGTAGCAGGGTTTCTAAAACAACGCTGCACAACATCAATGGGCCCATTTAGATATAAGGGTTCTCCAGCTTCAGTATGCATCTAAATTGAGTGTTAAAAATAGTTGGCAGTCTGTTTAAAATTTATAATAGTGTGGTGAAATAGCATGCAAACACATTGTATACTTACACATATCAGTGATGGTGCTGCATAACCAGGCAAAGCAAATCTCTTTAAATCAAATAATGATGGTGACGATGGATTGTCCCTTTTGATGATGTGGCACATAAACTTCACATTTCTCACCCTTATACATGTATAGTACATTACAAATAATTGACGATCATCTCCAAAGCATGGCATACCGGAGGACGAGAACTGTGATGGAATGCATATAAAAGTGCAAACTGTTCAGAAGAAAATGGTTCTGTGTGCTGATTTGGCACTACGTCAAAACGGTGCCCCTGATAGAAAGTGCCTGTCAAGACCTGCTTGCGTGAATAAGCAATAGGTAGATACATTTATGGAAAAGCCGGTGGAATAAGCATCTTTTCGTAAGATACTTGATGTCAAAAGACATATACACTACAAACCACAGCCTCAATCGCCCGCGAGACCCATTAAGTTCACACATAGTACCTGTTGCCATATTCATGGCGCGATAGATGATCACGTGATTTGCGCTAGTTGGGCGTGACCCAACCTTGGGACGCTAAGGGCGGTTCACTCCCCAACTACTTGCATAGGTCAGTTTTATAACGAAGCAAAGCATTTACGTGGTGCATTTACTTATAGTCTTATCACATAAATTAGCCTGATAAATCACATGGCCACAGTTTGTTGTCCTGGCACCATTTTGTTTGTGCCATTATGGGACTCATATTTGTACAATATGCATCATTTGTAACATAAACGTACTCCATATGCCACTTGCTATATTTGGCACTGATATGATGCTATATATATATATATAATATATGAAAAACCATATATGTGCCATACATATACGATACATTGATGTGCGTTAGTTCATATTTGATACATAATTGGAATATCCTGGGTGTGTAGTACCGCTCGGTGCGGTTTATATACAGGATTAATTTTTGTTTTTTGGGGAGGAAGGATTAAATTACTGCAGCATTTGTGGAACTATTCAGTGACAGGTCATGCACTAGTCTTGTACCCAGACCACACTCGCAGCTGCGGATGGATTACATCACCGCTGCGCGAGAAGTGGTCTGGGAAACTGCTTTAACAAAATTTGTTCTACACCCGGGCGATTTTAACCGTACAATCAGAATGCAGGTGCTCCGTGACGTCACGATAATTATATTCCAATATGGCATGAGCAGTTAATAGTACGATGGCTGTGTGACCTGTGTCAAACCTGGAGCTCGACAATGCGATAATTCAGGCGTGTCAACAGCTGGGCTATGCGACGATTCGTCCAAACCAGAACAGAGCTATTAAAAGCTTCATGGAAGGGCGTGATGTTTTATTAGCTTGCCGACGGGGACTGGAAAGTCGTTATGCTTCTCTGTGCTACCCTACGCGTTCGATTACCTCAGTCTACAAATGCGTTGGTAGTATCGTGGTGGTCGTTTCACCCTTGATTGCATTAATGAAAGATCAAGTATTGGGCTATTCCGTTTAATGTACAGACGGAGGGAGATCTTTGATTGCGGTCCTTTCTAATGCTCTCCAATTTTTCTGGCAGTGCCAAGTACTTTTTTATCGAGTCAAAGCACCTTGTACACAAATATCCTGATTCATACTCTCTCCCAGATTCCTTTTTTTTTAGTTGTCTCGATCGCTAAAACCATTAAAACGGCTCTGCTCTCCTATTCCTGCTTTCTAGTGCGGGAGCATCGCACAACATGCATCCATTCATTGTCAGTGTAGTTACAAACTTATTGACCATGACACCGTTAATGAGTGTTGCCGCGACATTTACATCCAATGACGTCACTACTGTTTACGAACGTGCCTAGGCAGTTTCCCAGACAGACCACTTCTCGCGTAGCGGTGATGTAATCCACCCGCATGCAGCTGCGAGTGTGGTCTGGGTACGAGATTAGTCATGCACCGATTGGTACGTTCGTAGTAAGCGATTAAAACGTCGGCACGAATGGACACTCAGCTCCTTGCTCTCCAAAAATTGCCTATGGCACTGTATGTTATTCCAGCAGGTGCATTTTGAAGTGTATTGAAGAATCTGGAGAAAGTACTCTTGAACTGCTCCATGAACGACGCTGTAATAGCACATCCCACCATGAGTACGAGTGATCAGCATGAATGTAAGTGTCTATGGTGTATAAAGCAAGTTGGAACTGTGACCAATGGAGGCCAGGGCAGTTGGAAACGTGTTAATGAGCATGTAATACGATCTATTGCAGCCTCCAAACTCTTATTCACTTCAACTCACATGCATACATATAGGAATACTCAAAATAGCTTATATAGTGTTTTCTTGGCGTCCTTTAAAGGCGCGATGTACGAAGGGGCGTGGCAGTTAAAGAGGGAGGGGGGTTAAAATGATTTATTCACAATTATCAATGCAGATTGCCTAATTTCCTGCTATGAAAATATTATCGAAGGGCTGGGAGAGGGGGTTTAAACCCCCAAACCCCTACTAGATCTGCTACTGCCTATCATCCCTGGGGTACAATACTTCATAGAACAAGTGACAGGAAGTGAGTTATGGAATTACTATTCATGCTCCACAAAAGGTCTATTCAGGACACTTGCTGCATGTCACCCACATTACAAGCACACATGTACAGGATGCTGTCTCCACTGATCTTCGCACTTGTGAGTGCTCACCCACCCGTTACAGGCATGGCACTGCACCATAATACACGTGTATTGTTGTTGCTGGCTTGAGCCAAAGAACTGTCCATGATGCAGCATGGATAGATACTTTGTACCAGGAAACCATACAATCTTTGCAGACTGATACCTGGCATGTGCTCCTGCAGGGGTGGTGATGGACAAGCACAAAGAACACATCTGTTGGTATAGAATATAGCAGGATTATTATCACTGACTGACTAACATGGCTATTGTGGGCTGGTCTGCATGCGTCTGCATGGGGATGTCTTTTGTGGTGTCCACTAAAAAGAATGGTATATACACAGTACTACACACTGCGCACATTAAACCGCTTGCCCACCAATAAAAAGTGCCTATAAATATCATCTCCTCAGGAGGTTTTGGTACCAATGAGAGTGTTTAATGCTTCTGAAAGCTCTCAGCAGTTGTATATGTGCCCCTGTTCTTCTTGTCTCTAGCCTCTGCCAAGAGCGGCCACACACTCTCATTCCCCTTCGTTGCGCGTGTCTCCATTCAAACCTGTGCAAATTATTCATAAAATACAATTGCCCTGATCAACGGTAAAAAAAAGGGTGGCTAATTCTGTGTGTTATATATGTGTTCTCCTATCTATGCTGATGACTATATATATTAATTGCTTACCGATTTCCTTGGGTTGACTAGAAGCGCTGAAGTGCACCCCGTTCTTTCCCGCCTGATTTGCATACAGTAGTTCTGAAAACGGGCTTCGCAGAACTACAAGTAATAACTCAGCCCTAATGCATTGATGTTTTTGGTAGAGTATTTTGAAACTAGCATTGTATTTTCTCATAATGTCGCAAGACAAATGAGTTATGTGGCTCGCAAAATAGGTGTCGTTTGATGAGATGTAATGAGATGCGGCTAGAATAATTTTTGGTGAATTACGGTATCGTTAAATTATCTCCAGCCGCAAACAGCCGTGGCGCTGCGTCATCGATCGTTCGCGCGCGTGCGTGGCCGACTTTTGGCACTAATTACATCCCATACACCACAGTCTGGTACGAAGAGGAGGAAGAGGTGAGGGTTGGATTTCATTAATTGTAGTTATTTTGGTGCGTATTTTTGTTTTTGTACTACGGCTACATGTTATTAAGCAGCGCCGTCTTGTTGCACGGCCAACCGAACTTGGTCCGGAGCCCCCCCGACTTAAAGTGGCCCCTGTAATCCTTAACGGGGGCACCATTTTGTAACCTATCCCACCCCTAAACCTAACCCTAACCTAAGCCCATATAGCATGCGTACTTTGCTCTCTCTGTTCACAGAGATTAGGTTTTTGGTTATAAAAGACAATCAATTTCAATTTTAACCGCGAAGTAAGCATTACCACGAAAGTCGGAATGGAAGGCTATGGCAAGCCCGTAGGCTGGGGGTAGGGGGGGTGGGGGGGGGGAATTCGAACGAACCCCCCCCCCCCCCCCCCCCCCTTCAAAGGTTCTAAAGGTCCGCTTGTGCTGCAGCTGATCATGAAGCCTTAACCGATTTAACTTATCTCGCTGTATTATCATTAGTACTTGAATTCTATTAATTTGGGGTCGTGGCAGCAAAAAAGGGACCTAGCGCATGTTATACAAATAACCCATGGCGGCGCATTGTTTTTTAATTATATGTCCCTCTTTTGGCACTAATCACATGTCTATGCATGCGCGGTTAACCGCGTTAGCCGCAAATTCCGTTTGTAGCCGCGGTTAACCGCGCCAACCCTGAAAAAGGGCTACATGCTTTAATAAGCTTTTTTGGTCACTCGCCTTCAGTAGTGTTTAATTGCATCAGGTGTCGTTCCCAGCACTGCTTAAAAACAATACATATGTGTACATACAAAAAACGAATTCTTCAATGCCATGCCGTATGTATTATTTTCTTTGTCTGGTTCGTGTTCTCTGACCTCAGTGAGGAGAGCACATGTTCTTTCTCACAGCACGAGTTAATGCAATAAAACCACTTGATACATTCTTTACATATGTCATACTAAAGGATTAAAAAAAAACCAATACTGGTTACAGCATTTACAAACCCATGCAGGTGGGGTATGACTTGAACTTGCAAATTCTGAGTCCTGAGTATGCATAGCAGTGACAGAAGTATATTTAAAGACCATGGCCATATTGAATAATTCGAAGTGAAGTCTTGGAGGGGGACAGTTATGGGGGATTGTTGCATACAGTTTGTGGCTCTACCTCAGATCGGGGTGGGGGGTATTCATGTGTACATAGACCCAAATGTACTTACCGGTTATGTACATTTGGGTTACATCGTGACTGGAAGATGTTTGGGGACACCCCCCCCCCCCTCCTCACATGACATGGGGTTCATCTACATACCAGAGGCCTCTTCCCTTTCTCCTCAGTTTGCAAATCCACCCCATATTTCTCTGCCATTAGGGTTTCTTGCCTTTCGGTCTGAGTCATGACGGTCAGACTGCGCCCAACTACACTATTATCACTACCGCTTTCTGAGGGGCGTGATAATGTTCTGATCACAGTATGGGCAGAGAACAATTATTTTTCTGATACTGTCCCTTTCATACATTGACATTATGAATATACTGTTGGGAGCATAGATTCTGAACGTAAATGGATGATAAAAGCAGTTGGTGGTAATTAGGAATGATGGTGTAAAAGCAAGGAACAGTGAAAAGAAACAATGTATTCTAGAAACCATGGTCGTCACAAGTTTTTGAGCTGCAATACGTTTTTCAGCCATTTCACATTATTATAATTCATTTTCCATGGTTGAGTCAAATCCCCGACCCATGTACGGTCGAAGCATCATACTGAAGGGAACAAGAACAAACTTGCCTATGCTTTAAATAGAATGCCAAACTACTAAAAACTAACACTCTAGCGGCACAGTATCGCAGATATACCTACAAAGGCTAATGCGAGTAGCAGGGATGAAACCATGGGTCATAAAAGGTATCAAAAAAACCATTTAACAGGAGGGGTCACCAGAGATGCCATGTCAAACATTTTAGGCGTGTGACACACACATGTACGTCCGTCTCGACTCCTGTGTATTGAAACACATGCTTTTGATATGGCTGCATATGGTGTCACACACATTTTGAGGCTATGAACTTGGCTGCGCCATCACCACATTACAATGCAGGGCCGATGCAGCTGTTCAATGCAGCCCCACTTTTTTTGAACTTCAATTTAATATATACGTATATATCCTTTAATTAATTGTGTACTCTACTGCGTGATCCATGTGCTGTTCATTTAATACTCATCTTGCTTCTGGTTCCATTTTGTGCATCAATCCCGATAATCTTTCATTTTCTTTCCTACAACCCAGCACTGCACACGGTTTGGTCGCACCACATTTTAAATGCCGGCTTCAGCTCTGTAGAATGGCGCTTTTTGAGAGAGCTGTACATGTTAATTTTATCATCAAATGCCACTTAAGGTTTCGCTTAATCATTAAACTTTGCGTGAACACTTTTTAATGTATTATACTGTATTGTTAGAAAAAACATTATTGAAAAAAGCCATGTCAGCCTTTAACGATGACATGCAGTGCAAATATGATGACCCCTGAATTCAAACTGGCAACCAGAATTTTATTTTTTACTTTCTATGTACAGTTATGCAGATGAAATTGCTGAGAACTGTTTTCAATTTTGTGGTGTTTTTTCATGGAGCTATTCTCCCATTTCCAGGTACGTACAGTGTATGTTTAAAAACATATTGTGTGTCATTTCACATTGGTTACTTTAATCGTTTGCTTAAGTTGCATCGATTCAAATGGATTTCTATAAATTTATAATATTTATAATATTAAAGTTGGTACAGTCATGACCCAAATGATAAAATGTTATAACATCCTAACGGTAAACGCTATCGATGTCTTATTGTCATGACATCATACTGCACCATCTCGCTATGGTAGGATACATTTTGGGGTCTCCTTGCCAGTATTACAATGTCCGATACCCCATAGGGTTGAACCCGACATAACTTTTGGCAGGAGTAATCAATTCGGTTTATATGTAGATAGGTCCTAGATTGATTTGTTCTGTTCCTTAATTTTACTTCATCTGTTATGGAACCGTGCAAAGTGTGTGTGATTTATACAATTCAATGTAAAATAAATCATTGGAGCGAAATGAGCGGGAAGATATGAACGCACATTGCCCAGCTATATGAATGAAGAAAAAACTTAACGAATAGAAAAAAATCAATAGGTACAGGACCACTCTACTTACAAGCTGAATTTAAAGCGATTTGATTACTCCTGCCAAAAGGTATGGTGGATGCAGAGGGGTATCGGACGTTATAATACTGGCACAGAGCATGTACAAGACCCCAAAATGTATTTTACTAGAGAAATGGTGTAGTATGAAGTCTTGAAAATAGGACGTCAATAGGATTTACCGTTCGGATGTAATAACGATTCAAATGCAATTGATTATTATAAGGCACTCCAAACTTTAGTTTTAGTTTCCCGTCCACCCGTCATTGAAAATATGATGCGGGTGGGCAGTGTATTTGAATTATGTATTATTTTGAATATGATTAATCTTGGTGTCCAGACCTAGACCTTACATCATAGCATATGAAAGAAGTCCAAGTCTTTATGAGCGCTGCGAAATGTTGAATTCTAATCAAAATCGCATGCATGCATGCCAAGTGCCATAAAACACAAAGAATCGGAACCTACGCGAGTAGGTTCCATATAGGAATCCTGCTGTATCATGAATGTCATTTTAAAAAAGTCAATCGCGTCGAGCGGGACGCCCACTAGTCGGGTCATTGTGCTCTTAGTGGCAATAAATTGGAGAAAGTTCTGCGTTGTTTCCGTGTCGTGAGACTGTGCGCTTGCAGAGAACAAAAATACTCATCCGCATTGTCGTGCCCAATACCAAGATATGACCTATTTATTGCCTGGTAACACAATGTTTACAGTTATGTCACCATTGCAGCTGCTCTACACATTACGCGCGCCATGCCATGCCCAAAACACATATCGTGCATTACAACTAACCTTTGGGTAGTAGTCCTTTTTTTGTGGTAGCGTGTTCTCTCTGCCTGACGCTTCTCTTCCAGACGCTTCTGACATAGCGCCCTTTTCACTGAACGTGCAACAGAAGGGTTTCTCCAAAATGCATTCCTTTTGGAAACCCGATTGGTTACTGAATTCCGCTGATACTTTTGCCTCTTTAGAATTCTGTTCATAAAGCTGCCTCTTAGAAGCTCACACCGCATCAGAATTCTGGTCATAATGCTGCCTCTTAGACGCTCGCACCACATCAGAATTCTGTTCATAACGCTGCCTCCTTGAAGCTCGGCTCGATTCAAGGTCTGCTCTGTAGCTGTGATGAACAGAAACCCGCTTTTTTTCAGGATCTGCTCTGTAGCTGTCACGAACAGACGCCCGCTTTTTTTCAGGATCTGTTTTGTAGCTGTCACGAGCAGATGCCTGCTTTTATTCAGGATCAGTTTTGTATGGAACGCGGGAGGACTCTAACTCGTGGTCTTGATTTTGGAGGTATACCTCTCGTCGCTTAGCTCTCCTCTTTTGTTGACATGAATGCATTTTGAAAAAAAAATCCTCGGTAGCCAAAAGTGGTGAAAAAACCAGCGATCAAATGAAATCCCACCTGTTTATAATGCTGCACAATTCTAAATATACATGAATGTCGCCATGGGAATGGTTAAATATAGCACTCTATATTACATAATGATTACGTATATCAGTATCAAGCTTTATTCATATATCTGATACCTGAAGATGACCTTGTATGAGATTCTAAAGCGAGTGGTATAATTTGTACTCTTTAAAACCACGAGTTATACTCACCTGAGAAGAATTAGAAGACGACGATGACAGCGTCGACGGAGAAGAATTGGCCTGGGGAGAGAACAAACATGAGCAACGCAAATAGTTTGAAGACTGGAACAAAACATTTAAATGACCATCTTTGCCTTCTGGTTCGATAGCAACAAAGAGCTAAACTATCCGTTTCTTGGTACGCAAGTTATACATGAGTAGCGTTTTTTAAAATGATATTCACAACCCGAGTCAATTCCTATATAGGAACTACTAATGTAGTTCCTGATACCACCAACCTTCTCGTATAGAGAATGTTTTTATCACTTGTGAGTTTTCTTTTTTTCTCAATTAGCAATTGGCTGACAATTGCGTTTGAATCATTCTAACGTCCGAACTGTAAGCACTACCCAAGTCTTATTTTCAAGACTTAATACTGCACCATTTCTCTTTGGTAAAATACATTTTGGGGTCTTGTACTTGCTCCGTGCCAGTATTGCAACCTCCGATACCCCATTGCGTTTGAACACCATAACTTCTTTCAGCAGGAGTAATCAAATCGCTTCAGACTCGGTTTGCATGTAGAGAGAACCTGTTCTAATTGATTTGTTTATTATTACTTCATCTGTTACGGAGATAGCTGTGCATAGTGTGTGCACGGTTTCCCGCTTGATTCGGGCCAATGATTTAGGCACCTGCCTCCCATACATTGAATAGCTTAAATCATTGGTTACACACGTGTACTTGCTCAAGACATTACTCTTGCAGTGTTATAAGCATCACAATATTATGGCCAGTGCTAAAATGTTGATGAACTCATGACTGAGATAAACTACAGATAACCAACCACAAGTATATGTACATGTAGATGAATAGTAACTACAAGTTCATATAAACATTTGCGTACCATGCCACCGAAGGCTCCAGTGGTATAAAATAGGAAATGTAAACCTTACAATTAAGGAACCAACACATACAATCATTTAAACTAACAATATAGCATTTGCATGGCTTTTTCTAATACTACGACTCTTTATCATGACATAAATATTTGTATTTCTTGTATTTTATAGATATGCGGATTTATACTGCAGCTGGTAAGGAATTATCTCAGTCAAATACGACAATTTTACCCATTTGATAACCACAGCAGCTTGTGATTCATCTCAGTTCACCTGCCAAAATGGAAACTGTATTTCTAGAAATTTGAAGTGCGACAAGTCCAACAACTGTGGAGACAATAGTGATGAGTTTGGATGTGGTAAACAACTAGTAATTATGTGACCAATTTTAGTACATGACCTAGTTATAGCATACTAAATTGCAATTGTGTCAAATTTATTTGGGACAGTATCCAACATAATCATGCATTTGGGGTTGCAATTTAATCACTATAATGTATTATGTTCTATAAATCTATGTATCTTTCAATGTTTGCCTTTAAAACCCTTGTATACATGTTCCACACCTTTTTCCTCTAATTAAATCAATTCTCGATACTCTCAATATTTTTTTGCTGTATGTGCAAAGTTTGCCGGGTTTAAAATTCCATGTATCTTAAGTACGTATGTGATAAGTACGCCAAATTTGGCACATTTATAGAGGAGGCCATAGCTATTTTATTGTCCAGATCATTGCGTTGAATGTTATGTTAATTATGGATATTGTTGCATTGCCAATTAATTAAGAAAACCACATCTGATTCATTGTGCAGGAGCAACATTGGTGTGAATTGAGCCGCTAATTTCAATACTTTGCATGGCTATATCCTCTGAACAGATCAAGTCAATGATCTGAGCAGTTACATGCAGTAGACATCAGATTAAAAGTCACGTTTCATTTTAGTGCGTCGATTACCGCACCATGCAGTCTTTTCATAAACACAACATTAGTACAATTATCTCTTTTCACCCTTTTGTATGTGTTAAATGATACAATTGAACTGCGCAACTCCATTTATAATTAATTATGCGGCCTCTTTTTAATAGTATCAATAGTTTAAATGATGACACTTCGAAAAGCATTGAATGAACTGAGTAAGTATTTGTAACTTTCAAACATAATTGAAAAAGTTTATCATATTGTACTTGAAGAACCGTTCTTCCTAACATTCTGGGCCGAGAAGAATTCGGTACAAGGGTGCCAAAGGAGATGTTGCCATTGGTAAAAGGAAATGACCCAGGTTTTCAACAGATTGATCAGTAGATTTCATGGTGTTTTAGGAACCTGTGAATATTTTCACGCATACATTCTGTGCTCTCCGATTGCAGGCACTTGTAGATTGTTGGCACTTTGTGCCCTTTCTAATGAAAAAAAAGGATGCGAAGCTTGACATAATTGCTGTAGACCATTTTCGAAAATATTAATAAGTTATTGGTTAAGTGATGCAGTAAAAAAAAACAACTATGACGTCTTAACATAATACGAACCTTGCAATCGATTTGAAGATGAAACTAAGCCAAACTCGAAGCCATTTATCCGTTCAACGATTGTTGCACTAAAATGAAAAGTGACTTTTAATCTGATGTCTGATATGCTTATGATACTTGTACCTGGAGTGTCTGGAATTCTAGGTTGGTGACCTTTGCACTTTCAGCAATGAAAATATCAACAGCACCAAAATTGGTTTCCATAGAGAAAAATGGGAACAAGTGTACAAGACTTTAAGGGAAAGCATTATAAGGTTGCTGATTTATGCAACATACATATTTTCTAGTGATAAAAACCCTGGAAGGTGAATTTTGCAGAGCTGTTGCATATAATCTAAATGGAGTATTAAACATTATTAAAATGATTGACTAGAAAACCTAACTTTGCTGAATAGTGGTAACCACGAAATAAATGTGGCAGAATGCATAATGTATCTTTACTGCATGCTGGCAAGAAGGCTGCCACAGATAAAGTAACGGTCTTACCGTGTTGCTCGTACAATGGCCCCAATGCAATGTGCAAGTCGTGAAAGTGTGTTAAGTCAAAAGAATCATGCACAATTTTTTTTTCTGCAAGACATGGTGGCTGCTCCAAGTTGAACTCACTGGACTCCACTATGTCAATTCATTCGCATTAAAACCAGCTGCAGAGAACCAATGCTAGCTCTGGCATCAGCACTAACTCTCCTTCCGGTGATGGAATGTTGTATAGGAAAATGGGTCTTGCAGATTTATATATGAAGCATAAAACGCAAATCGATATGACTTCCGAAATATTAACGCTATTGGGTTTTTAGTTTTAACACAACATACCACACCATCACTATATGTGCAGATCAATTTTGGTGACTTACTCATATGGGGAACCGACATTATAAGGTCTGATACCCTGTACGGTTCTAAACGGCCACATCTTCAGGTAGGAAAGTCCAAATCTGTTCAAATGAGCTATGTATGTAGAAGTAGTGTTCTGGTTCGGACCGAACCGGTATTGAACGGTTCGAGGTTCGACTCGGTTCGATGTTCGGTTCGAATATCTTTCGAACCTTTCGAACATCTCATTAAAAATTCATTGCCTTGTACTCCAGCGCCGCGAATTCATAATGATGATTGGTTTTGTGGGTTTAGTTTATTTTATGTACATGCATCAAGTATATGTAAGAACCATACGATAGAGTACTGTACTTACTCGTTACCATAGTAGCTAGCGCTCGCCCTGGATCAGGACATTACACTTATTTGCATGAACGCACGTATGCACGTATGCTTCGTCAATCTAATGCATGATACATAAAACGCAGCGTAATTCCCAAAAGTTCATAGTGGTCTATCTACTTTTGTTTCTTAACTTTCTTTCTTGGTCGACCATCTACATCAAATGCATCTTCTACGAGTTCCCAGCATCCATTTAAAAAGATTAATTTACTTGCATTGTCATCTGTGAGACATGATCGCTTCTTGGTTAACAAAAGTGAAGCCTGAGAAAACAGCCTTTCTGAAGGTGCTGATGTTGCTGGGATAGCCAAGATCTGTCTATCCAGTGCACTAGGATTAGGGTATTTGTCGACCCGACCTTTCCACCATAGCAGAACTTCTTTGCCCATTCTATGAACAGGATAATTAG
Source organism: Eunapius fragilis (assembly GCA_963681505.1). Lineage (NCBI taxonomy): Eukaryota > Metazoa > Porifera > Demospongiae > Spongillida > Spongillidae > Eunapius > Eunapius fragilis. The sequence continues at coordinate 5,318,082 of OY811978.1, read as the reverse complement.
GCAAACCTTCTAGCTCCTTCTCCTGCTTGTAATGGGAGATTTCATTTTTGCAAGAGATTGAGCATATCCTGTCTGATCACTGTGATTAACTTGTTCATCATCACTCTGATCACTATCATTACCATCAGAGATCATCAACATTTTCTGGAGTACATCATCATCACCATTGGTGAATGCAACGTCTGGATGATCCACTTCAACTGATCCTGGTTCCATCACATTTTCTATATACATGTAAATAAAAAGTTAATAGAGCTAGCACAGAAGCATATAGTGCATTAAACAAGTTGAACAACATGAACCCACCTCCATTTTCTTGTGCTCTTTGGTGCTCTTTCCCTTCAACTAATTTAACAGTCTCCTCCTCAAGCCATTTCCACACATCAGCTTTTCGGTCAGGGTGAATGATGTGTAATTGCTTGAACCTAGGATCCAAAACATGTGTCAACACTGCAAAGCGATGTACTCCAATTGGGCGGTTACGATGCCCAATTTGGTAAGTCAGTTGGATAGATGCATCATCTCCCCATCGACTGTCAAGCATCGCATCTAATGTTTCATGAGCTGATGCTGGTATTTCTGGGTCTGCACCTACTTCTTTCATTCCTGACAACTTCTCCCTCAAACCGTCTCGCAGGCCCTTTACCAAAACCGGAGCAATGCTAAGAGTGATGTACTTTTCCCTTTCCATCATTGGCTGTACTGCCTTGAATGGCTTAAGTACAATGCTGCCAATTCTGATGATTTCTCATGTCTTTGGGCTGAGTTCCACACTTGTTTCCTCCATTAACTTCATTGCCTGCAATGCTGGTTTCAATTCCATCAGCCTTTCCAGCATAGTATAAGTGCTCCACTAACTTGTACTTACATCTTGCAGCAACTTTAGGACCTTCCTACTTCCACCCTGCCACCTTCACTGAATTGCCTAAAGAGACTCTTCCTCCAGTGCTGAGTGTGAGAAGTGAGCAAAAAATCCCCGTGCTTGTGCCATAGCTTCCTCAACTCCATGCAGGACCATAAAAAAGATTTTTGCTGAAAGCTGGATGAGGTGATCGAAGCAACCCATGTATTCAAAAGGCTGTAATCTTCCTGCAGCAAGCATTGTGGCTGTTGTTTAAATAGTTACTGCTGTCACCAGTCCACTATTTGGTGTCAAACCCACACCCTCTGCCATTTCAATTCCTTGGCCAATTGCTGGGCTGTGTGGTTTCCTGGAAGTACTTGTGCATCTATTGCTGCACTCTTTACTTCCCACTCATTGTTGATCCAGAGGCATGTATGAGAGACAAATTGTTGTGATGCAATTGACTCCAGCCATCAGTAGTCAAGGAAACATTCCCACCACGAAAACGATCAGGCAGCTTGCTCTTAACAAAGCCATATACTTCCCCCAGTCTCTTTTGCAGGCATTCACTTGAAATATGCGCTTTACCTTTGGTGAAACAGCTGTAAGCATTGCTCAGAAGTATGGATCAGTTATTTCACTGAGTGGCTTGTGAGTCATCACTATCTATTTAAGCGTTGCATCAGTCAAACACGGATTCCTCTCAACAAAGTGATCCAATGCACCTGGTATTGGATCAGCAGGTTTCAAAAATTCTTAGTGAGACCTCTCGAGGTGTCTCTGCAATGTTGTGGGTGATCTAGACTTGCCTACTGAGAGAATAGTATTGTATGAATACATATGGCATGATGAGAATGCGTAGCGCTCAGTATGACGTCCTTAAAATGCTTCCAGCTGGACGATTGGGTGAAACTTGATGGTGATTTTGTGGAAATGCTAGCTGATGCGATGTCTTCATTGATAACATCCAATTCGACAACCATGCTAGCGCTCTGATCAAGATCTGTACTTACAGAAAGCGACATCACGGCGATCACGCGCGAATCAGTGCCAAATTAACTGTTTAGTACGGTCATACAAACTTAATTTAACCAGTAATAATCATTGATAATTTTTAAGTACGAACTGTTCGAAGTTTGGTTCGAATTAAGGCAATTCGGTTTGATGTTCGGTTTGGATGGATTGAACCGGAACACTACGTAGGTGGGTGTCCCTTTATCCGTTACGGGAGATATAGCTGTGCAAAGTGTGTGCACTGTTTCCTGCTCGATTTTTGCCAGTGAATTAGACATTCAATGTATGGGTTGCGAGTGCCTAAGTCATTGGCGAGAATAGAGCGGGAACCGTACACACACTTTGCACACTTCCTTGCACTCCTGGTACCTCTTGGTGGCTTGGGCATTAGCGGCCTACTTTATATACCACCATTGATTAATTCTGTCCCACTTAGAAACATTCTGCCAGCCTTGCCACCCTCATTATATCCCAGAATACAATCATACCACCTGATCTTTATTATTCCCAAGGCAATTTTAAAACAGAAGTACGGACCAATGAAGCAAGTATCACTCTGCCCAACACAAAACCACTCATCCATCTCCCTTCTTACATCAATGCAAATCTATAGTAAGATGGGCTCCTCCTCCTTTTATTTATCAGCTCTACCCATAAGTGACATGGTATATCTTTGCACAAAGGGGCATTTCTGCCTTTGAAATAACTGACAACCAACTCATCTATAACTGTGCCTGTCTGTGGTTAGGGATTTACTGTCAACCATGCTCTATATTGTTCTACTGGAGGTTTTCCATCTTTATGACACAATGATTTCTCTTCCCAGCTCCTTGGTTTGGTATGCCCAAAAAGCACAATCAATCAGTTGAACGCTTTGCTCATGCAACTGAAAACTTGGAAAATGGAGTACTTCTTGATGTGTCTACACAAGCCTTCCAGGATGGTCGACATCAGAGAGCTGTTTTCAATGTCCGGGTTTTCATCCTAATGCAAATTCCTACTTTCACCTCCAAAACCACCCATCCATCTCCCTTCTTACATCAATGCAAATCTATAGTGAGAGATGGGCTCCTCCTTTTATTTATCAGCTCTACTCATAAGTGACATGGTTTATCTTTGCACAAAGGGGCATTTCTGCCTTTGAAATAACTGACAACCAACTCATCTCCCAAATAACTGTGCCTGTCTGTGGTTAGGGATTTACTGTCAACCATGCTCTATATTGTTCTACTGGAGGTTTTCCATCTTTGTGACACAATGATTTCTCTGCCCAGCTCCTTGGTTTGGTATGCCCAAAAAGCACAATCAATCAGTTGAACGTTTTGCTCATGCAACTGAAAACTTGGAAAATGGAGTACTTCTTGATGTGTCTACACAAGCCTTCCGGGATGGTCGACATCAGAGAGCTGTTTTCAATGTCCGGGTTTTCATCCTAATGCAAATTCCTACTTTCACCTCAAACTTCGCTTCCATGAGAATAAAAAAACAAGAAGCTTTATGACGAAAGAACCTGGGAAGTTGAACATGTTTCTTTTACTACATTAGTGTTCTCAACTTCCGGAGGAATGGGGACTCATGCCACTGTCATGTAAAAACGCTACTATCCAGGAAACCTCTGCTACTATAATAGCATGGATACAATGCCATCTCTGCTTTTCACTTCTATTATCTGCAATTGTGTGCATATATAAGAGGGGCGCAGTGTGAATCTATAAATCATGCCACTCTGGAAGAAAGGATACCTATCATATAAACTTACATTAATTATGCATTTCATGTGTATTTATATTTGTATGTACTACATTAACTTTGTAGTAAAAGGATGTGTGGAGCTCATCAAATGTGATTAATATTAATACCTTATTAGTTATCATTACCATTATGGATGTTTACTTTTGTGTTTAATTCACTTATCATACTGTACCTTAGGACCATGCGCACCCTACCAGTTTCAGTGTTTTAATGGAACAGCCTGCATTGATTCAAGCTATGCTTGCAACAACATAACCAATGACTGCAATGACAATAGCGATGAGAAGTCATGCTCATGTGAGTTCTTTTAATAAGTGCAGTTTAATGTTATGCTTTTTATAAATTCTCAGTATGAAACAAGATCATGGACAAAACATTCTAGCTGTTGTTTTGTATATATCCCAACTGTATTACACCCCTGCTAACTATATAAACAGATAACATTTTTAGCTTAGCTTGTAGAAATTATAATTCGTTTAAAAAAAAACAGACTACACACACTGCATGATTTAGTATTGGCTAAATTTAGGAAGCAAAAAATGACTAGAACAAAAATTGCTATTGTTCTACGCTTCCAATATATCTCTGAATACAATATTATCACTCTGTGCCACATTTTTATAACTTAAGGAAGAACTCACAAATGTTCTGAAATATATATCTTTGAATACATGTAAATATAAACTGCATTGCTAAATGAACGTGTACCGTATAACATATATATTTAGACTAGTTCAAGTTTTAAGGTTCTCAAACAGTCAAAATGTCTGTTATATCATTATGTTATGCTCTTGATGTTTAGAACAAATAGAAGTTTTCCAACCCATTGGATTGGATGAGTAAGCGCATCAAATTTGTTACGTGTATAAGCGAGTCCTTGTCTTTTTAAATATATTGTTTTGATTGTTGACTTGAATATTACAGGGATATTTAATTATCAACCTAATAATTCCCAGCTAGATACCACCCACATGCAAATGCAATACTAGCATGTTCACTGGTTAACTGATTGGCAGCAAAATGGGGACAAGGGCAGAAGTATCCCACGAGCCTGTGTCCCTGGACCCAAACTCCCCGGTAGTGGGGCACCAGCTAGTGCCGCTGATAACAACCGGGTGACCTGTGTACTAAGCCAGGACGCTGGTCCAGGCCTGGCTATCCAGGATTGTTGGGAAAGTCTGCCGGCCAGACAGGCACCAGGGTGACGCTGGCCACCAACTGGGTGATGTGCACCAAGCCAGGACGCTGGTCCAACCTTGGCTAGCTGGCTTTGTAGGGACAAGCCCACAGGGCTCTGCCCAAGTTAACCCCCAAATGCATGCCCTACAGCCCCCCAAGACGAGTGAACTGGCCAGACTTCGGGTAAATTGGTTTTGAGCCATACGTGAGGGATTACAAATGAGGGGAACAAATGTGTGCAAACAAAGTTCAGTTAGTGAGCCTTCACTATCTGAGTAGCAGCGAAGGGATGGGCCGGATGATGATGGACATAGGAGTGAAAGGCTGCACTGCACCAGTGGCCAAGTTCCATGATGACATGCCAGCTTTGGCAGCAGCAGTGGCTGCTCCGATCCGAAAGCTGTGGGTGTTGAAGAGGGACAGGTTGAAGCCCAGCAACTTGAGGTGGAAACGATGAATCGCTCGGAAGTTCATTGCAGTTAGGGGCATACCATTTCTGAAATGGAATAAAGGCCTTGACAATGGGTTCCAGCAACTTTCCAAGTTGTTGCATGTCACTGATGGGACAGCATGCATCTGCACTGCACCCCACGGTGATGACTGAGCCCTGCCCAAACTGATCTGTCTTGGAGTGTGTAAAGAACACCTTTCAGCTGATGTCCAAGAACTGAATGTCCCGTCTGGCCAAAACCTGGTGTGATGTGTGATAAGCAGGGACCGTCAACTCACTGACCCGGAGAAATCTTAAAAATGCAAGTGACATGGCTGCCTTTAGCATGAGACTGTCCTGCGATGGGATAGTAGAGTCGCAACCAAGGTGTTCCAACAAGTCAGCCAGTATGTGAGGGGTAATAGGGAGTCGAGCTGTCCTGCATTTGGACTGTGACTGTTGACCAGCTTCAAGATGGTATTGCCGCTTACAGGGTTTCTGTGACCACCAATGTGATGTAAGAATGAGACGGCAGCCAAGTATACCCGGATGGTTGGGAGACAAAGGGAAGAAGTGCTGAGGTGGGTGGCAACAATGCCACTTGGCGTTTGGTGGATGAAACAGGGGCCAGATCCAGTGCCTTGCAGAAAGTGAGGTACCGCCAAATGCCCACCTTATAAGTGGAGGTGGTGGACCCTGCAAGGGCTCTATTGATGAGAGAAGCAAGATCTGTGTCTAGATACTGGCTAGCACTGAGGGTACGGATGTGGGGACCAGTTCGGCCTGTGGGGCAAGAGCAAACAACCGTGAAAGCTGGTTCCGAGATAATGCATCTGCCAGTGGGTTGTGTTTGCCCGGGACATGCACAAGTTGGATTGTAAAATTGTTGCATGCTGCCACATAGAACAATTTCCGAAGAAGGCTCATGGTCTTCGGATCCTGGGAGGACTGACCAGACCACGTATGAACTACAGCTTGGTTGTCACAGTGGAACCTGATGCGGTGTCCGGCTAGCTTGTGACCCCATGCATGAGCTGCTGCCACAATAGCAAATACTTCCTGCCACTGAATGGAACGCTGGGACAGCTCCTGATGAGGCAACCACGATTCCCTGAACCAGGAACCACTGAAGTAAGTCCCAAATCCATGGGTTCCAGAAGCATCCGTAAAAAGGTTCAGCATATCCATACTAATTCAACCAGGGTCCAGGAATATGGCTACTCCATTCCCACTATGCAAGGTCTGCCCTTGCCTCTATGTTGATCCGAATATGGTGATGGAGTCTATCAACGGTAGTGGACAGGTCTATCAAACGTCGCAAAAATAGACACCCAACCGGAACAACTTTGGCCGCAAATGACAGCTTGCCTATGAGGGATAGCAGCTCACGCTTTGTTGACTTGTGCCGTCCCAGCCAGGACTGGACCATCTGCAGGATGTTCAGCAGCTTGTCCTGGGGAAGTGACAGTCGGCGAGCCTCCGAATCCAAGACAATCCCCAGGAAGGTGATTTGTGTGGATGGTCCCTCCAGTTTCTCAAAGGCAACAGGAATCCCCAACCTTTCGCAAAGTGAGAGAGTGAGAGAGTGACTTGGACTGAGGAGGTACAAGTGTAGGTGATTTGAAAAGAATGTGTAGTAAGTTTGCAAAGATATGAGGTTGCAAAGATACTTTTCCAATGTTTCAGGACAAGCGTAACATTCACAATTGAAATGTTTATAAATTCAGTGCCTTATACCTTTATAATGGATAATCTAATTTTTGATGCATTATGATCATTTGATAGAGGCCCTTTGCTGTTTTGGAGAGTTCGAATCAAAATGTCATTTCGTTATATAGAATAAAACACGTTATAAAAAGGCTCTTTGTTTGAATCTCTATAACTTCTGAACGATTAAAGCTATTGAGGTACTTTTTGTAACCCATCACACCATACCCTTTCTCAACGGCACAATGTATTTCTGCCCTTAAGTCCTCTCCGTTCGGTACATACAAAAGGCGTTACCCCCAGGGGTTCTAAACCTAAATATTCTTCTGCAGGAGAGTCTCAATTGCTATATAAGTAGAAGATAGAATCCTGTTGCTATTGATATGTCTTGTTTTCTAAAATTTTTCTCTATCCATTGCGAAGATACAGCTCTGCTAAGTACATGCACATTTTCCCGCTTGAATCGTGCGAAGCATTAATGCACCCTCCTCCTTTATATTTTGGCGGGAATCAAGTAGGAAAATGTGCTCATACTTTGCACAGCTACATCTTCGCACCAAATAGAATTATAATTAACGAACAGGACAAATCAATCACGACAGGACTCATCTATGCATATGCTGGTTTTGAAGCATGTGGGACGCTCCCTGCAAGGATATTTAAGTTTCGATCCCCTGGGGGTGACATCCTCGGTATGTAAATGAAAAACGGAGAGGTATTATGATTGGTTAATACATCTGTGCGTGCAGAATGTAATCAGCTGCGACTTTAACTCGACCACGCCTCCTTCATGCAACGCATTGATCCACCATTGTACGCCAATAAATGGGCACGCAAAGAGTGTACTGAACTGACAGCCTCAAATGATGTTATGTGCATGCATATTCACTACTGCTATAGTACATACCTGGCTGCATAAGGCGATGGCAGCTGGCAGCTGAATCTGGCCACGTATTTCAATCACTTAACGAATTCCGTTCGCTATAGAAGTAAAAAAGAACCAGACTGATGTTTGCAAGGCCGTTGATAAAGGGAAGCTTCGGGGGGCCATTTCTCTATTAATGATGTACTAGCATAATTATTAAGTGTATGGACGAATAGAATATTATACAATGACATTCAGGCCTATTGTGCCCTCCCAAAGAAGTTATCTACGGCCCTAGTTTGCAAGAAATGAGAAGTCACAGTACTAGCAGTTTAACTAATGTGGAAGGAGGCGTGGGAGTGACCCGGGAAGTAATAGCATATTCATGAACCCAGAGGTCATGGGAAGCCGATCGTAATAGTTAATGGCGCGAAATGACTGGGAACTGTGCAGCTACTTTGCACAACTGTGTCTCCGCAACGGATCAAGTAAAAATTAATGAACAGGTCAAATCAATAGGTACCTGATCTCTCTACGTACAAACTGAATTGCATTTTCCTGCAGAAAGATATGGCGGGTTTGAACCTTAAGGGTATCGGACGTTGTAACACTGGGACAAAGCAGATGCAAGACCCCAGAATCTATTTTATCAAAGAGAAATGATGTTGTATGAAGTGTTGTAAATAGGAAGTTATAGTGATTCAAACGTGAATCATTTTTATAACTATATAAACCAACGCGATAGGACATTTTCTCTGACTCAGTTCCACATGTAGATAAACCAGGAGCGTGTATCCATAGAGGTTTCCGTGTTGCTGAACGTATTTGGTCGATTGCAAGGGGACACCCTCTGTACTTGGCCAATCGCACGCAAGGGGACGGTCCTCTCCCTCTACTGGTATTTTATCGCTAAAGGGACCCCCCGCCCCCATTCATATTTGACCTATCGCAAGAACCACCTAGCTCTTCCTACGCTCGTACTTGGCTAGTCTCGCAAGCCTGACGTACTTCGACGCAACTGTACTATGACGTGGACTGGGGATTAGCACTAGAATAGTTGAAAGGCGTCTGGCTTGCGAGACTAGTACTTGGCCAATTGCATGGTGGACCCCTCCTCCCGCTCGTGTTTTATCGCAGGGGACAGTTGGAACCCCCCCCCCCCCCCTCTTAGATATCCTGGATAAGCACCTATAACTACTACATGTATTAAAAAACCAACCCCATAACTAGGTCCAACAATTGTAATACTAAATATAGTTGTGATGATGCTACTTATATAATCCCTAGGTCTCGTGAGCTAGCTCTCACAACAGTGTTTTATTGAATGGATTACATGCGATGACATACTTTTATGAATAATTATGCGCGGTAGAAATTAATTTTTGTCTTGAATTACAGAATGGTCAATGGAATATTTTTTTGAAGTACATATATAATAATTGGACCGATTTATAGTACATTATTACCTTGTTTAAAATTCAATTTTCAAAGAAGAGCTAGATGACCTCTTATGTATGAGCCATTTTTGTATTAATTGTTTACCGAGATACATAGCTGTGCTAAGTACATGCATGGTTTCCAGATTCTCGCCAATGTTTAGGCATTCAGTGTATGAGGGCAGTGGACTTGCCTGTAAAGTCAGGCAACAAAACTGCACTCTAGGGAATAATATAAATATTGAATCATGGGAGGTGTCTTTGGCCAACTGTCCTTACCCCCATTCCAAATTCAACTGATTATTAAAACCTCAGGCAGGCTTGGATTCATGTTTTGTGAGAGGGACGGGCAATTCCCTCTCACTCAGCAGTACTGTCTACTATTTCACATACCTCAACCAATCCCTTATCCTGCTGTTTAAATTAATCAGATCAGGGTATTACCCATATGGTGATGCCTGAGTTTGACATTTTAAATGTACATGTAGTTCAAACTTCTCTATATCAAATTTTCTTCCGTGGATACAACACTGCATGCTGCCGAAATTCCCATAGGAAGCCATTGTTTGGATTTGAAAGATAGATTGGGCTTAGCTTTGACAATAACTAATGGTTTTAAACACCTAAAATCTTTGTGCTTTATGACCTCATGAGCAAATTATATGTGGTATCATTGGTTAGGTTATTGCTAATAGAATAAAATCTTCTAAAGTAATTTGCTATAGCAATCACTAAACGTATAAATATGTCATAACAAATTTGATTAAAACACACCAAAGCATCGAGCGTTATCAATATATTTTCATGAAACATGGAATCATGTAATAGTGTTATTCCATTGTTGTCAGTATTATAAATGCACATGCAATTTATTCACCAGACAACTGCACTTTGGGTGCAGTTCGCCTAGTTGGAACAGATTCATCAGCTACATATGGAAGGGTTGAGGTGTGCTACAACAATCATTGGGGAACAGTATGTGGAGGTTCATCATGGGATGTTCCTGATGCGACAATAGTATGCCGGCAGCTAGGCTTTTATGGTTTGTTGTATTTCATGTTTTCTACAAAATCATGCTGCACCTTTTCCATACAGATATACCAGCTGCATCTAATATTGCTTTCGGCCTTGGTACTGGTTCAATTTTGCTCAGTGGTCTAGGTTGTACTGGTCTTGAGTCATCCCTTCTGTCATGCACTCGAAATAATGCTATTATTGGTTCAACTAGCTGTTCTCACAGTCAGGATGCAAGCGTCTACTGTTATGAAGCGAGTTAGTTCGTTTTATCTCAATCAGATTTGTGTTTGTAATTAGCATATTAAATGAATTAGGTGTGTCTTAGATATAAAAGCATGCAATGTGTGTGTCTTAGATATAAAAGCATGCAATGTTAAACCTTTGGTTCAAATGGATGAATTGTGTACTTACCAGTTGTATGATTTTGCATGAAGCAAAATATTGTATATAGAGCAAGTTTTTCAGTATATGGGACAGTGTCCAGCAAAATCACCCTTCTGGATAGTTTTCAAGTTTTCAATTTTTTTTTCATTTTCCGTGAACGCCAAAGAGCTTCTATCAAATGTTCCTTACGCATCCTAAATTGAACTATCTGTCGTAAAGTTATTAGGCACTGAATTTATACTTAACCATACATTTCAATGCGAGCGTTAATTTTGTTTTGCTTGTCCTGGAAAATATTTAAAAGAATCACAAGGGTGATTTTGCTGTACACTGTCCCATATTCTGTATAATCTACTGCCATTTATCCAACATGCAGGTAACTGCACTGATGGAGCTATTAGACTTGTGTCAGCAACAAATAGTTTTTTCAACAATCCTGGCAGAGTGGAAGTTTGTTATGCCAACACATGGGGATCAGTATGTGGTGACTCATCATGGGATGTAAATGATGCTACTGTTGCTTGCAGGCAACTTGGCTACAAAGGTTAGTAGTTTATTCAATTTAAGTTGTTGAATTCTGCAACAATAACGGTTTCACTCAGGACCATCAACCCCTTATCATGCTGGTGGCGGAAAGTGGTTAATTCTTCTGGGAGGTCTAAACTGTAATGGTACAGAGTCCTCTCTTCTGCAGTGTTCACGTAGTTACACACTTGGTTCTGTAACTGGATGCGATCACATTTTAGATGGTGGTGTTACCTGTTTAGGTTAGTCTTTATTTGCATTATGAAATGATTACCAGTTGAATTTCACTGATTTATAGACCTAAAGAATGTACTTATCTTTATACTTTTGTATTAACTGCAATATTGTTTTACTCACCATTGTATATGTCTGCATCAAGATAGTACTATAATCTTTCACTACACTAACAAATCAACTCTGAAGTATCATAAATGTTTTATGTGATTGTGCAAAGTAGCTTAATTGATTCAACCTGGTTATAACATGTAGGACCACAACCAACAGTGACTGCAACAACAGCTACAACAACAGCTACAACAACAGCTACAACAACAGCTACAACACCAGGAATTTCAAGTCAGTACATTTACTTAAAATAATCCTGTTCAGAAAACCATATTCTGTTTAGGGCCTCATTGAAGCTACAATAGTCCTTTCTTCTGAAGCATGTTAGATTTAGCCTATTAAAAAGACCACACAATCACACAATTTCAGTATGGAATAAAGGCGTATAGAAACTCTTAAAAAATAACTCCAGATCAAATTTCCATTCCCAGATTGTATAAGGTTGTATTAAGTTATTACTATTCTGATGTTCATTACTGAAGGACTCATGTCCACAAAAGAACTGAACATCTTTAAATCAGTATAACTCAGGATTGAAATTAATGAATGAATAGATTTCATGAATATACATTAGGCAAATAAGCTGTTAAATAATTGTATCAAACCCTCATAAATCAACATTCAAAGCCCTATTATTCAAGAATGTAAGAGGTAATTGATGTTTATAAATAGCAATGATATGAATATGCAGTGGAACAACATTGATTTCAAGTTACTAAATCAATTAACATTGGTATCATAACTTGTTTTAAAGGTATTTTAAGGTTGAAGCTGTTGTTTGATAACTAATTGTAATAAGCATCTGTTTAGTCCATTATGGAAAACACTAGTTTTGAAATTAATTAATCATTAATTGTAAGTTTAATGAGTTATTAAAACTGAAAGCTCATTATAATTGCAGTGGTGATCTGTTTTCAAGTTTGATTTGTTATTTTTAACGCCAATAGAATTACTGTTCAAACTAGTGTAGCAATGCTATTTATTTCTGTACTTATATGCGTAGTGTTTGGCCAGCTCCACGCATGCGCTGGTGGATGTATTTAAACCCGGTATTTGCCCTTTTAGGGTCAGTCTGCTTGTAATTTTATATTACAGTGATTTGCTATAGACTAGCACTACTACCATTGCATTATTCTGCAGTTCATAGATCTCTGAATTAATACAATATTCCTACATTATTATGTACACCCTTTAATTAATTTGGACTTCCATTTACAAAATTTTTTTTACAAATGATCCAAATATTGAAAACTGTCCTATATACACACTTGTTATTTATCCCTTTCACCTCCTCGATGGACACATATTATAAAACATAAAACGTATGCAATATTTTGGACAGTTCACAACAATATTCCGTGACCCAAATATTATAAAACCTTCGTTATAACATCCGAACAGTAAATGCTATCAACGTCCTATTTTCATCACTACACCATCTAGAATACATTTTGGGATCTTGTACTTTCTTCGTGCCAGCATTAGAACGTCCATTACCCCACAGGGTTGAACCCACCATGATGTTCGGTGGGAGTAATCAAATAGGTTTGTAGGTTCCTGTTTTCCATTCCCCATTTCGAATTAGGATTGCCTGTATGTCAAATTGGTATTTTAGACATACTTGTTATAAACCGAATATGAAACAATTTGATAAACTTATAGCGGGTTCAAACCCTGTGGGATATTGCATGTTGCAATACTGGCAGTATTATATCGTAGAGCAAGTGTAATATGAATTGTTGAAAGTAGGACGTTGATAGCCTTTATTGTTCAGATGTTATAAACCCAGGGATTTTTGTAACATTTGGGAAATGAAATTTTGTCGTGAACTGTCCCATTTAGTGACAGTTGCCAAAACCAATAACTCGTATGAATAATCATCAAACAGTTCAATATCATATAATGATGTACATCCCGACAAGAAAGTAGGTAAATCAATGGAAGTATAAAAGTCACGTGGTATTAAATATTCAGTGCTCAATATTCAGTGCTCAATATTTTAGCAAAGAGATTAGTGGTATGCGTAAAGCGAAAGTGTATGAGTTTATAAGCAGAAATGTTATCTCATGTGCATAATAAGTGGGTCCATTTCATGCGGATGAGCTGTACATTATTTGAGAACTCTTGTAATTTAAACTACAGTTCTTATTACAATGATGTATGTTTCAGTTGATGCTATAATTGGAATTGCAATTGCAATTGCGATTGGAGTTGTAGCTGCAGTATTACTCCTTCTGGTAACCGTGGTTTGGTTCAAATACTACAAGGTATGTTAAATCTAGGCACATATTATACTCTCACTCATCCTTTGGTTATTGATATGGTAATAATTGACTTAGGTTGTGCTGCATGAATTTGACATTTGTGTATAAAACTCATTACTTATTGATTATTTACACTGGTCATTATGATTATTGCATGTGTAAATGACGAGTACAATGTACATCATGGTTGCCAAGTAGTCCTGAAATTGTTTCTTGAAAATGCACTATAAATCTGTTTCAGTTCATGTACACACATATAGAGAAATGATGATTGTAAGGCAACCGTATTATTCTTGCAGTCAATGAAGAATTACCACAGCGATTCGATTGCCCTGCCGCGGGCCCGTAACGTAACGTAAATTCATTTGTAACCCTGACGTTACGGATTACGTTGTCATCGGCTTACGTACCCGCGTTCGGACCGATTACTCATGGGAATAGGATTACGGTCGTAATCTTCATCCGTGTGTTTGCACGTGAGTACGTGAGCAACATCCACAAGACTACGTTATTACACTGTGATTTCATCCCCGTCCCCATGATAATGACTCGTTCCCAGTAGTAACATGCATTAATAAATTACGCAGCAATTTCTTTCAAATAAATTTTAATAACCTTTTACATATGCATGTACAGAGGGGAATATAGCAATGTTACAAGTAGAGCCAATTGAAGAGATCATGGCAGAAGCCTCTTCCACCCAGGCTACATATGCCTAGCCAAATAGAGCACTAATAAAACACACGCATGCTGAACGATCTGCTCTACTTGGTATAATGAATACTCCTTCATGATGCGCTTGATCCCGCTGCCTGCATGCACGCAGCTAGAGAGGCCTTAACTTTTGTATACGTAGGGATCGCTTGGCACGCCTAGCTGAATCGTCACCTATTACAGGGTTAAAATTTAAAATTCACCACCAGCACTACCTTTTATACAAACCTCCTCTTTATCGATGCTCTTCTATTCAATCCTGCTAAGGACGCTAGGTGTGAAAGAAAAAGCAATCCACTGCAGAGGGGCGCTGTAAAAATCTGCCTGTGAAGAAGCCACTAACCTTCATGGATCAGTGTAGTTTTCCTCAACTGGGGTGACAGAACTGTAGGCAACTGATTGACCTGCAAGGCATATGACACGCGGGGTAAAACAAAAAACCTCATCATGTTGGTGTCATACCTTGTTTGTTTCAGAGCCTTACTAGAAAACACATACCTACGTCGAGCACAATATTTATCAGTACGCAGCGCAACATGCACCCTTTAAATGAAGTGTGCCACTTACTAGTACGTCGTAGAATGAATGGCTACCAGCAGCAAACGTACTCTTGTAAAACGTGCTCCTCCTGAGGGCTGCAAAAAATGTAAAAAGGCAGAATACGTACAATGGGTTTTCTATCTCACCATAGGTTTGTATAGAACACAGGATTAACGAAACATGTCTCGAAACAGCCATTTTGCCAAAAAAGTTCATCTACAGGCAGAAACGAAAATATAACAGGGCACTTTGTGAGCATTTAGAACAATTAGAGGATATTGAATGGGCGTTACGTACATTTGAGTCTGAGTACAAGGCCCATTTTGGTTTGCGTTGCTCGTAAACATTCGTTATGTGAACTCCCTGTTGGTCTCATAAAATACGTGATACGTAGTCATACGCAATCAGACGCCTGAATTGCTGTGTACAAAATATCAAAATTTAGAGAATGATGAAACAGTTAGCATAATTAGTATTAAAATGGGAGATGAAGTCATTAAAGCTTTGCACATGCTTTTCGTCCATCATAGAATCATTAGATAAAAATAAATGACATCATTTTTCAATTCTTTTTCAGACTAAATCAAAGGATTTTGAAGAAATGAGAGGTAAAGACAGTAACAGATACTGCATCATAATTTATTGTTTTGCATACATTTTACTGCAACAACCCTGTGCATTGCTTTGAACGTACTATGTTTAAGGAAAATGTTTGATTTTACACGTCCATTTATCACTTATATTTTTTGTAGAATGTTATTTCATTGTGCATGCAAGCAATGGATATCATGTTGTGCAAAAAGGTAGAATTATACAATTTGCTTCTATGTTGTTTAATATAAATACAATGAAGCTTTCTTCAACCATTCAGGGGGAGGAATGTGGTTTTTTTTTGGAACCTCACCTCCATTCCCCCCCCCCCCCTTTTGATGTATGATTGACTAATGCCTTTGCACAAAATGGCTTGGAAAATGTGCAATTACTTAGCACATAATATAGTGTCCTTGGTAAAGTAGAAAAGGACAAATCAATAATGACACATATATATGATACGCCCACATACAGATAGAAGTGTAACTAACTGTGTTATTTGTGCATTACAATATTATAAAGCTATTATTCATTTTAGTCGCATGTGGCTCCTATTTTGGTTCCTCTCCGAGCACATTAATGTACGATTAATTCCCATGCTGCGCTTATTTCATTGCTTGCCATTTTTTACAAGTAACATTTTTGCTTCTTGCTAATGTCAGGTTCTGGTTTCTGCCTCCAAATAGAAAACGAAAGTAAACATTTCCTGAAGCATGTCCGAAGTATGCAACCCTTGCCATGCACTTTGCTCTTGTTTACCTGAACACACAAAATGGCTGAAACCTACAATAATAGTATTGTCTACATATAATCAAGGTAAAATCCAGTTTCATTCATAGTTATAATTGATCAGCCTACCCTCATAAGGCCAGGGCAATTTTTGTTAAATGTATGCCACCAACCACCTGTTGTGACATTTAGTTGTAATGAATGTTTGCCACTGAAATGTGGGCGACCACACTATATCCCAGCAAACCAAATAATACTCTTCTCATGTACAAAATGGATTAGATTTATTTTGATGACACGCATGGTGTGCTAACCATTGTAAAACTAAATCCAAAGTGCCAGCTATATTATGTTGTGCCACTCTTGCATGTGCCATATGCTACCTATTTAATAATATGTCAACATACATGTTTATTTATGCATGCAACTTGTTTTGTGCATAGTGAGTGTTGAGATTAAGGCTGTGGTTGTTGCAACCACAAGTTGTAACCTGTCCGTTTTCTTGCAGGTTCTTGCAAAGAATTGTCTGATTTGACAGCTGGGGCGGAAGGTAAATAAGATTGAGGGGGGGGCTCTAAAGCGAGAATAATTAAATTCATGAATTTCAAATGGGGCTTTTGTTGATAGTAAACTCCTCGGAACAAGCAAGTCGGTGTAAATAAAATTGGCATTTGGCAGCTAACTATCAATCAGGACAGTGTTTGCAAGATAACAATGACATCATGCTTCGCTTCACATTGTCAAGCACGCGACAGATCTGAAGTTATCTGGATATCATTAAAAATTAAAATCCGTGCGTGCAGGTGAACACTATATGCAAATGAGGAGCCACAATTAATGACAATTGTAAAGTACCTGTTGTTAGGTTAGGAGAGGCTGAGCCCTCCACCCAATTGCATTATTGGGGGGACTCGAGACCCACAGGCCCACCCCTTTCAAAGAATGCAACAGCAAATGATAAACCACCCCAGCATCTATGTGTGTACGTGTGCTAGATGGCTTCTTGTGGAGTGTGTCCATCAAGTGCGCTCAATGTGGTCTGTGTACAATAATAGTGAAGAGAGAGAATAATGCTGCTAACTGCATGTGCCAAACAGATCTTTCGAAGTACTTATGTGCCATGAACTCCAGCTGAACCAACCTTTATCATGCAGCAATCTACAGGCTATGAGTGAGACAAGTAATCTTGTGTAAGGCTACTATAAAAATTGCACTCTGTGTGTTACATTGGTTTTTACTGCATGTTAAGATGACAGAATTCTTATAATCAATTGATGCCAGGTTCTACTTGAAAGATGAAGGCACTGCAGTAAAAGAAAAAAACTTCGTTAACTACCACAATAATAGAAACAACACACAACATGAAAATGAAAAGTTAAGTGGGAGTCGAGTGCTTTCCAATGCTTTAATTATAGATTGACCAAGAAATTGTGACTTAGAATTGTGACTTAAGTCACAATTTTATAATCAAATTCAAATACCTTATATAAACTCTATTCCATTGATGTGGCTGATTGTGTACATAGATTACAAGCGTACAAATTTGATGAATATATTTGAATAAATAATTGTAGCAATTGTAAATGAAGTCATGCAATGTTAACCTATTGTAGGCCATTCAGCATATGCTTAGTTATGCACACAGGGAAAAAATGCGCTGAATCATTTTGGAATCATTGCATGATTTTACAGAGAATCACACACAAATCACACGCGTCAGATTTTCTATGTAAGATCAGGCAATGATCTTTCAGAAGATTAAAAAACCCTCTGTAAAATCAGAATTTGATTCCACACGTTTTTTCCCTGTGGCAGCTACTACCATTCTCTGACTTACTCGTCGTCATCGGTAGGTAGCCACCCATCACCAACGGAAGAATCAATTAGTGCAACGTCTGCTTCATCTGGTGAAGTAAAGCTTGGTCCAGCTTTGCCATTCTCTACAACTACTAGCGGCTTCAAGCTTCGAGTGGAAAAAGCCTTCGTAGTTGTAACCTCGTCAAAAACAAACCACATACTTTTTGCTACGTCCGCTTCCCTCCGTTCCTAGCCTTTTACAACACCTTGTAGTTCCTTTCGGAAAAGCCTCCCGTACCTTTGTTTCACTGACTTATTGCCTAGAACTTTGTCTGCTCCACAAACTACCCGATCACCAACCGAGAACCCGACCATCGCTATCGCGTGTGTATCGTAGGGGAGGCGTGGAAAAATCGAATTATCACCTTGTTTGCTTTCAGTTTTGACCACACCACAAAAAGAACTAAGTAGTTCTATCTGCAAAATATAATTCTACAAGCTTCGGCGTTAAATCTAGTGCATAAAACGTCATAGGTACTCGTAGAAAATACTGCTACTTTACCCGTTCAAAGCTTTGTGACTTAAGTCACAATTTCATTGATCCTCGATACGCACTAAAGAATTGGTAGGGAAAACGTTATGCGACTTCTACACAACGTGTTTCCAAGCTGTTTAAATGCTATATTATGAGAGCACATGCCTCCATCATCATTGTACATATTTTAAAAGCATCCTAGTTGATAGAATTCTCTTGGTGTATTAATTAGAAAAGTATTGTGACTTAAGTCACAATGACGCGGTATTATACATTTTTTGCGAGATTGCGTACAGAGAAGGCCTTGTATTGTCAATGTTAAGCGCATCCAAGTGTTGCAAAAAAGATACCTAGAACACACATACATCCATATATATGTGGTAAGTTTCAAAAAGTTAGTTTGCAGTTTTTTAATGTGAGATTTCCTCATTGAAAAAAATTGTGACTTAAGTCACAATTTTGTGACTTAAGTCACAATTGGTCAATCTATGATTAAGTCAGTGGAAAGTTGAAAATGTGCATGTAACAACACGATACTGATTTGTTACAGATTTTGACCATAACCATCATGTTATATGTCATAACTAGCTGTTACCGTAAATGCATTGCATGAGAGTCAAAACCTGCTTCTCCATGGATTTATTACACAGTAGCGCCACCTTCAATGGCTGAACAAACCACCTGAAGCTTTAAACTCCACAATATCATGGTCTCTGACTTCAATAATAGCCCGGGCTCTCAGGAAACGGGCAACGGTTTGCACCGACGTTGTAGATTTTTTAGCAAACAAAACCAGTCAAAGACTGCATGTCAGTGACATTTGTTCACCATGATCTTTACTGGGCAGGTAAACCGCCATTTGCTATGGATCTGCTGTGGCATCCTTATGCTTAAAAATGCTATAAGCTTGGGCAAAACTTATGCCGTTCTCATATTTGCAACTACTGATACTGGTTAACTTGCTTTAATCTATCCAAATAGTTCTGACTTTGTTTCAACGCTGTGGTATCTTCTTTCCTTTTGTGAAGCCATTCGGTTAGCACAAATCACAAAAATGATTTAATTAAACATTGTTCTTGAATCTATAAGATTATTGAACTAGTGTGCTGACTGTGTGTAGTACAGAAGTTGAAATATGGTAGTTATATATCCTGAGCATAAGGCCAAGAGTAAATTAGTGTTCTACACAATTCGTTTAATTACCTCTGGGTTTGTTGAACTAAGTTCGATGGTAGGGATTATTTAGAAACGTTTCTGCAACATGCTTACTTCACACACCTGATGTATGTAATTATAAGTTGTGTAGCAAATCAGTACCTTGTTTTTACACATTTTCACTGACTTCACACACCAAACAGCTACTTTTTATTTGCATGTTGTGCATTTTTTCTAGTGTTGTGGTAGTTAACGAAGTGTTCTTCAAGAATGCAGTGTCTTCACTCTATCAAGTTTAGAAATGGCATCAGTTGAGTGTAAGAATTCTGTCATCAAACATGCAGCAGTAAAATGTTCCATGAGCCAATATATTGAAATTCAGCATACAGAGGGCAATTTTTCCTGTAGACATACATCATTACTTGTCTCATAGCCTGTAGGTTGCTGCATCATACTGGTTGGTTTTGCTGGTAAGATCTGTTTGCACGTGTAATTTGCAGCATTAATATCTCTCTTCGCCACATTGAGTGCACTTGATGGACACACTTGGCCACAAGTATCCATCTAGCAAACTTTCACACGTTTATCAATTTCCTGGAAGAATCTCCTAGCTTGCTATGTAAGTTTTCGCAAGCAACATTTAATGAGATTCTGGGCACGCTAATGGATGACGCTTTCAGAGTGAATCCTATTAGAGGCTTGAGTGAATTTCTTATTAGGGATGGAGGCAACAATCGGTAGGGTAATGCTCAGGACACTGGCAGTTTGTGTAGATCTCAATGAAGAGGGCATATTTTCTTGATGTGCGAGCCGGCACTGTAGTTGGGGCACACCCAACTTAACTTTTAGTTACTCCAAGTTCATGAATATGCAATAACTTCCTGTGCTAAACCATTACATTGTTCAAATAAAGTGGAAAGATGTTGGCGCCCCACTCAGGCCAAAAGAAAGACAAGAAACTGGAACAAGCCGAATAGTAAACACTGTCTTTTACCAGTCTGCCTTGGTCCTCGAGAGATCCAACATAGTGATACACTAGCTTCGCTTGTTCTATAGTCCATCAATTTGATCATCAACCCTAGACATCGAATATGCCTCCATTCGGGTTACTGAATTTAGTTCGATTGCTTAACGAATCTTGTACGCTATTAGAAGCAGACACATAACAAGACAGATGCTTGTAAGATGTGAACGTGGGCGTGGCATGTGTGTACAGTAAAACTTTGGAGCACCTGAAACATCTGGATCAGGAGTTAGAGATACAGAGTTGACAGTCAAGTTTCCGAGGTCTAGGTGTGTATATCCTTGACTGGAATGTATAGGCTAAGCTGACAGCAGTCGAGAAGTTCCATATACCGGGGATTAAGCGTCAAGTGCAGGGTTTTTCTTGCGCACCCAACTACCAATTTGTAGCCACCCCATTATCAGACTCAACAAGAATGTCGGCCTCAAACACAGAAATGGAGAAAGGAATGTCAAGAAGTGTTTTTGAGCAGAAAGCACTATTGTCTAGAAATGTGCTAAAGAGTCCATGCAGAGTTTGCTTAGGGGAGTAGGGGCAGTATTGAGCCACGTAAAAGGTAGGCAAGATAACCTTGTGGGGTACGTCTATAGGAAGCTACAGGAGTGCTACTCCACTGTGAAGAAAAAGGGTTTTAGCCATATGGCTGACAATGTAGGTGTTAAGGGTATAGGGATCAAAATGCATTCCAATGTCTTTGGCAGCAACTATCAATTTCAACCCAAAGCCTCAGTACTGCATGCCTTACATGTAAATAGATGCATGGGCTTGATTTTATTGTAAAGTTGTGGTTGTGGATATGTTCTAAAGGATGGATAATCAGTTGAATACATACTAATTAACATGTATTGTTGAAACTTGAAGAAATTATACATAGATGAGAGCACAGGAATTGCAACAAATTGACAAGCTGACCTCTATGTAATTAATTAATGGGCGTTCGTATCAATGGAGAATACATTATCGGTAACTAAGTCCACACGTTGTTATTACATAATTCCCTTCTCTATTCAAGTAACTGAAGGTTAAGTAATGTTAAAGCTGCTCCAAGATACTTGTACCTTTCAGTTTATTGGGTTAAATCACTGTATTCATAAGGAATGCAACATGTTATCTCCCTCAGGTGACCCTACTGAACCAAAGTTATCAGAATTTATGAATGATGTGGCTTCTCAAATGCCTGCAAATTGGAGAAAACTTGGTATTCAGTTAGGCCTATCACTAAATATTCTGGATGGTTTCCAAGCGAACAATTCAGGCAAACCTGATTCAAACAATGCCAATTTTGAAAGTGTGTTCAATGCTTGGAAGAAGAAAGACCGGTGTAAACCATTCACATGGAAGACTATGTATGACATTCTAAAATTGGATGCTGTTGGTGAGGCTTGTTTGGCCGAACAAATTGAAAATAAATACTCCATCAGAGGTACTTGAACATGTAATGCAACTGATACTCAATGTAATATTGAATTTGCTGCATCGGTACCATTGGGAAGATGATTTAGTATTATGAATTCTTTTGCATCCATACATACATTAAACAGTTAACAAATGTCTTTTTGATGTGGGGTCTAAAATCGATATGATGCTTCATTTTATATTTCTGTTTACTTCCTGTACATGGACACTGATTAAGCAACAGTTTGTTTTCACTTTTCAATATATAGAAGTCATACTTAGTTATATGGTATAACATAGCATAGGGCTGGCTGCTAGAGGCATCTCCCACATTTGTTGTGCAGATGCGTACTTGCTTCTTCCACTATTATTGGTTTATTGACCTTGCTATTAATATTTTCAGGGGAAGGTTAAACATTGGCATGTTTGGCACTTACATAGTCTCAGTTAGTAGTCATTCTGAGATCCATATGAGATCAGTAACAGTGTATTAAGGTTCATGGTTTGAAAAACAGGCTCCACAAGGGATCACTATACTTTCCACAATAGTGACTATTAGTTGCAACGCAGTACGGTAGTTCAGCAATAGTACTGCATGCCTCAGGTGGATGTAGAAATTTTATACTTTATAGAGATCCAATTGACAGGTCATCTCTTGTATGAATAATAAATTTATGGATGTTGATATCAATAGGGAAAAACTTATTTGTAGCGTAGTCACACATTTTACAAGGTCCTTCTCTATTAAGTGACTAAAGGTTAATTAGAGTTATGATGTTTATACCTTTGAATTCATTATGCAACTCTGACGAAATTAATTTATGCATAAGGAATACAACCTGTTTTTCTCCCTCAGATGACACTACTGTACCAACGATTCCAGAGCTAATGCGTGATGTGGCTTCTCAAATACCTACAAAGTGGGAATCTGTTGGTATTCAGCTAAATCTGCCGAGAGATACTTTGGACAATTTCAAAGATCTCGAACCTAATGCCCATTTTGTATGAGTGTTCAACGCTTGGAAAGCACAAAAACCATTCAAATGGAAGACTATAGTTGAGGTTCTAAAACAAAATCATATTGCTCGGGCTAATTTGGCTGACAAAATTGAAAGGAAATACCTGATCGGTAGTAGTACATGAACATAACATTCAACTGATACTCTATATAGCAGTTAGACTATAAAATTCTTTTACATCCTATACAATGTATTTAAAATAAATGATTTTTTGGTGATATTTGATTAAAATTTGATGCTACTTGTAGAGTAATATTTTGGAGACTCCCTGATTAAAGAATAAGTACCATTTCCATTCACCATCATGCTGCCAACTTCCATTTGCTTAGTACACTTGTAATATATTTTTGCACTAAACACCATACATTAAGCTTTCCGCAGCGAAAAGTGCAAGTCAAATCAGTTATCGATTTCTCAATGAATTATTACATCAAATTTTTTATCAGCGCGTGGTCACAGTAAAATCAAGTGTGCTTGATTTTACTGTCAATCCGGCATAATTTAATTGTGAATCAACATAATGCCTACTAACAAGCAAAGCCACTGAAATGGACATACGCATGCATTACATTGTAATCGACAGTGCATTAATCGCCAAAATCGATTTTATGTTTCTAAGAACCAATTTACAAGGTGCTATAAACCAGAAAAATCGATTAGACTTTTTCATAGTCGAAATAATCGATTTTGATTTTTCAAAAGGTTACACTCCCTAACTAGAGGTTACGGACCATAAAACATCTTACTAGTTTTTAAAAACTTGATTTTCTCTGGAAGTAAGCTACACTCACAACCTTATTCCGGCGAAAAAAATTATTGTAAGTTATGATTAGTTATGCAAAATATTACCCAGTACGTCAAAATTAATCACTAGTTCACTAATTTTTCAACCGGGACAAAAAGGGTATAATTAGAACATCCATTAAAATGTAATGTACCGGAATGTGGTATCATTGAACTCATCCAACCGTTCAGTATCATACCGTTTTGTGCAGAACGGGAGCCTCTACGAGTGTATGCAGTGCGTAAACATATGCACAGATCCTTTCTACACCTATTTATGCCCAACGTATGTGCAAAAATCTTTTCTCTGTCGGGAAATTTATCTATTAGGGTCACGTACGCACGTACGGGTGACCTCGTTTAGTCCAATTGATGCCGTGGGCTTCGTGAACTTTTTCTTAAGTTTCTAAACACTAGACCTTGATTAGGAGTGTCATTTTGTGTAAAAAGGCAGATTACAGAGCAGCTCTTGAGCTCTCTCGGTAGTTTAGCGATCGCAAAAAGTATGAATAATCTATACATTTTTATATCGATCCCTATGATTCAAGTGAGATTACAATGGACTTCCATTTA
Organism: Eunapius fragilis; assembly: GCA_963681505.1. Taxonomy (NCBI): domain Eukaryota; kingdom Metazoa; phylum Porifera; class Demospongiae; order Spongillida; family Spongillidae; genus Eunapius; species Eunapius fragilis. The sequence continues at coordinate 5,293,465 of OY811978.1, read as the reverse complement.
TGCCAGCTCAAATTGCATTTTCGCTTGTGTGGATCCTCGTTGACAAGAAAGGAAAGACTGAAACAGTTAAAGACCAGTCACCCATGGCCAAGCGTTTACTTATGCATGTTCAACGTTTGCGTTGGAGCTGTACATGTTCAACGTTTGCGTCGGAGCTGTACTTATGCTTTGGGCTGATGCAGCAAACGATGAAGCGCAGATTCATCCATGCACATTCTTTCTGCAAGCGTTGCTACGATGTGATGCAGCGCAAGCTAAAGGCAGTGAGTCAACATCACCATTTCAACAGCCGCATGGAGCTATACAAGTGGGAAGCTCATGCATCAGATGGTGGGTGCAAGATGAGGAGCAATGTAGTAGTAACATATTCATAGGTTTATAGCTCAACATGATGGTAGAAGACCACACAAGACTAAAACGCCCTTAGTACAACTGCTCATAAAACACATTAACGTCTTGCACCAAACAAGAAGAATATAACAAAAGTTATACCACTTGCAGCTGTTTAACCCATTTCAGTACTGGATACTTGAAATGTTCCCTTTGCTGTGACATCCTCAACAGGCCCATTCAGCTACCATGCATGCCAAACAGTTGTATGTGCTGACTGTCTGGCCCAATATTTGGTTAAAAAATGGACGCCTAGCTGCGATGTCCATGCAAGGGCTGCTGCACCAAACTGTCTGCTGAGAGTCTCAAGTCAGCTCCAAGAATCGAAGTCAAATTGCTTGAGGATGTAGCTCTACATTGTCCTTCCTGCAATGTTGACATCTGACAGGATTGTATCAAAGCCACAAATGCGATGTAAGCTCTCCCACTTCACACGAGCTCTTACCTAGCTTTGCTAGCTCCACCAGCATTAGCAGCTCAATCACCAATATCATGCTCACCACCAATAAATGGTGAACAAGGCCAAGGCCAGGTTTCACCAGCAAGAATTATACACAGGATGATTTCTTCCAGTTCAGAGCCTGATGTCATTACAGTTCCAACTGGAGGAAGGGTATGCATGTAAATGACATGATAGTTGTAACTAGGCAATGATGAAATTATTATCTTTTTAGCCTATAGACTTGTGCATGTTACAAACATGCAGTAAGCGCCCAATAAGCAAGGCTAGCTAAAACACTATGTCGCTTATACATAAAAGACAGGCTCCACAACATGGACAGCTGACGACAGAAAGGCAGGTGCCACCTCCAACACCATGACTGTTAGCGAGACAACATGTACAAGTTATGAGATGGATCGACCAGCATGTAAACCACCTACATCAATATATTATCTCTGCCTACATATGCATGCATGTGCACATAAAGTATGTGCGTCTTGTGCAAGTGACGTGCCTGCAAAAAATTGAGTCAAGGAATTATTTACAGCACAATACGAACCATGCCAACATCATCTTACCAAGCATATGACTGAATCAGAAGCTCAAGTTCGCCTGGACGTACAAAGCAAGCAATAACAACAAGACACTTTTTGATTGGCTGAATTACCCTTTTTAGGTGTGTTGCAACCATGCTTAATGCAGAATTCCTAGTCTTTAGATCTCTGTAAACTAGATGGTAATGAAACAACAATCCCAATGCATTCACGTATATGCCAATGTAAACTCCTCTTAGGTATGTTTCTGTAATGGGGGTTCTTTGTATTTAGCTGCTGCGTGTTCTCACTCATCAAATTCTTCCCCGCAATGTGAGTATGTGTTGTGGCCAAGGAATCGCATGACAGATGGATTTACATACAAATCTGGGTGAAGTCAGCCTACTTGTCCTGGTTACCTGTGAGAGGTATGTGGTGTGTGAGTGTGTGTCTGTGTGTGAGTAAATATGTTACAGTACTCATTACATGCATGGTGATGAACATATAGCTTGAAGCACTTACAAAGGTAGTACGTGCACATAATAGTAACTGCAGAAAGCGAAACTTCAAGCGAACACAAAATAGTTATAATTAATCCCAACCATTAATTTGAGCTCAAAACTCATGACCCACGAACCCGTCAGTGTGGAGACAAACAAGATCAACGCCATCTCCAGTGCATAAATCAGCCGTCAGATGCTTGGACATCAGGTATGAAATAAACTGTGTTAAGGGCTTTGGCCTGTGCATAAAGCCCGCGCTTGAATTAATTTGCGCTAAGCTGATAACGGTTGCAAGGCTTCACAGCAAGCAGAACCACTGTAATACTGCCCTGTCGATTAGATTACTGGGTATTTATTAGGCCTTCACTATGACCTTTGATTTCATACGTACGCTACCCTCTTGGTACCAGTAATAATGTGTTAATAGGTTTTGTATGCTAGGGATTTATACTTACTTGCAATGTCCTCCACATGTTTGCTAGCTTTAATATCTGCAATTCTCTTCTGTTATCTTCAAAGCAGAGGCACCTTCTCTTCTTCCGTGTGCGCGTGCGCGACAGTCACCGCTACCGTTATTATTATTTTTATTGGATTACTGGTATGCATCGCTAACATAGGCGGCGGAACCGGGGGGGCTGGGGGGCTTTAGCCCCCCCCACTTTTGCCATAGGGGGGGGGGGGGGGGGGGGGGGGCGGAAGCAACATTCCGCCCCCCCAGATTTTTTGGCTGGCTCGAAAACTCGTGACTGCTGTGCAACAAATTAAAATTGCGTATCGGCAGGGTATTTTAATTTACAGCGTTTCACTTTGATTCTAATTAACGGTATAATCCGGCAATTGGCACGCTTCTTCGAATCTTTTCTTACTTCACAACCACCCATTCTCAGCAGCACTGCAGTGCTTGATCGTCTTAATCATCTAATTCTCTTTCTCAACTGAGCTCTGTAAGCATAATCGTTGCTTGTATGCTAGTACATATTGGCGCTGTAGAATTTGTAAAAATAAAATTAATGATGCCTCTTAAGTCTAGTCTGGGCATCGATCTGCTGTACAAGTGATACGAAGTTTCCCTGCAACGGTGTACAGTATGCAAAGTAGCTTCAACTTCTTCGGAGTTCAGCTGAATTACTCCTGAAGAGAGTGATCATCACTGATCAACCATCATACCCCTGACCTCTGCACTGTGAAATAGGCAACGAGCACCGCACTAAAACATCTTTAATAGCACTGCTAATTGATGTTGCATCAGTCTTTTCAACATGGACCATTCCAATAAAATCTTCATGGATTGTAAACCCTGAATCAATCCAACGAATGCAAACACTAAGTTGTTCTTGGTTACTAATATCCATGGTTTCATCAGCCATAATGGAAAAAATACTTGTTTCACGTATAGAGCACAGCAACTGCCTAAGTAATGTATTTCCTAGTAATAAAATGCATCCATTAACAATGTCATGGGATAAATACTCTGAATTTTGTAACCAAATTTTTACAGCAAATTTCCATCAAACGCATCATGACCTCCTATTGCTAGTCCCTGTCGCAATAACATTCTCAGAGATGACAGTTGCTTTAAAAACAACGACCTTCTCATTTGTTGTATTTTTTTAATTCAGTGTTAATTTGCACATTTATACCTAGGGCTACATGCCGACTAAATTTGAAAATGGCTTCCTTATGACCAGCACTACTTTGATGCACATCAAATCTTTGCAGAGCTTTCTTCCAATTATTAAAACCATCCCTGATGAATGCTGGTTTTATGTTTTTGCTTAAACATAATTCTTTCTGTTCATAATAAAGTCTACAATAGAAGCAGAATGCCTTCTTACTTGTAATACACAGTGTGAGCCAAGGATAATCTTTGTACCACTTCATTTGGAATGATCGATATTCATTTCCCCCCCCCACCCCCCCCAAACATTTGCCTTGTTTCTAACAAAACCATTTCATCTTGACAATGGTGAGGAGTGTCCTTTTTTCCACAGCATTCTGCTGCACATTTTAAGACACCTGTGCTACTATCATCAATAGAGCTAATGCAGCAAAGAGAACAGCAGCCATCTTACATTGCATGCAAACAGTCAACATTTAACCTCAGTCTATATCTTGTTAGATCATCATTATTGATTGATACCATTGATGGTGAAGGTGGAGAGATGGATCTTGCGCTTCTACACAAATCACTTACTGTTTCACAAGTATTATGTTCATGTGAGGGACCTTGGTTATGTTGAAGATTGGGTGTGCATTTTAAGGTAATGTTAATATAATAACACACCTTGTTGGTCCTGATCATGTTGTGCCATGTTATCAGTATCACTGTCTTGTTCAATGCCTTTACACACATGCACACACACAGTCACACATGCACACACACATACACACACACACACAATACCTGCATAATACATTTTTGAGGCAATTTTATACCTTTTTTACGTGGATGAACATGAATCATCTGCACACTGGCTGTGAATGCCTAGAAACATGACAGCATAGTAAAAGTATTTCAAAAGGTATGTCATGATATCGATCCTTCTTAGAAAAGAATGAGCCGCATGATGCTTTGCTGACGTTTCATCATTTAACTGGAGTTGCTACACAGCTTAGGCAGATAGAACCAACAGCACTTCAGGTGCACTGTTTTGCACATAGCCTGAATCTTTGCTTACAAGATGCTGCAAAATTATGTGCAATTGTTAGAGACTGTCTGGGTTTAGTAGGTGAAATGTTGCAATTAATTAAATACTCTCCAAAGCGTTATCTTGTATTTGAGAAGTGCCAAACAGAATTCTCACCTGAATCTCCTGGGCTTAGACCTTGTGTCCTACACGATGGACAGTTCGTACAGGTGCTTTGGACTCAATTCTAAAGAATTATGAAACTTTAATTCATTCATTTGGAGAGATCAATACTACAAGCCATGATGATTATGGCAGACGATCTTGAGGAGTTATGACACAGCTTGAATTATTTCAAACATACTTTGGTTTCAGATTATGTCATCTTGTATTTGCAATAACAGAAGAAGTATCATTGTTTCTTCAAAGCAAAAATATCATGTTGCAAGATGCTGTAGGACAAGTGAATGTGGCACGTAGATGTTTGGAGAGGCACCGCACACAATTTGTTTTATGAAAACTGCATATACGATTCAAACCTATTAACAAATCCGCCATGTCTGCCTCGTGCTAGGAGGCCACCAAGAAGAATTGATAGTGACAGTGAACCTCATGTTTTTGAAACCCCTTTAGAATATTATAGGAAGATATACTTTGAAGTGATCGATGTTGTAGTCATTGAATTAAATAGAAGATTTGACCAACCTTCCCTCCAAATACCATTTGCAATTGAAAGACTTATTTTAGAAGCTGCAAATTGGGATGTACCTGGTTCATTACAAATGGACAGTGAACTGCTAAAATTTTATGAAAGAGATCTCGATCCTTCTAAATTACAAAGGCAGTTAAATATGCTTCCCGATTTAATAAAGGAATTAACTTAAATCTACGCCCTCATTCATGCACCTTAAAAATATTAGCAGTGTCTCAACGATTGCTGAAATACTATCGTCTTCACCTTTAACATTGGGTGTATTTTCAGAAGTGGTAAAGATAGTTAAAATATTTATGATAATTCCGATAACAACTGCCACTGCATTTTGCAGATTGAAGAATGTGTAGAACTGTTTCTATCGTAGGTTATCGATTCACAATAATGCAAAACACAGTAAGCTTACTTCTACACTGTTAGCCATAGGCGGCGGAAGGTGAATAAACCTGGGGGGGCGGAAATCGGAGATGGGGTCTTTAAAATTATTGCCGATTTTTCCTTTTGGCGATCTAACCCGCATGCTCTCTCGCTTTCTTTACAATGTACATGTACATGTACATGTAAATGACTGTGCAAGTACCCTCGCATGCGAAATATTATTTTCATTTTTAACATGTACATGCGTATGTATTACGGAAGTTCTCCAAAATATGTCTTTCTCCTCTCATTAGCTGCAATGAAGTCTTGGGCTATAGCAGTCAAATCAATTGCACCAGTCATCTCTTTGTGACAATGGAGTAAGAGAATGTTATTCAGTCTACATTGAGTCATTGTTGATCTCAAGTAGGTTTTCAACCTTCTTAATGACGAAAAAGATCTTTCTGCAAAATGGGTTTGCAGGTCATGAGTTGTGAGCTCAAATTAATGGTTGGGATTAATTAGAACTGTTTTGTGTTTGCATGTAAGTTTCGCTTCTTGCAGTTACTATTATGTGCACGTACTACCTTTGTAAGTACTTCAAAAAAAAAACATATACGTTCGTCACCATACATGTAATGAGTACTGTAACATATTCACACACACACACACACATACACACACACACACACACCACATACCTCTCACAGGTAACCAGGACAAGTATGCTGACTTCATCCAGATTTGTATGTAAATCCACCTGTCATGTATGTTTAGTGTTTGTGGCACAGGGCCGTAGCCACGATAAATAAACCGGTCCGGCCATTGATGGGAACGAGGGTGGTAGACCATGAGGGATTTAATAAATTATAGTATTAACTTAATAATTGGAAGTTGGCTAGGCTAAAACCGGTCCCCGGCCATGGCCGGACTGGAGGCTACGGCCCTGTGGCACAACTGGAGATTCCTTGGCACTACATTCACTCACATCACGGGGACGAATCTGGTGAGAGAGAACACACATGCAGTACTTAGATACAAAGAACCCACGTTACAGAAACAGGCCTAAGATGAGTGTCAATTAGCCAACATGTACATGCATAGGGATTGTTGTTTTATTACCATCTAGTGTACAGAGATCTAAAGACTAGGAATTCTGCAAGTGTTGTTATGCAACGCATGTTTGCTGCAGCATCCTAAAAGGGTAATTCAGCCAATCAAAAAGTGTCTTGTTGTTGTTGCTTGCTTTGTACGTCCATGTGAACTTGAGCTTCTGATTCAGTCATATGCTTGGTAAGATGGTGTTGGCATGGTTCGTATATTGCACTGTAAATAATTCCTTGACTCAATTTTATGCAGGCACGTCACTTGCACAAGATGCAGGTGGTTTACATGCTGGTCGATCCATCTCATAACTTGTACATGTTGTCTCCCACTAACAGTCATGGTGTTGGAGGTGGCACCTGCCTTTCTGTTGTCAGCTGTCCATGTTGTGGAGCCTGTATTTTATGTATAAGGGTGAGGTGTATACACGGTACTGTACAGGTAAGTTCGTTTTATTTTCAACCAAAGGGTGAAGGTAAGGCGATTTTGCATGCAGCTAGTATCGTATTAATAACTGCTGGGAGAGGTAGTTTATATAAACCACCTTCTAATGAGATTCCTTGGAGAAATGAATCTCATTAGCGGTGGGTTGTAGCGATCGCTAGGAACACAAGGCCCTAGATAACATCGCTATGAATAGGGTATATTTTCCCAATGTGGGATATGCAAATTGTCGCAATGACCGAGGCGCTACTGTATCAAACTTGTTCTGGTTGTTTATGTCGATTGTTTATGTTGATATGAAATTCATCGTGCAATGAATAAAGTTAATTGACCACGGCTATTCACGTGCGTGAAGATAAAGGTCAGGGCCAGTACAGAAATGAATGTGACAGTCTTAGCGAACTCTGCTGCTCAAGCGCTAGGTTATAGCTCTTTGAAGGAACATCAAATTGAGGTGGTATTGGCTGTTATCTCAGCATGCAAGAAGAACATCTGTTATGCTGTTTCCAGTCACAGTATCATCTTTGAGACATTCAATCCATTGCTAGAGAAGATAAAATTACTAAAAGTGTCTCTACATCGAGTTATTATATACTGCAGGCGTTTGAAAGACTGTTCTATGCTGTACAAGTTTTTTTAAAAGGATTGGGAGAGAACTTTACAGATCCTGCTGGTGCTCCTGATTTGTCCAGATTCAGGCTCATGGACATGTTTACCAGCTGTACTGATGACGATGTGAAAAAGCAGATCTTGCACTCATTTTCCGTACCATCCAAATTGAGAATTGTAATTGCAACATCATCTTTTGGATGGGGATTGATTGTCCTGACATCAGAAAAATAGTACATTTAGGTGCCCCAGCCGACTTAGAAATTTACATTAAAGAGACTGGCAGAGGTGGTAGAGATGGTAATATCACATTTGCTAATCTCTTAACAGTAAATCGTCAGAACAGGTTTTGTGAACAAAGTATGCTTGGCTATCAAAAAAACACTTCAATGTGTCGTCGAGACCTTCTCTTTAGGGATACTGATCATTATGAACATATGGACATGGGAAAAAAGTGTCTTTGCTGTGACATATGTGCAGTAACATGTGGTGTATGCGAACTAACACAAATGTACATACTTTAGGTGATGTGCTTCTCAATCCATGCATTGAGTTCACTATAACTGAACATATGTAGTGGATCACGTGGGTTAGTAAATGTTTTGTGCCTACGACTGTGACCAAGGGAAACAATGGGTGCTAATTCTGTCAGAAGTATTTTCATGTCCTGCTCTGCTTTTTGTCGGTTATGCACTCCTTTTAACTGTGATACTTTGCACTCTTCATCAAAGTTTCTTAAAAATGGTGAAATTGCACCAAGCACTTGTGCTACCCTCTGCATGGCACTTGCTGACTTGCTAGCACCTAAACCACTGATGGAATGTTTCAAAATACGATTTAAATGTTCCATGTGGAGGTCATTAGGTATACTGTGGCCTGGCTGTCCTTTAGCATTTATAAATCGACCCCATATCAATTGTCCAGCTTCCTGTGGTGGGAGAATATAATCGTGTTGAAGTAACAGCCTCAATTGCATAGTTTTTGCATCCAGAGCTGGCAAAGATCGGCAGCATGTATCTCCAACAACGCAGCACCCTATTCCCGTCTCCTTGCCTTATAGCGTCAGAATACTCGAGATATAAACATCCAAGACTTGATAGCTGAATTGAATACTGCCTTGCTTTGTCATCTGTATCCTTGTACACAAAGTTATTGAAGTTGAGGCTCAGCTCATCCACAATTCTAAGTGTTAGCATTTTCAGTACATTTGTTCTAAAATCATCTGGTTGCATCCAAATGCTGCTGTCAGGAGCTTGTTCTGCATTGGTCATTCCAAGAATGTTCATAGCTAATGCAACTATGTGCGATTCAATAACTAATACAAAAAATCATCACATGCATCATAATTTTTCATAGGGTCTTTGACAACATTTGTACGGTGAATTACATTTTGTAGTTGGAAAAGTGTACCATGTTCTGCTGATGATTTTGGATTGTAGTAATAGTTCTATATTACCTGTACGAATAGAAGAAGTTTAACTCTGACTCTTTGCTTATATATGTTTAGGCTTACCCTTAAGAAGTTCACCTTTGTGTGCCAGTCCTCTATGACAGGCTTTTTGATAGCCAAGCATACTTTGTTCACAAAACCTGTTCTGACGATTTACTGTTAAGAGTTTAGCAAATGTGATATTACCATCTCTACCACCTCTGCCAGTCTCTTGAATGTAAATTTCTAAGTCAGCAGTTGGTATAGATAACCAGATTGGGTCACCCACTTTAAAGGATCACTCATGTGAGTGTTTGTTGTACTGTTGCCTCTGTCCCTCTGCTGCTTCAGCCATGTGAGCCTCCACAAGGTCAGTCAACTCAGCCAACTTGGAATGCAGAGTCTCACCATACTCCCCAGGGGCATATGCTGTAGGTGGTAAGGTTAGTGTGTCTCTTTCAGGCTGTCTACCGTACATCGGTTCAAAAGGAGACACTCCAGTTGAGGAGTGTACTGATGTCCTATAGGTGTAGAGAGCCAGAGGGAGATGCTTCTCCCACTCCTCCTGCCTGGTGACATATTGCGGAGTAACTGGAGCAGGATGCGGTTGAACCTTTCCACATGCCATCACCTTGTGAGTGATAGGAAGTAGTCCAAGTCATCTTAACACCAAATGCCTTTAAAACCTGCTGAAAGATAGCACTCTCGAAATGTCGGCCTTGATCTGAGTGCACAATTTCAGGTACTCCATATGTGGTGAACAGGTCCACCAGTTCTGTGGTTATCCTGGAGGCAGTTTGGTCAGGTAGTGGTCTTGCATCAGCCCATTTGGTAAAATAGTCCTGGACTACAAAAAGATATCTATTATTGTTGGATGACACTGGCACCTCCAAGATATGCATTACTATCATTTGCCATGGTCTTCTAATTGGCACATTTGTCATCTGCACACTCATAAGCACGGTTGGCTTTGTCTGCTGGCACACAGTTCATTCCCTGTAATGGCATTCCACATCTTGTGCCATATTGACCCAGTATGCCATACGTCTCAGTCGGTAGAGGGTCTTCTGTGCACCTTGATGGCCTGCTTGAGGTGAGTCATGGCACCGCTGCAATGCCTCTTTCTCGGAAGAACTGGCACTGTTACTGCATCTGAAGTTGGGCCTGGTGTGTAGTGCCTCCGTACGATGCCATCTTTTAGGAGAAGCTGTGCCCACAACTGGGAGTATCTTCTCAAAGGGGGCTTCCGCCAATCGATGGTTGCAGGGTGACTTGACAATTTCAATGCCTGAGCGACCAGCTTGATGACTTGGTCCTGTTTCTGAGCTACTAGAATGCAGCTCAGAGGCATTTGCATGTCTGCTCTGGTCACTGCTGCTGAAAGTGTGGCCATGCTAGAGTCTCCATCTGGATAATGCATCAGCATTGGTGTTCTGACTGCCTCTACAATACACAACAGTAAAACTATACTCTTGCAGAGCTAGTGCCCACCATCCCAGTATTCCCTCCAACTTTTGGTTTGCCAACCACTTTAGTGGCTTGTGGTCAGTCCAAAGTTCAAATGGTCGATCCAACAGGTAGTGCCTGAACTGCTTCATGCCATATACTGCTGCCAAGCACTCCTGTTGTATGACACTGTAATTACATTCGACCTTATTCAGCACACGACTTGCATAGGTAACCACATGTCCATCCTGCTGCAGTATTGTACCCAGTCCCTGCCCACTTTCGAGATGAAGTGGAGCTACAGATCAGGCAGTTGTTGCACAATGGGATCATAGTGGAAAGCTGCAGTCCTTGGCTAGCACCCGCACTGTATGTGCCAAAGAGGTCAGGAGAGGTGAGGCTGTGTGTCGACTACCGCGAGCTGAATAAGTGAACTGTATAAGATGCCTACCCCCTGCCACTAGTGGATGAAGTCCAAGACAGACTAGCTGGAGCAGCCATATTTAGCAAACTGGATCTCCTGAGTGGATACTGGCAGCTACCGATGGAAGCACAAGACAGAGAGAAGACAGCCTTTTCATCTGGTCCTGGAGTGGGAGCATATAAATTCACTCGAATGCCCTTTGGACTCTAGTGCACCCAGCTCCTTTCAGCGCTTAATGGTCACCATTATGAGAGGACTGCCATTTGTAACAACTTAAATGGATGATGTCCTCATTCATTCCAGTAGTGAAGAAATTCACAGTAGCCATTTTGGAACACAAGTCCTTCATCGACTACAGAAGGCTGGTTGATTCTACCGAAAGCGGACAACGTATTCGCGGCTGTCAAATGGCGCCCCCTTGCCCTATCCTGGCCCCTCCCTTCCAGAAAAGCTGGGGGCTCCATGGTACCAGTCTCATCTTAAATTAGCCAGTACCAGCCTCATCTCAGCCACCTGTACCCTCATCTCAGCTATCAATACCACCGTCATAACTTGTTTGCTGATAACAGAACTTGAGTGCATGGGTGGATGTTCTTAATAGAATACCAAGTGTAAATCTGCTGCAAACTCTGTACATTGATTTGAACGCTTTAGTTTCTTATCAGGTGCCACAAGCAAGCGACCACACACCCTGCATCGCTCCTGACCTTTGTTAATGTAGTAATGCTCCATTCAAACTGCACCGATTATTCCAAAAGTACACACGCCGCGTAGGTTGGTAAAACAAAACTGTGGCCTGTTCTAATTGTTATAAACATGCTTCTTGATCTGTCTTGTTAAAGTCATAACTCGCTGACCTAAATTTTATTGTCGCTGTCTTTGCTATACACAATCAAAGTACCCCCTCTCAGTTACCGCCTCCATCACATGGGCGTTTAAAAACGATGCGCAACGATTTGAGTAATATTGTAGGTTAGGCGCGTTGGAGATTTTCCTTAGTGCGATGATAGGGAGTACGAATAGTCAAATCATCTCAAAGCTATGACTTGAAAAAAGCACGAAATGTGGGTCACACAAAGTACGATTTATAATGAGCTCTTAAAGTAAATTATTTTACACCATTCTACAGGTATACCGTATTAACCAATTATCTGAATTGTGTCCAGCCGCAAACAGCAGTGGGTAGACACCGTCCAGTGTAAACTAACTTTTAAAAATAAATTCACAGAGATTTAAAATTAAAATGCCAAAAACAAATCAAACGTCATTAACAATACTCGGACTTCAACAATAGAGAGATGGTTCTATCGCATGTACAAGTACTCCTCTAGAAAGCAGCAGCTAGCGGTGGGTATATCAATAGGCAGCGCAAGCGTGCAGCTATTATTATAAAAAGTCGCCCGCGAAGTTAAGAATTTATATATGGGTTGGGGGGGGGGGGGGGGGGCACATGCCCCCGAGTGCCCCCCCTCCTCCCTCCCCCCCTAGATCCGCCGCTGCTTGCAGCTCAAAACTTGTGATGACTTTCACATTCACGGTAAGTACGCAACATCATACCTAGCTTGTACGGTACCGGAAACAAGAACATGCGCTTTAATACCAAACTACTAGTACAGCCTGTACTAGTAACTACAACTATTATAGCGGCACAATATCAGCGGTATACCTACAAAGGCTAACGTGCGTTCGTTTTGAATAGCAGGGAATGAAACCGTAGGTTATAAAACGTATCAAACACGTAGCGGGACTGGGTCGAGGAGGGGTCATTTGACTAGTTTGGGGGGGGGGGGGGGGGGGGGGGGGGGGGGGGCATTGACAAGTGCATAATTATACGTGATATACCATTTAATTTTCGCGTGAACTGTCCCAATTGATTTTTAAAACCCACACGTTCGCAATGTAGTCTCGTTCCCAGACCACACTCGCAGCTGCGGATGGATTACATCACCGCTACGCTAGAAGTGGTCTGTACGGTGGCCCTGGAGGTCGCGAGCGAACAATGTACACTTGTGCATTTCACGTCTGCGGTTTTGTGGTTATAACAGAGAGCACTAGTACGGTTTTTTTCCCCAAAAAAACCTCGTACTTAAGGTGACAGGATACCCTCCTGGATTTTGAAAAACAATCCTACTAGCTTGTAGCCTGAGAGCATCTTAGAGGACCGTATCATTTTGACAGTTATTAAATGAGCAGTAAAAATAGTACAATATTCTAAGAATTAAACTTTATAATTGGTTTGTTGAAAACTGTAGTGCTTAAAATCACCAAATGAGGAGGATAAATATGAAATAATATCTTCTTTCGTTTGGTGCATTCGTTTCGAAACGGAGCAGTAGGTTTGTGCCAAAGCTTATACTAACCATCATTTCAGGGTGAACTAATTGGGCTACTCATGGATTACTCATGCTGGGCATTCCAGAACAGCTACTTTATCGTGAATACACGTTCTTCATTACTTAATTGTCCTTTTGGTGCATCGATAACGTTACTATCCTTTTCCACAAATTTACAGCAATTTTTTACAAAGTTACGCATCCCTGGACGCCATATTTGTACCTTGAAATCGAAATGTTATTAATAGATAGATTTTCGGTTTTCGGCTATTTAGAAAAAGGTAACTTATTTGAAAACAAGGACAAGATATTTTCCTACACGTACACTCTTCTTGGTGCTTAGCTCCTATCGTAATAATATGCTCAACACTTGATCATATGGTCTATTGCCCTGAATGTACAGGAAAAAGAGTTTTTGCCGTTCGTATTTCAAGGTGCTCGTAAAACAAGCGGTGGTAGTGTTTCTGCGCGTTATTGAAATGTTATGAAGGTGGCATATCTTAAACAATAAGGTGGATTCTCTCCGAATTATATACGGTACTGGAACAGAACTACCAATTGTTGATGACGTATAATAATAATTCAGACCCCAAAAAACATGGCGGACTCAAACTGCGCATGCGTGCGCGAATTACAAGAGGGCGGATGCCAAAATTTAAGGCATTGCGCTCGGTTAAATACGTTACTTATCCAAATGATATCAAGGTGGCATATCTTAAACAATAAGGTGGATCTTACCAATCTTTTTTCCCAAAAAAACCTCTTTATGGGTGCAACTACCTTAAACCGATAATCTATCTATTAATAACATTTCGATTTCAAGGTACAAATATGGCGTCCAGGGATGCGTAACTTTGTAAAAAATTGCTGTAAATTTGTGGAAAAGGATAGTAACGTTATCGATGCACCAAAAGGACAATTAAGTAATGAAGAACGTGTATTCACGATAAAGTAGCTGTTCTGGAATACCCAGCATGAGTAAAAATGATGGTTAGTATAAGCTTTGGCACAAACCTACTGCTCCGTTTCGAAACGAATGCACCAAACGAAAGAAGATTTTATTTCATATTTATCCTCCTAATTTGGTGATTTTTAAGCACAACAGTTTTCAACAAACCAATTATTTAATTCTTAGAATATTTGTACTATGTTTACTGCTCATCTAATAACTGTCAAAATGATATGATCTTCTAAGATGCTTACAGACTACAAGCTAGTATGACTTTTTTTTTCAAAATCCAGGAGGGTATCCTGTCACCTTTATAAAACAAAAAACAAAAGGCGGTTTGCGTGTCCGAACATAACACAAAACATCGGACACAAAACATCGGACGTAAGACGTTTAATCGTTACATCGGACGTAAGACGTCTTCTTTGAAGCCTTCGCATCCTACGCTGACGTGACCCAGCAGGGTCCATTACGTACGGTGGCCCTGAGGTCGCGAGTGAACACTGTACACGTGCATTTCACGTCTGCGATTTTGTGGTTATAACAGAGAGCACTAGTACGGTTTCGGGTTAAAACAAATAACAAAAGGCGGTTTGCGTGTCCGGACATAACGCATGCTTACATAAAACATCGGGCACAAAACATCGGACGTAAGACGTTTAATAACAATTCGCGTAAGGCATTTTATAACAATGTGCGTAAGACGTTTCATAACATTTTAAACACAAAACTTTGATCGACCAGTTACTACAGTTTACGCTAAGTGAGGGCGGAACGTGCAAACGTGTCTGGCTGGAGGAATGCACCGAGAAGACCGTGCGGTTGAAGGTACGTACCGACACTGCGTGTTCACTATGACACCAAGTAACCATTCTCCTTACAGGGCTTATTTAAAAATACTGGAAACAGCACAAGAATACAGGCGTGATTTTGACGTATCTGCGCACAGTCCATCACGTTGCAGTCGGGTATGACATAGGCCTAGATTATGTGCTTGTGCGTGTGTGTGTGTGTGTGTGTGTGTGTGTGTGTGTGTGTGTGTGTGTGTGTGTGTGTGTGTGTGTGTGTGTGTGTGTGTGTGTGTGTGTGTGTGTGTGTGTGTGTGTGTGTGTGTGTGTTAGTCTCGTTCCTAGACCACACTAGCAGCTGCGGATGGATTACATCACCGCTACGCTAGAAGTGAGTGGTCTGGGAAACTGCCTGACAAAATTGGTTCTACGCACGTTCGTAACAGTTGTGACGTCATTGGGTGTAAGTGTCGCGGCAACATTCATTAACGGTGTCATTGGTCAATACGTTTGTAAAATGAATAGATGCAAGTTGTGCGACGCTCCGGTTTTAGAAAGCAGGAATAGGAGGCAGCTTGCTAGTACAACATCGCAACGCTGCAGAGCGGTTTTAATGGGTTTAGCGATCGAGACAACTAAAAAAAAGGAATCTGGGAGAGAGTATGAATCAGGGTACTTGTGTCCAAGGTGCTTCGACTCGATCAAGACGTACTTGGCACTGCAAGATAAATTAGATAGTATTAGAAAGGACCTGAAATCAAAGATCTCCCTCCGTCTGCGCATTAAATGGAATCGTCTGTGCATTAAATGGAATAGCCCAATACTTACATTAATGCAATCAAGGGTGAAACGACCACCACGATACTGCCAACGCGTTTGTAGAGGTAATCGAACGCGTAGGGTAGCACAGAGAAGCATAACGACTTTCCACTCCCCGTCGGCAAGCTAATAAAAACATCACGCCCTTCCATGAAGCTTTTAATAGCTCTGTTTTGGTCTGGACGAATCGTCGCATAACCCAGCTGTTGAGACGCCTGAATTATCGCATTGTCGAGCTCCAGGTTTGCCGTAGCCATCGTACTATTAACTGCTCAATATATAATTCAAATCTATTACCTATTTATCATGACGTCACGGAGCACCTGCATTCTGATTGTACGGTTAGAAATGGCCCGGGCATAGAACCAATTTTGTTAGCCAGTCTCCCAGACCACTTCTAGCGTAGCGGTGATGTAATCCATCCGCAGCTGCGAGTGTGGTCTGGGAACGAGACTGTGCGCAATGTCGGTCAAGCTTCAAGCTGATTGGAAAAGCAACATACGTTATACTTCACTTTTACCTAGTAGCTTGGCGCTCAATCGTACATTACTTCATGATTTTTTCAGGTCAACAAGTCAATAATCATGTACGATGTTAATCAGTGAGCAGTTTTGTTTCTTGCTTCAGTTGCTCAGCTGAGCGTAAGTGCATCTAATTGCGGAAGCCCGTAGAGTTTAGTGCACATGCACGTTTACAGAGTTTTGGTCTGCGCATCTGTTCGCGTGGTTGTAGGGTAAACAGGATATTATCGGATACATCAACGTAATTTTTTGTTTTACGTACAAATATCCGATAATATCCTGTTTACCCTACAACCACGCTTGTCTGTATCCGCCCCTGGTTCAATGGGGGCTGCTATGTGTATGATGTGCAACATTTAGAATATCACACAGGTCGCAATTGTGTGAAGCCAAGTGTTGCCTTTCTTACAGGACGTCCAACATGGTGTCCTTAGAGTGCATGGTTCTTTGACATCTTGTGGTAGATTAAATGGGTGCTGCTTTGTGTATGATGTGCAACATTTAGAAAGTTGTTTGAATCCAAGTGTTACCTCTCTTTCAGGATGCCTACTATAGTGTCCTCCAGATGGGTAAAGTTTTCTTTGTGTATGATTTAGAATATCACACAGGTTGAAGCCAAGTGTTGCCTTTCTTACAGGATGTCCAACATGGTGTCTGTAAAGTGCATGGTGCTAGTGACGTCTTGACAATGTGTGGTAAGTTCAATGAGTGATGCTTTGTGTATGGTGTACAATGTTTGGAATATCACACATGTTGAAGCCAAGTGTTGCAGGATGTCCACCATGGTGGCTTTAGAGTGCATGGTGCTTTTGACATCTTGCTGAGGCATGGGTATTTCAATGGGCACTGCTCTGCTTTGTGATATGCATTAGAATACTAATATTACACAGGTTCTGAGAGGTCATGTTGCCTCCCTTACAAGTGCAGGATGACCACCATGGTGTGTTATAAGAGTACCTTGTGCTTTCTGATTTCATCACAATGTGCTGGTTAGTTTACTGGTACTGTTCTGTGTATGGTGTAGAATATCACCAGGTCATTTGCCAACAGGAGGTGGGTGCATTTCTCTACACACTGGACAAGGCAGCTGATGTGGCATCCACAAAGAACTAACTTTTATGCTAACCGCGTCATGTGTGGACTCAGTATGTTACTTTATCAAAAGTTGTGGTTTCCCATAATTGTGTTGCTTGGAAACGAGGATTATGAATACCATGAGTGTGTACTCAATGTTATACTTCTGTTGTATAGTTGGTGTTATACTTTTATTGTTATACACACCTGTGTATAGCGCGTCCAAATACGCAATGTTATACTGAAGCGTATAACATGTGTATAACGTGTGGATAACAGAAGAATACACGTTATACAGTACTGCATAGCAATGCCTTTTACACTGTGCTGTTGGTTGTAAATTACCATGAATTCCCAGGTGCAGTAGACCTATGAGAACAATGCGACAACAACATTAGGTACACAATGGAACAATATATAGTCAGAGACAACAGAAGCCACAAATCTAATTACGCCTACCTTTCCCAGTTCAAAGTTATTTTGTGCTTGAATCTCTCCAATTTGAATGTCTTACTTAGAGACTAACCCAAACATTGGCAATGCCTTCACCCCTGTTTGATTAATACATCCTTTTGGCCTGCTATTTTCGACAGTGCAATGTCCCAACAAGACCAATTGCTCTTCTCAATCCCTGTCAAAATGGGTGGAATGGGCATTCGCAATCCTGTTGAAATGGCTAACATAGCTCAGTATCAGGCACAAGGCGAATTTCAGATGCTAAGAAAACCCTTTTCACTAGTGGATCACAATGCTAAGATGACAGAAGCAATATCTATTATGCACCATGAGCTTTAGCAGCAAGATCAAAACAAGTTAGATTCAGTGCTCTTCCACCCTTGATGCTAAGCAGGTATGTGCTATACAAAGAGCCATCATTTTCATAACATCTTCATGGTTAACTGTACTAACAACCACGTATGATCATTTTTATTGTTCTGCCAATGCTCGTCGAGCCTCATTTACACCATTTGTAGTTTCCATTTACAGTGCTTTGTGACGTGAAGCAACCTATTATCTTAAGCATCTCTCTGAACACATTTGCTTTAACTGGGGAAAGTCTTATGGAGAAGTGATGGAATGGCTGAGGGCTAGTTTACCTTTTGCCATCATCAGGTCTATCAATCTATTTCTCTGAGGCTCTCGTATATAATGGAGGAATGCACTGGACATGGTTAATGGCATAGCACTTCCCAGCATACAAGAATAACTATATGGATAATTATGTGTGTGTGCATATGTCAATGTGTATGTGCTCAGTTCTCTCGTCTGAAGTTATACTTACAATCAGCCACCAAACAATGTTTATTGAAGCTGTGGAAGCTTGCAAATCAACTGACTCTCAATAGAAGCTGAAAAAAGACAGACACAGTGGTGCCATATTAATTGAAAAATTAGACACACAAACAAACCTTATAAGTGTGTAACTCCTGATCCATACCATGTAAGAACAATAGCTTGCTAAAACAAGACACTTTCCCTGAAGTGAGTGAGGGTGTGGGAGTGTGCACTCCAAAAATGTGGTGGGTTGCGGAAAAGATGGGGAGGGAGGGGGCATACTAAAGAAGGGTACAGTTCTCCATACATGGTACATAAATCAGCCCTCCATTAAGCCAATCTATGTAGAAATGTGGTCTAGAAAGGGACATGCACTCCCAGAGTCTGCCTGCCATAAGTGCACCTGCAAAGTGAAAAACACACTAACAATTTCAGCGTAAACATTAAAAGATAAAGGCCAGGGTCATCATTTCGAGATGAAAGAGGAGAACTCACGGCTGAACAAGGCTGCCTACTACGGTGGATTAGGGTGGTAATACCTGCCGGGCTACAAAGAAAAGTGCTGGATGAAATTTTAGGTGGACATCTTGAGTCGAGAAATTGAAAGCCTGGGCACGTGGTCATGTGTGGTGGCCAAGAATTGACCAGGATATTGAGTTCAGCAACAATAACTGTGATGGTTGCAGGCTGGTGAAACATGACCCCAAGTTGACACCAGTACACCCATGGGAGTTTCCAGAAGGGCCGTGGAGGAGGGTACACATAGACTTTGTCAAGGGACCCTTTGAAGGGAAGCACTCCTTAGTGGCAATATAGATGCATGGCCAGAGGTGATGATCATGGAAGACACGTCCACTGAGAAAACGTTGGATGAATAGAGATGGCTATGTTTGCAAGGTGGGGAATTCCCCCCAAGTTAGACAATGGACCACAGTTCACGTGCGATAAATTTGAGCAGTTTGTCAGAGCAAACAACTGTGAGCACAGCAAGACAAGTCCATATCACCCTGCCACAAATGGGCTAGCAGAGCGCTTCATCCAATCCTTGAAGCTGGCAGGCACTACGAGCATCAAAAAAGGAGAAGAAATAACTCTCACACTGTCTATCCATTTTCTTAATACAGCACCGGAACAATACTTATCTTCACTTGTTGATGTATAGCAGCAAAGCAGTGCAAAATTCCAGTTGTATCGCAGGTGTTGTGCAGTGAATACAATGGGACCCAGCATGTGTATGTGTCAACAACAATATACCAATTTTTAAAAAGCTGGATAGTTCCAAATAAGGCTATCCATCCCATTCTTACCAGTCAAACAGAAATCATATATACCACATTTGTGTACAAGACAAGTCACATGCAGCGGAATCCTGGTTTTCGAATAATACTTCATGTGGGTATGCCCCCAAGTAACACATTTGTACACTGGCAGTGTGCACACAAAGTGTTAGCTTTCCAGCTTGTTTGATGGCTTTGCCATGTTGTAAAAGAGTCTGTTTGGGTAGAAGCTTTGAAGCAATAAATATATAACATTTTAAAATCTCTATTGCATTTAGAACCAAGCCTTTGATTAATTCGTGGAAGATGTACAGTGAAATCGTCTTCTACAACAATAATGTCTTTCTCATGCCACTGATGAGTATGTCATACCTGTGCTCGACACAAATGAGATACATACATATAGACACACCCCATACATAACACTAACATACACTACCACTAATTTATGTACATCCACCAAATTGCATTATTTTAAAACACTAAATCTAATGAAGTACTGAAGGAAGGGACTAAATAAATCTGTTTTGTCCAATCTTGATGCTGGTGTAAGGTGCTACTATTTATTTTCCCAAGGTTGTCCTGACAAGTGGAAGATCTGAAACTCAGGTGCCTATCACTTCATTTTTTAAAAGAACTTTCCTTTGCCGATAGAGCTGTTGGAACTCCAGCCTTTGCCTGTTTCATAGTTCTCAGGTACCCGGCCGGTATATGTGGAACTGTACAGGGATGATCAATTTAAGAAATGAAAAGTGCGTGAACTTAACTGCTCCATTGTCATGCAGCGGCACATAAATACATTCCACTTTTTAATCTCCGATGCTTACATGGTTGTTACCAGGATCAAGTATTCATTCACTGGATGTATGTGTAGGGGAGAAAAATGAGAGGTCATGATGTACAACAGACATATTATTGCCTGACCGCCTTCCACAACTGTCAGTTGAAATTCAGTATTGGTTAATGTCTATTGCTTGTCTTTCGGTGTCATGCGTTACATATGTGCTTGCTGCTTTGCAGTGCAGTAGATCTTTTGTATCTACCTATAAATCGTAATCTGCTTTGATAAAACATTTGTACTCCGTTGTACACTGCAATGACAAATGATATACCGCTCTCCAGAACTAGGGATATGAGGAAATCACTCACACAATGAGAAAATCTGCCGAAATACTGCATGTTGTATGAATAATCAATTAATAAAATATTACATCCTGTTTCCAATCCATATAATACTCTGCATGTACATAGTATCATGATCATGTGTATTGTTGCAATCAGCTCAAAATAACGACACGATCGCGATATGGCCAACGTTATCGATTGTGTAGTAAAAAACTTAGATGTTTTTGGTAACAGAGCGCCAGGAGAGAAGAGCGTAATCGATAGTTCCGGCTCGAACGATGGGGATCGTCGGAAGAGGTGCGAAACCTTCATACGCATCACTGTAGTCGCTGCGATGATTGCCTTTGTGTGGGGACTGATAATCGTGTCAGTGGTCTCTCCCTTCTTTCCCCGCGATCATGAGGTACACGCCAAGTGCTCGCGACATGGATGAAACTGACATGTTCTTCTTGTAATTCTCTCAAACAGGCAACTCTGCTAAACACAAGCGATTTCGATAATTCGATCATGAATAATGATACTCCGAAAGGTAATTGAAGCATGTTTTTTATTTCTGAGCATTAAGTCCTTTAATACTGCATTTTAGAAGCACGCGTGTATGCATACTGCTCTGACCGCCGCAGAAATGAACACAACTGCAAGGATATCAAATCAGAGTACCACATTGTCAACAATAAACTGCAGCGATGTGTTTCTCGCAAGCAATGGAGTCTGCTTGCCACGATGCGACAAATGGAAGCAGTATCCGGAAGATATTTCGAAAGCAATTGATGTGGTTGTTATCATTTATTCAGCTGTTACAGTTGTAGTCGGGATCATCGCTCTAGTGGCTTCGTGTGTCAATTGGAGAAAAATGTAATAAAGTTTTTAAGTTAATGTGTCTTTTGGTTTCATAACTATTTGAAATAACTGCAGGTTCGCATTTCCAGCTGTTCTTATTATTCATATGAATGGAGCATTAGTGAGCACTGGTAAGACTTGTCCATCTATACCTATTTTGGGACCATATACATTCTGCTTTCTTTCATATACCATCTTTGCATATGCAGCAGTGATCTCTATAATTTCCATCTCGGGCCGCAGCGCTCTGTTTTGCAGTTCGCTGAGTCTGTTTGATGCCATGAATATACCAACACCCTATTGCTCCTTCTCCGGTATGTTTATGCAAACGTACGAATGATTAATGTACAAGTAATAAAAACATTCTCTATACGAGAAGGTTGGTGGTATATAGGAATCAAAGGTGATAGTGGTGTAAAATGCTATGGAACAAGGGGTGTGAAGAGTATGCAGCAGCTTACCTGATTGTACCCAGGTGATAGGCAGAGCGAAATTCTCCACACACCCCTTAATAGCTTCTACCACACCTTTGGTGTCCTGGGTAGAGATTTGGTAGGAAGATGATGCCGCTTCTATAGGATTATTGGCCAGCAAAATGTAGGGATAACACCTAACTTTAAGTATCTGAAATGTCTTTCGAATAATGCTGCATGGGTAGAAATTTAAAAATCGCATCAACCAGTGGGACAAAAGCTTCCCCACATTTATGCGTGACTAGTAGGTAAGACCATTCTCAATGAAGGGATTCATTCACCCAAATCACCAAAGATCAGCCTGGTCTCATCTTCAAATTGAGCTAGGGGTAGCGATCAAGCAGCTTTTCTTGGGCACAGGTAATTTAGTAATTCTGCACATGCAAGTTGATTTGTTCATGCAGGTTTGCAATTGTACTTGACATTGAGAATAACCAGATTTTTATTTTTCGATTTTTTTTATATACCATGCAGCAATAAATTACTACATCACCATTCATTTCTGCTTTTGCTGGTTGTGCTACGTTGCTACTCTTTTCTGGCATATCACATGCCCATTTCGCGCACGGACGTGCAAAGTGAATGGAAGAAATAAATTCCTCTACATAGCTGTGCTGATTTCCGCTCTCGTGCTACCAGCAACACCTGTTATTGCTGGTTTTGCCTCTGGAGGATTTGCTCTTCGCCAGTTTCCTCCCACTTTATGCGTTATTAAGAACGGGGCTTTGATGTACTATACCATTATTCTTCCACTGAGTGTAAAGACAGGAACTGGTACTTCATTGCTGATAATTATTGCTGCTGAACTTATTAAGGTAACAAGGACACTTTCACCAGCATATTTGTATGTGCATAATATTGCTTATCTCATTGCAGCGACGAGGTATCAAAGAGCGAAGTATGCGTCCAAACAATGGAACCAACGTCGGCATCGCAGCTGATAAAAAGATTCTAATTGTTCTCTGTTACTATGTTTGTTTCTCTTTTGTATTTTTAGCCGACAGCTGTGTGAACTCAAACGTAAACGCAGAGCTTGTCTCTCACGTAAAAAAGTATTTTGCTTGTGAAGCGAACGGCTACAACTGGGAACGAACATGCAATGCAGAAAAGTTGGCTTACGAAGCGCTTTCTTATTCGGGTACCACTATAACTTTTTTCATCCTTGCTGGAGCATTTCCAGCAGTGACACTTATCTTTGTTATGCGCTTAAATTTAAAGAAATCAAGACTCCAGTACGGAAATTCCAAAAGCCAAAAACAGCCTGTGGTGACTTTGAATTAGAAAAATATCGCATTTTCTACCATTGTGTTATTAATACCAGACTGTTTGCGGATGGTTTGTAAACGATGAACCACATATATGCAGCGAAACTCGAAGTACTATCTACTAGTAAGTGACAAACGCGGTAATGCAGCGGACATGTTCCGCACGGATGGTTAATTAATTTATCCCGTTGATCAACCGGCTAACCGGATGCATAATGGTGATCAATTATCGGACGTTTGAATAACCGGCTGTCCGGTTGTTTAATGGGACAGGCAAAATTGTCCTGTTGATAGACAAGACAGCAAGATGTCTTTATGCCATTTTGTGAGTACAATCCCACAGCAGTTAAGCCAAACATTGCTCTGTGGAGAGGATGTAGAACCAGCATCAATTTGGTCGCAGTCTATGTCAACCTCTTGTGGTGTTGCTTTCTCGTTGTTAGTGCAGGTATGCCCAGGATGGCAAAGTGATGTGCAGGAGAAACCAGCAGTTTGCGTTTGCATGTTCTCTTGCTATGACATCTATTTCTGCATTTACAATCTGAAGAGGTGAGAGTTATACACATTTGGAATTCATTACCAGACTCTGTGGTTACAGCATCCTCCGAAAAAATATTTAGGTCTAAATACAGCAATGTAAACTTGTCTCCATTTTGTAAATGTTGCCCATTTTAGGACGGCAGTATATTAGTGCATATTCATTTATGCCATTACTTTCCATTGTGTAATATATGTACACATAAATTATTATTATTATCATTATTATAATAAAAATATGCATGTTCAGTGTAGCTTGCATGGTTAAAGGTATGTACGTTAATGTTAAATTATCTATACATTGCATAAAGGGCGGATCCAGGATTTGTAATAAAAAGGGAGGGTGGGTTCAAAAATGGAGGGTCGGTTGCAACCCCCCCCCCCCCCCCCCACCCCCATCCACCACTGCACATTTAATCTAATTGCATGCACCTATGGAATCAAATTTTTTAAAAGAATATGCACTAACCTTGTTTAGGGATCTTGCTATCCTGTTGCTTGTGGCAATGGCTGCTACACTCAATTCCATTCTTTTTGCATCTGCATCTGCAGCTCTCACAGGTACCAGCTTTGAAAGTTACATTTATTGGCAGTGAGTGTGTTACAAGGTGACTGCTTGCTTGCAGCTTCTTTCAATGTTACTAAGGGCTGGACTTCCCATCCATCTACAGGGAATGATTAGTCACCTATTAAAGGCTCTAAATCATCTGCACTATATCACTTCTGAAGTACACCTAAACTGCATCGAAGACAATAAAGAGTGCGGTGTTCACCAGTGATCTGAACGATGACACATGGTAAGCGCCACATGTCAAAACATGTTCTATCTATGCGATGAATGCACAAACTTGCATTATCTCCAACAAGAAACTCTTTAACATTATGCTGCTTAGTCATTCGTTTTGCAGTTGCTAAGTATGCATCATTTGCCTTTTCACGAACCTTCAGATGTTTCTCAACTATTGCTAGTGGAGTTCCAGGGCATGAGTTGATTTGATTTCTCTTCATATCAGTGTGCTTCTTCACATTCCTGCCACCACTTTCATTGACCTCTTCATTGCTGACTGAAGTGTCACTATAGACATTGTCATCATCTATCATGCTGCCACCATCTTTATGCTCTTTTCATGCAGCCTCTTTTTCCAACACTTTTACCATCAGCATTGTTATTGTTCTCCATACTGTTATCATTTTCCATGCTGCTACCTTGTTTATGGTCTTCTTCCTTACGCTTATTATCTCCATCTTCATGGTCCTGCTCATGCTCCTTCCTGCTGCCACCATCTTCATTGTCCTCTTCCTTAGTGCCATCTCCCATGTTATCAGTGTCATCATAGTCCTTTTCACAATAGTGTTCTTCATTGTCATTCTCCTTCACTGCTATATCCACAACAACTTCACTATCCCTCTGCTATCCTCCTCTTTGGCACATGTATCATCTTTAAGGTCTTCCTCACCTATCTTTCCTCTGTATGAAACATCTGGCAATACCACTGACCTGGGAGGCTGCCCGAACATTAACTCAGATTGTGTGTGCTTTGTGGATTCATGAACTTGAGAATTGACAGTTACTGACAAAGTACAGCACCTGCTGTGTATTGTTAAGGAACACTTGATCACTATCTGTAGTCCCACAAGGTGTAGCTGTTATTTCCCCACCACATAAGAGAAAAAGATGATTTAGTCTTCACTCACATACGTCTTCAAACCCTTGTGCTCTGTGCACATATAATTTGTAGAACTGCCTTCATGCCATGCAGGCTGTCGACATGCAGCTAGCTGTAGCTCTAAACCCTTCAGAGAACATGATACATGATAACGTTTTTACCTTACAATATCATGTCATGCAGCGGCACATAAATACATTCCACTTTGTAATCTCCGATGCTTACATCGTTGTTACCAGGATCAAGTATTCATTCACTGTGGATGAACGTGTAGGGACGAAAAATGAGAGGTCATGATGGACAACAGACATATTATTGCCTGACTGCCTTCCACAACTGTCAGTTGAAATTCAGTATTGGCTAATGTCTATTGCTTGTCTTTCGGTGTCATGCGTTACATATGTGCTTGCTATTTTGCAGTGCAGTAGATCTTTTGTATGTACCTATAAATTGTAACCTGCTTTGATATAATATTTATATTTTTTGTACCCCGTTGTACACTGTAATGTCAAATGATATACCGCTCTCCAGAACTAGAGATATGAGGAAATCACTCACACAGTGAGAGAATGTCCGAAATACTGCATGTTGTACAAATAATTAATAAATAAAATATATTACATCCTGTTTCCAATCCATATATTACTCTGCATGTACATACCATGTGTATTGTTGCAATCAGCTCAAAGCTCTGAAAAAATAACGACACGATCGCGATATGGCCAACGTTATCGATTGTGTAGTAAAAAACTTAGATGTTTCTGGTAACGGAGCGCCAGGAGAGAAGAGCGTAATCGATAGTTCCGGCTCGAACGATGGGGATCGTCGGAAGAGGTGCGAAACCTTCATACGCATCAATGTAGTCGCTGCGATGATTGCCTTTGTGTGGGGACTGATAATCGTGTCAGTGGTCTCTCCCTTCTTTCCCCGCGATCATGAGGTACACGCCAAGTGCTCGCGACATGGATGAAACTGACATAATCTTGTAATTCTCTCAAACAGGCAACTCTGCTAAACACAAGCGATTTCGATAATTCGATCATGAATAATGATACTCCGGAAGGTAATTGAAGCATGTTGTTTATTTCCGAGCATTAAGTCCTTTAATACTGCATTGAGAAGTACGCGTATGCATACTGCTCTGACCGCCACAGAGATGAACACAACTGCAAGGATATCAAATCAGAGTACCACATTGTCAACAATAAACTGCAGCGATGTGTTTCTTGCAAACAATGGAGTCTGCTTGCCACGATGCGACAAATGGAAGCAGTATCCGGAAGATATTTCGAAAGCAATTGATGTGGTTGTTATCATTCATTCAGCTGTTACTGTTGTAGTCGGGATCATCGCTCTAGTGGCTTCGTGTATCAACTGGAGAAGAATGTAATAAAGTTTTTAAGTTAATGTGTTTTTGGTTTCATAACTATTTTAAATAACTGCAGGTTCGCATTTCCAGCTGTTCTTATTATTCATATGAATGTAGCATTGCTGAGCATTGGTAAGGGATTGTCCATCTTTGCTGCATGATCTCAATTAAGTACTTGTCACATGCATTCTAATGAGCACTGTTTTCTATACCTATTTTGAGACCGTATTCATTCTGCTGTCTCTCATACCAACTTTGCATATGCAGCAGTGATCTCTATAATTTCCATCTCGGGCCGCAGCGCTCTGTTTTGCAGTTCTCTGAGTCTGTTTGATGCCATGAATATACCAACACCCTATTGCTCCTTCTCTGGTATGTTTATGCAAACGTACGAATGAAATGAATTGTTCATGTACAAGTAATAAAAACATTCTCTATACGAGAAGGTAGGTGGTATATAGGAATCAAAGGTGATGGTGGTGTAAAAAGCTATGGAACAAGGGGTGTGAAGAGTATGCAGCAGCTTACCTGATTGTACCCAGGTGATAGGCAGAGCGAAATTCTCCACACACCACTTAATAGCTTCTACCACACCTTTGGTGTCCTGGGTAGAAAGATGATGCTGCTTCTGTAGGATTATTGGCCAGCAAAATGTAGGGATAAAAGCTAACGTTAAGTATCTGAAATGTCTTTCGAATAATGCTGCATGGGTAGAAATTTAAAAATTGCATCAACCAGTGGGACAAAAGCTTCCCCACATTTATGCGTGACTAGTAGGTAAGACCATTCTCAATGAAGGGATTCATTCACCCAAATCACCAAAGATCAGCCTGGTCTCATCTTCAAATTGAGCTAGGGGTAGCGATCAGGCAGTTTTTCTTGGACGCAGGTAATTTAGTAATTCTGCACATGCAAGTTAATTTGTTTATGCAGGTTTGCAATTGTACTTGACATTGAGAATAACCAGATTTGTATTTTTCGATCTTTTTTAATATTCCATGCAGCAATTAATTACTACATCATCATTCATTTTTGCTTTTGCTGGTTGTGCTACGTTGCTACCCTTTTCTGGCATATCACATGCCCATTTCGCGCACGGACGTGCAAAGTGAATGGAATAAATAAATTCCTCTACATAGCTGTGCTGATTTCCGCTCTCGTGCTACCAGCAACACCTGTTATTGCTGGTTCTGCCTCTGGAGGATTTGCTCTTCGCCAGTTTCCTCCCACTTTATGCATTATTAAGAACGGGGCTTTGATGTACTACACCGTAATTCTTCCACTGAGTGTAAAGACAGGAACTGGTACTTCATTGCTGATAATTATTACTGCTGAACTTATTAAGGTAACAAGGACACTTTCACCAGCATATTTGTATGTGCATAATATTGCTTATCTCATTGCAGCGACGAGGTATCAAAGAGCGAAGTATGCGTCCAAACAATGGAACCAACGTCGGCATCGCAGCTGATAAAAAGATTCTAATTGTTCTCTGTTACTATGTTTGTTTCTCTTTTGTATTTTTAGCCGACAGCTATGTGAACTCAAACGTAAACGCAGAGCTTGTCTCTCACGTTAAAAAGTATTTTGCTTGTGAAGCGAACGGCTACAACTGGGAACAAACATGCAATGCAGAAAAGTTGGCTTACGAAGCGCTTTCTTATTCGGGTACCACTATAACTTTTTTCATCCTTGCTGGAGCATTTCCAGCAGTGACACTTATCTTTGTTATGCGTTTAAATTTGAAGAAATCAAGACTCCAGTACGGAAATTCCAAAAGCCAAAAACAGCCTGTGGTGACTTTGAATTAGAAAAATATCGCATTTTATAACCATTGTGTTATTAATACCAGACTGTTTGCTGATGTTTTGTAAACGATGAACCACATATATGCAGCGAATCTCGAAGTACTGACTACTAGTAAGTGACAAACGCGGTAATGCAGCGGACATGTTCCGCACGGATGGTTAATTAATTTATCCCGTTGATCAACCGGCTAACCGGATGCATAATGGTGATCAATTATCGGACGGTTGAATAACCGGCTGTCCGGTTGTTTAACGGGACAGGCAAATTGTCCTGTTGATCAACCGCCCGCGGCCGTCCGGTTATTTAACAATATAATATCCAATTGAAGTAGAGCTTTATCCATGCAAGGTGCACCGCAACTCGTTACGTGAGATAAATCCCAATAGAATGATCTTGCCTTCATATTACGTGATTTGTGCATTTATGAAGTTAATGTTTAATTGTTTATGTCGACCAATTGGGAAGTAAGATTGTAATGTTTATACATCTTCTACAATACCGCATGACTCGTATTCTACATGCTTGTATAGTATCGCACAATAAAATAAGGAAGGATGACCAGATGCAATTGGAACAAATAAAATGAGGATCAGCTGCACATGCATGTATACATGCATGCATGACAATGAATGAACAGTTCTGTTACTTTGCACAAGACTGGCATTTCCATTGTAGTTTTTATACTTCATGAACCGTGAAGGCACAGCACAACAAGCCATATGGAAGCACTCTATACATGAGAAGCACTGGATCATGGGAGAGTCATCATTAATCATCCGGCAGACACAATAAATTGAGTAGGCTTTGATGTTTGGATCACTGGGTCTACGAGACCCTCAAGAAGGAAAAGGTGTCATGCTAAGTGTTTCAAAGCAGTGGATTACATGTGTTATCATTTTAGCCTGGTTGTAGGTTATGCTTGCAGGGTCTTGAAGATCGGCATTTGAGGTGGCAAATGCAGTAGCAAACAACCCACAATCACTTTGTCCTTTCTGCTTTTGCACATCAATGTACTGCACTTCAATTTCGGGGCATGGAGATTGCATGATATCAGCAATTAGTTTCTTTGTGTCTTCAGGTAGGTAGGTACTCATGAAAGCTATCATAAACCTTTATGGTAGATTGTTGGCAGTTCATAGAAGATACAGCTATCCAGTGTGACTTATTAATGTTCAGTACTTGAACAAAGCCTTTTTGTATTTCCATCTGAAATCTAACTGCAAGTTGAGTAGATTGAAAACCTCTACAAGAAGGGTTCCCCTTCTTTATCAACTACTGTGGTGCATTGATGATGTCATCATCTATCCAGCTATTACAAGACAGCAAGCTGTCTTTGTGCCATTTTGTGAGTACAATCCCACAGCAGTTAAGCCAAACATTGCTCTGTGAAGAGGATGCAGAACCAGCATCAATTTGGTCGCAGTCTATGTCAACCTCTTGTGGTGTTGCTTTCTCGTTGTTAGTGCAGGTATGCCCTGGATGGCAAAGTGATGTGCAGGAGAAACCAGCAGTTTTGCGTTTGCATGTTCTCTTGCTATGACATCTATTTCTGCATTTACAATCTGAAGAGGTGAGAGTTATACACATTTGGAATTCATTACCAGACTCTGTGGTTACAGCATCCTCTGAAAAAATATTTAGGTCTAAATTCAGCAATGTAGACTTGTCTATATTTTGTAAATGTTACCCATTTTAGGACCGGCAGTATATTAGTGCATATTCATTTATGCCATTACTTTCCATTGTGTAATATATGTACACATAAATTATTATTATTATCATTATTATATTAAAAATATGCATGTTCAGTGTAGCGTGCATGGTTAAAGGTATGTAAGTTAATGTTAAATTATCTATACGTTGCATAAAGGGCGGATCCAGGATTTATAATAAAAAGGGTGGGTTCAAAAATGGAGGGTCGGTTGCAACCCCCCCCCCCTCCCCCATCCACCACTGCACATTTAATCTAATTGCATGCACCTATGTAATCAAATCCATAAAATTTTTAAAAAGAATATGCACTAACCTTGTTTAGGGATCTTGCTATCCTGTTGCTTGTGGCAATGGCTGCTACACTCAATTCCATTCTTTTTGCATCTGCATCTGCAGCTCTCACAGGTACCAGGTTTGGCAGTTACATTTATTGGTAGTGAATGAGTTACAAGGTGACTGCTTTCTTGCAGCTTCTTTCAATGTTACTAAGGGCTGGACTTCCCATCCATCTACAGGGATTGAGTAGTCACCTATTAAAGGCTCTAAATCATCTGCACTATATCACCTCTGAAGTTTTCATGAACTGCATCAAAGGCAATAAAGAGTGTGGTGTTCACCAGTGATCTGAACAATGACACATGGTAAGCGCAACATGTCAAAACATGTTCTATCTATGCGATGAATGCATAGACTTGCATTATCTCCAACAAGAAACTCTTTAATATTATGCTGCTTAGAATATTTCTTAGTCATTCGTTTTGCAGTTGCTAAGTATGCATCATTTGCCTTTTCACGAACCTTCAGATGTTTCTCAACTATTGCTAGTGGAGTTCCAGGGCATGAGTTGATTTGATTTCTCTTCATATCATGAAGACCACTCCTTATGATGTCAGCCTCTACAACAATCAGTCTTCCATGGTGCAAAGTGTGGATTCAACATTATGGAGGAAGATATGGAAGACATCATCGATGATCACCTTCCTTCCAAATCATATGACCAGCCTCCTTCCAACTTTGATGATCAACCTCTCTCCAAATCAGATCCGATGCAGTCAAAAAACTGTATGAGATGTGGGAAGGGGCAGCACTCTTGGCATTCCTGTCCTGCTAGAGATGCCACTTGTCACAGATGCCAGCGCAAGGGACATTACAGTTCACAGTGTTGATCCAGGACAGTAGCTGAAGTAGAGTCTAGTACGGAAGAAGAGTCATGTATGGATACAGCTTATATTGACGCCCTCTCACAAGCTACGGAATCTTGGAAAGTGGAGTTAAGAGTATCTGGTCGAGTCATTGAGTTCAAAGTAGACACCGGAGCGGAGGTGACAGCTGTATCTGACACAGCACTTGGAACTATGAGGAAGCAAACATTAAAGACACCCACAAAGGTTCTATATGGCCCTGCACGTACTGCCTTGAATGTCTTGGGTCAGTTTGAAGGAGAGCTGTCCTATCAGGGAAAATCAACGAAGCAGACCATTTATTTGGTAAAGGGGCTGAGAAGTAACCTATTGGGATTTCCAGCTATTATGTCTCTTAGGCTGCTGGCAGGGATTGAAGAAACAGTGGTGGGAGATACGAAAACAGACATCGTTGTGAGGTATCCGAAACTATTCCAAGGTCTGGGAAACATGGGAGAACCGTATGATATCCAACTCAAGCAACACCCACAACCTCATGCACTGTATACGGCACGCAATATTCCACTACCGTTGCGTGGAAAAGTTCAGCAAGAGTTGGAAAGAATGGAATCGTTGGGGGTCATCTCAAAGATTGACATCCCAATGGTGTGCAGGCATGGTAGTGGCTGCAAAGAAAAATGGTGATGTTCGCATATGTGTCGACTTTCAACCATTAAATAAATGGGTTCTAAGGGAAGTACATCCTCTACCCAAGGTTGATGAAACCCTTGCTCAGCTGTCTGGGGCAAAACTGTTTAGTAAACTTGATGCGAAAATGGAGTTTTGGCAAATACCGCTAACAGAAAGTTCCAAACCCTTAACTACATTCATCACCCCATTTGGGAGGTATTACTTTCGTAAACTTCCCTTTGGAATATGCAATGCTCCCGAACATTTTCAAAAGCAAATGAACCTGATTCTACTGGGAGTAAATGGTGTACTCTGCCAGATGGATGATGTGCTAGTTTTTGGCGGAAACAAGCAGGAACACGATGCTCGACTTACGGCAGCACTAAATAGAATCCAAGAGGCAGGTGTCACTCTGAACAAGGAGAAGTGTGAGTTTGCAAAAACAGAGCTTACCATCTTGGGACATTTAATAGACCAGCATGGCATTCGACCTGACCCGGATACAACATCGGCTATACGAAGTCTGAGTCCACCGAGTAATATCACCGAACTGAGGAGATTCTTAGGCATGGCCAATCAACTCGAAAAGTTCTCATCTCAGTTAGCACAGGCAACTCAGCCTCTTCGAGAGCTGCTCAGCAAGACACGCGCATGGCATTGGGGCCAAGCTCAAGAAACAGCGTTCTCCCAGGTCAAAGACGAACTTTGCAAACCCACTATTCTGGCGTTTTACTCTCCTACTGCACCAACTAAATGATCTGCAGATGACTCTTCTCATGGTTTAGGGGCTGTTTTGCTGCAAGAAAATGGAGGAGAATGGAAGCCTGTCGCATACGCGTCAAGGTCTATGTCAGAGACAGAAACGTTATGCACAGATTGAGAAGGAGGCACTAGCTACAGCATGGGCCTGTGACAAATTTGCCAACTACATTATTGGGCTGAAGATTATAATAGAAACTGATCACAAGCCCCTAGTGCCACTCTTTGGAACCAAAAACCTTGACAGCTTGCCACCAAGGATACTAAGATCCCGGCTGAGACTGGCTCGATTTGATTACAGTGTCCATCGTGTTCCGGGTAAGCTGTTGTCCACTCCTGATGCGCTCTCACGTGCACCTGGCCCAACAACAGAAGCAGAGATATGACTGGAAAGAGAGGCTGAGTACCTTATGGAATTTGGTACACAACCTCAACAGAATTGCAGATTCTAAAATAAACCTGTCATGATCGCGCAAGTTGACGTTTATGGTAACCTGATTCTATGCGTTTCAAGAACTAAATACAATACCAAATCCACCAGAAAAAATTTAGGGAACAAGTAATAAAAACATTCTCTACACGAGAAGGTTGGTGGTATATAGGAATCAAAGGTGATGGTGGTGTAAAAAGCAAGGGACAAGGCTTCTGATTGAAAAGGAAAAATGAAATAGACCTATATTACCACGCACATTTAAATATGGCAACATGCTGCTAATATAGGTCTATTTCAATTTTCTTTTTCAATCAGAAGCCTTGTTCCCTTGCTTTTTACACCACCATCACCTTTGATTCCTATATACCACCAACCTTCTCGTGTTTAGAATGTTTTTATTACTTGTCAAATTGAAAGCGGTGAGGTCTAGGATGGCGGGAGAAGAGGCCGACATGATGATGTTATGGGCGGCATGTTGCCTTGGTTTCTTCGCCTATCTTAGGGCAGGCGAATTTATCGTTCCGTCAGATACGGTGTTTGATGAGCAGGTCCACCTCACTTGGAATGACGTATCAATTGACGATCCCGGGTCACCATCGTTTCTGCGGGTGCATATAAAACAATCGAAAACAGATCCGTTCCGTGATGGGACGTATCTCTATGTGGGTAGAACAGGAACTGAGCTGTGCCCAGTGGCAGCCCTTCTGGATTACATGTGCCTTAGAGGGCAGGGAAGAGGCCCCTTGTTTCGATTCAAGGATGGTAGGCCTCTCACTCGTCCTCACCTCGTAGAAGCGCTGAGATCAGCGCTCAACGAAGCGGGAATAAATCAGCCGAAATCGCAGTCACAGTTTCCGGATAGGGGCAGCGACGATGGCTGCGCAAAATGGGGTCAAAGACTCCGTCATTAAAACATTAGGTCGGTGGAAGAGCGTTGCATGATTGCCTACCAGCAGTACGTTCGGAATCCCACGGATCGGTTGGTCGGGCTATCTGCTGTATTGGCCACTTTGATATGATGTTAACTTTGTTCAGGCAGAAGTCAATGGGAGGTAGAAATTAATTGTCATACGTCAGTGGCGGCGGAAGTGGGGGGGCTGGAGGGTCTCGAGCCCCCCCAATAATGACATAGGGGGGGCTCAGCCCCTCCTAAACAATAACCGGTATAGTACAATTGTTATTCCTTGCACAGGGAAAAAACGCGTGGAATCATTTAGGAATCATTGTGTGATATCACAGAGAATCATACACATCAGATTCTCTATGTACATGTAAGATCACGCAATGATTTTCAGAAGATTTAAAAATCCTCAGTAAAATCAGAACTTGATTCCACGCGTTTCTTTCCTGTGTTGCCCGCGAGATTGCTCGCATATACCGTTACCGTTCGCTCGTGCCCGCGCATTTATATAATGGCATCCAGAAAAGTCACCGCTCGATGGGGAAAAGGGGGCCCCCCTCTCAACTAATAATATTTATAGAGCTAGTTTTCTTGAATCGTATGAGTTTTTTCGTGCATAAATATAATTAGGGCATCGAAAGCTTCCACAAATTCGCGCGGGAGGGCACACCTCCTCCTCCTCCCCCCCCCACCCCCCCCCCCCCCCCCGCCATTAGCGTGCTTGACAATGTGAAGCGAAGGCTGTCCCGATTGATTGTTAGCTGTATGCCAAATGCTAACCGTACAGATAGATTGTAATGGTTGGGAGTTCTTACTCCTCCCGCCCCCGGCAGACAAAGGGAATATTGTGAACAAATGCTCTCTTTGAAGTCATGAATTTTATTATCCTCGCTTATAGAGCCCCCCCAATCTTATATACCTTCCGCCGCCGCTGTACGTTCATGGAGGGAGTGACCAGGGGGAGTGTTGACTGTTTGGGGGAGAAGTCGCCAGGGGGCGCCTCCTCTTGGGCCGGTACTGGAAGGGTCTGCGCCCCTTCCACAGTATTCCTCCTCCCAAACCCAACCCTCCAAATGTTGGGGGAAGGGTCGAGGAAGGGATTTGAAGTCCCCCTACCCTCTGGTACACTTCCGCCTTACCAACCACGAATGAGTTATTTGTGGTTACAGGAAAATGTCACAACGCCGAATAAGGTCAGTTATTATGTGGAGACCCGGTAAGCTGTTAAATAGGGTTTAAACGAGTTTAGACCAAGTTAACAGCGAGGGTGTAGTGCGCACGCGCATACATGATATATAACCCGTGCTACATGTAATCCTTCAGAAGTTTGTCTATGAGCGTAATCAGCATCGTTTAGTAGCAGTTGTTTTTCCCACCCCCCCCCCCCCCCCCCCCCCCCCCCTCCCTCCCTTTCACATACTCCGCCATATGGGACGGCTACGGGCACCGTATGGCGTAATCAGTGTCCAGTTGGCCGGTACTGGAGGGGTCTGCGCCCCTTCCAGTATTCCACCTCCCAAACCGCCATATGTTGGGGGAAGGGTCGAGGAAGGGATTTGAAGTCCCCCTACCCTCTGGTATACTTCCGCCTTAGGTTGCAGGAAAATGTCACAACGCGGAATAAGGTCAGTTGTTATGTGAAAACCCGGTAAGCTGTTAATTTGCGCTGGCTTGGAGTTTTTTTTTGCCTGTGATGTTCTTTCAAGTTAGTCCACGACTTCTTTTATGATTTAAACGGTTAACTAATATGCATTAGTAAGTTGTGGGCGTATCTAAAAAGGGTGTGGTTTGGTGGTTGTAGAATTATGTGGCGCATTGAATGGGTTGCATGAAATACATATGCAGACATTAAGGACACCTAGATGCATTACACATTTAAATATGATGGCAATCAGACAATGCGCAGGGTGTTACCTCGAAGCCGCTTCATAACGTTTAAAGCATGCGATAATCGTGAAAGCTAATAACTAATAACTTTTCTTTCTTATCTTATATGACAGTGGTACGTCATACTTACAATGATATGTTTTAGCAGAGATCTAATATATGATCTCTGGTTTTAGGCCTTTTTGTACGTAGATAGAGGGTGTCAATGAGGTGTTCTATATAAAACGCACCTTATCATTTATGTGGGTTATATACATTGTTTATGGTTCTGCTGCTTATATAGTAAGTTTGTTGCATATCATGAGATTCTGATCTAGCGCAGGGCCCTTACGAATCAAACCAATTAATCAAAATATTGTCATGGCAACATGCAGTGTGTGATGGAGCTTATTTATAATACATATTATTAGAACATTTATCCAACTCAATGTTATTATTGAACAGTTCATCAATGTTATGAATGAAGACTCTTGCTGATTTGGAGAGTATTGCTGAATGTTATATGAATAGCATTAGTGAATGTAATGAACCGCTATGATATGAAGGGGGCTAGTGTTTTACATCTACAATCTCAATTAACATACAAGAAGTATCACTGCATCACTTATGGAGCACTGCTGGGAGCAGTTCAGGTAATGTTATCCTGCAGAGTTTAAGAATTCTTGTGCCAAGGAGGTATCAAACTATACATAGACTGATTTTGTATTGTGTTTCATCTTGCTGCATGGTGTGATGTTTTAACTTAGGCGGATAAAGTAGATAGATTATCTAGAACTACAGTAGAAATGCAATTACCCTGTGTTTTGAAATTCTGAATGACCTTAAGACTTCTGCAATTGCAAGCGTTAGCATTGTTAGATAAAGTAGTTACAGCACCATGGATGCAATAGTTATATGATTTAATGAACCTTGAAGTTACTCTGTGCATTAAAAACAGTTTGGACGACCTGAATATGTTGCCTAAATCAACAATACTTATGCTGTATTTGGTGCTACAATGGAAACCAGATGATGTGATGTGGAGAATATTGCCATGATCCAAGATCAACTTATAATTGTTATTGGAAAAATGATTCAAGTTACAGAAGGAAGTTGGGGAAAAAGTACTTCATGACAATGTTGAGTTGTCTGAGGTTCTCCCAGAACTTAGCATTGAAGAAACGGAACAAACTGAAACTGTCAGAAATGTTGTATCCTATTCATAACTAATGGCCTTAGTGCATTGAGCATTTTTGGTTCAGTTACTGAGCAAAAGAAAAGCATTCTATATCATGGACACATTATTTCATTTTAAAATTGTTCCCAATGCCTCATAACTGGAAACATGAAGACACTGAGGGAAAAATATGTATCTTGCAGCTGCTTAATGGCTGTATTACTGGTGATATGTTTGTAATGATTTTCCTGACCTGTGAAATACCTTTATCATTAATTGGCGAAATTTTGTTTCTGAGAACATGACTAGTGTACTTTTTGTACTATATATTTCTAAAAAATCGCTACTATGAGCAGCTATCATATCTGGCATGATCGTATGCACAATATTTGTCGTAGTACCTTCTAGAAATGATTTTTATATGCAGGTATGCGTGGCAGTTGCACCTTATATTTTTGGTTGCAGTTACATGTTTAGTACTGAGTTCAACCGTCACATTTTTTCTCAGCGCGGTCATCCAATTCCATACATTCAAAAGTACCGCTTTATACAATCGTATTGACCGAATGAACCCCGTGCATAACTCGGCTTGCAATTGTGATTAAAAAATTCTGATTTCACCGTTATACTCGCCAGACACTTTAGAGATTTACCACGTTACTAAAACAACTAATTAATTTTTATAAAAGTATTATTATTTTTGCCTGATTATAAATTAATTGCACGTCTGCATGGCAGGGGAGTTAGGAAAGGCTATCGATTTCATATAAAAACGTTCCAAACTAAGGCTATCGTTGATTTCAGTGATCTATCCTTGCGCATCTGTCTTAAACGTTAGATAGTACTCGTGCCCTCACTGTGTCGTTTAGATGTCACGTGATCTGTTATTTAAGCCATGTTATTGAACCAGCTATAAGTGCAAGTTGGGCGTTGCCCGACCTTTGCGTTTTGGGGAGGGCACTGGCGGATCCGGGGGGGGGGGGGTTGCAACCCCCCCTTTCAAACCCATAATGAATAATTATCATTAGTAACAATTAAGCGAAGTAAAGTGGCTGAAATTCGTAGCACAACTGCAGCTCTGCGAGCAAACAAACGGCAAGGCACGTTTTGTAGTGTTGTGCGCATGATATAACGAAAAAGCGTTGGCGGCTGGGGCTCCGCCCCAGACCCCCCCCCACACACTTCATGAATATTAATTAACAACCCCCCCTTTTCTGAAATTCTTGATCCGCCCCTGCTGAGGGTATCAAGCCTATGCCATAGATTATTTAGACAGGGGTTGGAAACGGGTCACGTGAGCCATACATTTTACGGTAGAAGGCTATGCGCCGTCAATATTATAATGGATAGCACCTTTTGAGTTTGGCGGGAAAATGTCTTATAGCTGGTTTTGGTGAAATCCGTATCATGTAGAGTCTCGAATGTATTCCACCCAATTCATGAAAGGTAAGGTTTGTCTCGAAACGTGTTTGAAGTTCTAGTGAACGAATCTTCGGGAGTTTTTAATAAAAA
Organism: Eunapius fragilis; assembly: GCA_963681505.1. Taxonomy (NCBI): domain Eukaryota; kingdom Metazoa; phylum Porifera; class Demospongiae; order Spongillida; family Spongillidae; genus Eunapius; species Eunapius fragilis. The sequence continues at coordinate 5,254,152 of OY811978.1, read as the reverse complement.
CTGAGATATGAAGCTATGTCAATCCTTTCTGGGCGTGCAAAAACTGTTCTGTACGTTTTTTGACCTTCATTTTTTGTAAATAAGTTCTTCGTAGCAATCTGAATAGAACTGGATAGGTTTTGCCCTTTTCCCTAGCTTTGAAAACATAAAGTGGCACGAAACAGCGTTTTAGACATACAGTCAGTTCTGGGCGTATAACTACTTTTGTAAATAGTGTCAACGCGGTTCGAAGGTTTCATCCTCTAGTGCACTCATTTTGCGATAGAACTGGGCTATGGACTAAGCCAGGGAGTGTTGGTATGACGTTATAAAAAGTTCGCTTTACATCGACTATCGCGTCAATCATTAGGGACACGGCACGAATAGACTAGGCCGTACTGGCAGTTCCGGTGTCACAGGATTATGCGTCCCCCCGGATTATGCATCCGGCCGGACTCGTGGTCCTAGGATACGGAGTCCCCCCTTAGGATAGGCAGTCCCCCCATTGCCCCTCATCGAACCGAGGCAATCCCCGAGTCTGTCCTAACTGCTGAACTACCACTTTGTGGTAGTTAAGCCTAGTAATTACTGTTATCTGCTTGTACACGTCCTTCTCACTCTTTCAATGTTGGTAGAAAATAGGTACTTTATTGGATAGGTCTACATGTATAGCTATTAGCTATAGCTGAAGCACGTTGTTTACATTACGTTGTTCCTGATTGGAGAATGACGCAAGTGCTATATCCACGTGCTGTTACGAGGCATCGCCATGGCTGAAAAGAGTGCACAAGAGAAGCTGTTTTACAAAGACGTGTTGAAGTATTTGACGGTGAGGTCATACAGAGAGAAAGCTGAAAAGCAATGGAAGAGGACGATTCCGCAGGAAAGCGCAAGATTTCACAGCAGTCAACGATGGTCAGTTGTATATTAAGGGAAAGAATGGCCAGGAAGCTAGACGTTGGGTTTTCGATGAGGAAGATCAAAAAAGAGTGATGGAGGCTTGCCACGATGACAACTAGGTAATCGGCCATTGAGTCTAATACACAGTGCATGGTTGGATGATGCTGTAATTAATGCTTCTCAATATATTCTCCACAGCCAGTATGGTATATCGGGATTACAAGCAACAACACTTGGATACCACCTAACATTTGACATCTTGAGAAAGGACTTCGTACAGATTCTTCATAATGGAGAAGACCATTGGCTGACGATCTCTACCCTTCGATTGCCATCAGGTCATGTAAACATCTTTGACAGACTGTGCATGTCAGACCTGTACTGATCATGCCATAGACCAAATGTGCTCCATTATTTTCACCCCTAACAATGCTGTGTACCTCCACTTTACTGATGTTGACAAACAGACTAGCTCAGACTGTGGCCTGTATGCCATTGCTTATGCTACTGGGTTATGCTGTGGTGAAGATGTATGTTCCAGAAAATATGACATGATGGTCATGCGGCAGCATCTATTGAAATGCTTGAAAGTGGAAGAATGACTGCATTTCCTAGTTCAGATAGAGAAAACCATCATATTGTGGCCAATAAGATGATTAAAGTGAGGTGCTACTGCCTATTGCCAGATTCTGCAGTAATGATTCAATGCAGTTCTTGCAAAGAATGCTTTCACAAGAAATGTGACTCCTCTATACCCCGAAAGGCCTGGAGCAACTTAAAATGCAAATGGCACTGTAAAATGTGCCATTCTGTACCTTTAATCAACTTATCATGAACTATCAATGTATACGTCAATTCATAAGCACGAACTAGCTCATTTATTCATCAGCATATACTATGTGCATGCAATTCCGTGTATCAACGGATATCATGCATCTCGATATAGTAAAATGAAAACAATTATACTCTGAGCTGAATGCGTTGTGTATAGGACAGTAAATAATATTCAAAGAACAAAGCACTGAAATAGGTGCTACGAATCTGTTTCATTTCTGTTTTGTGGTTTTAGCTGACCAGCCTTATAGGATATACACATATGGGACAGTGTCCAGCAGAATCACCCTTCTGGCTAGTTTTTCAAGTTTTCAAATTTTTTGATTTTCCTTGAACACCCATGAGCTTCTGTCCTTACGCATCCTAAATCGGACTATCCATCACAAAGTTACTGAGCACTGAATTTATAATTAGCCATACATTTCAATGCGAGCGTTACTTTTCTTTGGCTTGTTCTGGAAATTTTGAATAAGTACCATAAGGGTGATTTAGCTGGACACTGTCCCATATGTATATATACATGTATATACGACGCCCATTTATGCCGAGGCATGCACATGCTGATAATTGTAACGCTGTATAAATGAGGGAGGGGGACCGCTAGTTCTAAGGGGGGACATGATATCCTAGGATACGTTGTCCGGCCGGACATTGTATCCTAGTACTGGGCGTCCGGCGGACTCCGGGTCCTAGGATACTTAACAATGTCCGGCCGGACAATTTTTAGGGGGGACGCGTAGTCCTGTGACACCGGGCGTATAGCTACTTTTGTATATAGTATTAGAAGGGTTTGAAGGTTTTATCCTCTAGTGCACTCATTTTGAGATAGAACTGGGCTATGGGCTATGCCAGGGAGTGTTGGTATGAGGTTATAAAGAGTTGGCTTTACATCGACTCTCGGGTCAATCATTATAGGGATACGGCGCGAATAGAATACTGTCAGTTCTGGGCGTATAGCTTCTTTTAAAAATAGTATTAATGGGGATTGAAGGTTTCAACGTCTAGTACACTCATTTTGCGATAGAACTGGGCTATGGCTATGCCAGGGAGTGTTGGTATGAGGTTATAAAAAGCTTTACATTGCGTCAATCATTTGGCACGCGACGGCACGAATAGAGTAAGACTGCTGTCATTTCTGGGCCTGTGGCTACTTTTGTAAATAGGGGTTTGAAGGTTTCATCCTTTACTGCTGCTCATTTTGCCATTCCAGATTTAATAACTACGACAATAACCTATCTTCCGCTATAACACAGACGGAGCTGTTAATTGGTGTGCACGTGATCCGTTTCCAATCCCTGTCTAAATAATCTATGCCTATGCCAAGATCGCAATCAGATGGATACAAATCATGGTATGGAATTAATACCTGGCCCAACCTTCCGCCAAAACGCGAATGTCGGGTACTAGCGCGCCCAGTGTATCGTTCTGACCAGCGCTATCATCTACTGGCTTGTTATAGAAAACAGTTCTTCTATTGGCGGTGTGCTCCTTTTGATGTCCATTACACAAGGACCATGCTCCTTTTGAAGTCCATTACACAGGACCCGCGACCGTTTATGTATTGGGCTATTCCATTACTGTATTAAAACATACACCCCTACAGATGACAATATAATTGCAAACGTAACCCCCCGGGACAATATGTAAAAGCGTCCGTTTTGTCTAAACCCCCCGGGACAGGCTTTAAAGTACACCCCGGACAATGCAAGCGTCTATTTGATTACACCTACCCTGGACAAACGTAGGTTTTATCTGCAAACCCTCCGGACAGGCATTTATACCACCACCCCCCGGGACATATTTCCAAAACTCCGTGGACAACCTCACGATTAAGAACACCCACCGTGGACACAATTCATTGTCCTCTGTAGGGGTACGGTGTACGGCTAAATAATGGAATGGCCCATTGACCTACTCCGACTAAGGGGGCGTCTCCAAACAATTTTCGAAAAGATAATGTCATTGTGACGTTTCATTATAACCCCCCCTTCCCCCCCCCCCCCCCCCCCTCCCCCCCTCCTCATAACGTCATTGATATCCAAGGTTTTGGGAATCCGGAAGACATTTTTAAATTCAGTACATCTTTATACGTCACGTGCCTAACCCCCCTAACGTCAAGATCATGTTATCGTTTCCAAAATAGTTTGGAGACACCCCCTAAGGATGAAAAAGGTTGTTTCCAGAATAGGAATGGCTGCACTCATTTAGTTCTTTTGTGTATAGGGGCTGATTAGTTTTCATAACCAGACTTGATAGCTGCACTGCATGTGGTGTAGATCTCCCTACCTCGCTAATGGTACGCATATGTCATTAGAACTTTACATGTGTTTTTACGATATAGTCATCTTTCATTCAAATTTTTATCACCCCATCATTTTCTTTTTGTTTGGTCCTATTTCATTACCTTCTATTTCTTTTAGTTGTAGTAACTGATCATAATTGTATCAGGACTAAAATGGTAGTGCGGTGTCTTTTCAGGTCTCTCATGTCTCATAGCGTCCATTAGTGCACTCATGCCCTCCACTAAATGTATGCTCATATCCTCTACATGGTCATGTCCTATGGCCTCCACGTCACTGATGTGTTTTTGACATGTAACTAGGCTTGTGTGTTTCATGTATTGGACTGGTGTCAGTGGCGTAGCGTGTGGTTCTGGTGAGGATGGCTGTCTCACATACCCTCCTAACATCTGAGCACTTGGTGTTATTTTAAGTACATTGGACCATAGTAGTGCTGCTTCCAAACATGTTACGGATGGCTTCCATAGACTTGGTCATAGCAAACGTGACAGCCATCCTCACCAGAACCACTAATCATAAGTAGCACAGGTATGTGTGTGCATGTGTGTGTGCATGTGTGTGTGCATGTGTGTGTGTGTGTGTGTGTGTGTGTGTGTGTGTGTGTGTGTGTGTGTGTGTGTGTGTGTGTGTGTGTGTGTGTGTGTGTGTGTGTGTGTGTGTGTGTGTGTGTGTGTGTGTGTATGTGTGTGTGTGTGTGTGTGTGTGTGTGTGTGTGTGTGTGTGTGTGTGTGTGTGTGTGTGTGTGTGTGTGTGTGTGTGTGTGTGTGTGTGTGCATGCATGCATGTTGTTTGGAGACTACAATTTATTTTTGTGAACAGTCCTTGCATATAGAGGCAATGAAAATTATTACTACCCTATCTCAAAGATTTGAAGAGACTGGGCCTCAGTAAAGCTTATATAGAGAGCATTCACACACATGGCTTCTTATTTACCCATGGGACACTAAGATGATATGTCCTGAACTTACACAAATATGGCACACACACGCACGCACGCACGCACGCACGCACGCACGCACGCACGCACACACACACACACACACACACACACACACACACACACACACACCACGCACACACATGCTAACGAACACACACACACAGTTGTGAGGCCCATTTCATTTGATACACAAACATACAAACTTGTGTCAGCACCATACAAAACGCCACTGAACAACTTTACAGTCTGCATATACAGTATATGATGAACACACAAAGCTTTACATTTGAGTAATGGTTCTCCTGGTGGAGGTTGGAAGGGTGACTGGCACAGTCCATGAGCTACATCACATTGTTCGGTATGATGGGTCCAGTCATTAGGGTGTGTAACCGATTTTCAGGTTTTGTAGGTTAATCGGTTATTCGCGATTACCTATTCGGTCGACAATGCACTTAGTAGAATAGCAGGTTACCGATTGCAGAATTTCCTTTAGTCGAAATAACCGATTCTGTTTTTCTTAGTCGCGATTAGTCGATATTTGTTTCCTTCATATGCAAAAATCGGTAGCAAATCGATTACCCCTTCACAGGAAAAAATATCGTATTCCCAGCCTGGATTTTGTACAACGATCCCAGGTTGATAACGACTAAATCAACTGTGAATTTTGTTAATAGCCTATCAACCTGGGAAATTCTGGGATCAACCTGGGATCGTTGTACAAAACCCAGGGTAAACCCAGAGCTGGGAATACGATATTTTTTCCTGTGCTTTTAATATGCCCTTTGCTTTTCCCGCCTGTACAAAAGGCATAGTAACGGGTTAAAAAAGAAACATTGTGATGTATAGTCGCACGTCTGGGGACCCGGCTGAAGGTAACCATCAGTGCCCTCTTTCAATATACGCGGTGGGGCCCTGGGCACGGCTATTTAAATATATACGTTCGCACGTATTGTACAAGTGCATTAATCAAACGCGCTACGTACTCTTTTGCACGGTACACTGGCTTGTTTCCAGACGTTCGGCCATGATGTTCTAAATATCGTACATGTCTTGCTTGGTCATATGCGTGCCTCAACACAATTAAGGTCGTGACCCCCCCCCCCGTAACGTAAGTAAAATTAGTTTGAAAATGCATGTTACGCTTGTCTTTTTTTCTTTCAGATTACTTCAATGAAAGCAACTAAATTGTACATGTAAAGAAAGAAGGCGAACTGAGGATTCCTAATATCCACTCCAACGTTTTAATGGACGTTGCGTTAAAGCTATTCCGAAGTTTGAGCTCAGCCATGTTTGGCAAGGGAAAATCGCTTGAGGCGGAAACTTGGTCGGTGTGTAACATGGCATTGTGCTATGTCAATGTGTAGCTGAACTTGCGAACTACCCTAGAATGCATTCCGCTTATTAATTTGTTGCTTATACATGAAGTTGTTTGAAGTTAAAGTGCTTATGTGAATGACATCATGCACATGAGCAAAGATTATAAGGTATAAAACTTCCGTTAACCAGCTTTCAAGACAAGCGGTGAATGGATTCAAGTAGTAAAATCTAAGTAGGACAATATGCACACACTTTCAGCTCGAGAAAATAGGTTTTTGTGTTCCGCCTTTTATATACAAAGTTCCTATATACTTTCAAAGCGGCCTAATACTCTTTGTATGCGGCTGCTTAATCACGTGAGTTGAGCGGGGAACATCTGCAACAATATTCTGTACTGGTCCATATCAAGCAATTGTCCCCGTCGTTCGTTCCAAGCAATCGTCCCCGTCGTTCGTTCCAAGCAATCGTCCCCGTCGTTCGTTCCAAGCAATCGTCCCCGTCGTTCGTTCCAAGCAATCGTCCCCGTCGTTCGTTCCAAGCAATCGTCCCCGTCGTTCGTTCCAAGCAATCGTCCCCGTCGTTCGTTCCAAGCAATCGTCACCTTCGTTCGTTCCAAGCAATCGTCATTATCGTTCCACCTTCAGCAAAAAAGCCTTGTAAAAGCCTTGCAGCTTATACGTCATAACAAGGACCTTGGCAGGTAAGTACACGATAAATACACGATAAGGCCTCCTATGAATATGTTACACAATACAGTACAATAACAACAAACAGCAGACAGGCGGAGTATTCTCTCTTCACGCGTCACTGAATATCATCGCTTCAACATTTAAGGTAAACTGTTGGAAAGAGAAAAATAATGTAAATTGGTGCATATGCATGTCAAAATTAGCACTCGAAGTAGTTTGCCATTTAGCACAACCCAACAGTAAAAAAAAGGTCAGAATCTATGATTTATTACACATTTATTGCAAATGTTCATAACGTACACCCACACATATTACTAATGCAATTAATGTGTCCATGTGTGATGGCCAGAATGCAGTAACAATTAGACCTAAAACCATCATGATCTAAGAGATTTTGAATCCAGAGCAGTAGGGGAGGGGACCAGTGGGGATTCTAAAGCACATTGATCATTATGGTTTCAGTGTCCAATGTTAGACTGCAACGTGTTGTGTGAGTTGGGGGGAGGGGGGTGTATGAGTGGGGATGTTGTGTTCGGGTGGGGTGTTGTATTCAAGTGGGGTGTTGTGTTCAAGTGGGGGTGTTGTGTTCAAGTGGGGATGTTGGTGTTATGTTTGAGTGGGGATGTTGGTGTTGTGTACGAGTCGTGGTGGTGTTGTATTTGAGTGGGGAGTGATGGTGTTGGTGTTGTGTTCAAGTGGGGGTGTTGTGTTTGAGTAAAGTGTTGTGTGTGAGTGGGTGAATGGGGTGTTGTACGCAAGTGGGTGTTGTGTTCGAGTGTGTGTTGTGTGTGAGTAGGGGTGTTGTGTTGAGTGGTGTGCAACTGTTCACTACAGCACTTTAAAAAGGCACAGAAACAGAGAGATCCCTATGATTTTTAAAGGGCTCTGTATAGTGTGATAATTCTAAACCACATTTAAATGCCTACATTGCAATGTCAATCAGATGATGACTGCATTCTTTACAGGACAACTGCCATAGTGATATGCAATCCATAGCAAAAAACGTTAACTGTGGATATGCTCGTGTAGCCATAAAGGAGTTAAATGAAGAAGACTTCAAAACATTCTTTCAATCCTCCCTACACATAAACGAAGAGTACTTCTTACAAAAACATGGGAAGAAATCACCTTCTAAATACAAAAAAAATCTTAAAGAAATTGTTGCAGTTTTTCATAAAAAATGGCATCCTCAAAGCAATAAAGACATGTATGAACAAACTTTTAGTTTTGAAAACTGGAAAAGCTTGACTACAAAGGAGAAAGAGATGCACACTTTAGCAGAATGTACAATGTGTTTCCAGAAACACTACGATCTTCAATGCACATTTCCAGCTGCACCTATTTATACACCCACACTTTCTCCAATACAAAACAAAATATCTTCCGAAAATGAGTTCATACTAGCAGCAATTTCAACTGTGGACAAAGTGTGCCTGCCTGCATTTGGCCGAACATTTTTAGAATCCCTTACAAAGTCACACCATATAGAAAAACACAAAAGCAAAAATGAGAAAAGAAAGGAAAAGAGACAGAAAACTAGGGCTATATACAAAAGATGCAGAGATGAGTGCAACAAAGAGCTTGAGAAAACAACACCTGTTACACTATTAACAGAGACAGAGTCAGTGGCCAGTTACAGTCGAAAAAGAATGAGGCAGTATTTTGATGCACCTGATGTAATCAAAAAAAAAGAAGACTACCCATTCACCAGACTTTAAGAATGTTGAATGGAACACACAGCAGGTATTGGATGATCTAAAAGAAGCTGTAAACAGTAAACAAAAAATCGTGTGGACACAGTTTGCTATGAAGCATGGCATCAAAGGTCAAAATGGAGGGCAAGTAGCAAAAGAATTTGCCTCTGTACATGGTTTTGATACTACACAGCTTTCTGCTCGAAAGTACAAAACAGGGGCTCGTTCTACAAAGAAACATTTTTCAGGTACCAATATTTCAATTCCAATACCTCCAACCCAAAAAATTGTGAAAAATGCAATAATGCAAATGGTAGTGTCAGGTGAAATACTGGTGGGCCAAGCATGTTGCCCATACAATATCACACAATTTATAGTGAAAGATGGAAATGTTAGTAAAGAAACAAAAGTTGTACAGGGACGAAAAATTCCATTTCATGAACTAAGATTAAAGCTGCTGCAATCCCATGAGCAATTCATGCATTTATATCCTGATGAAAAAATTCAAATAATGGAAAAAAATGAATTGCAACAGCACCTTAGCAAATGTCTCTGCATCGAAAGTGCATCAGTGGAGGAAATGCGAGAGTTACTTACAGCAATGCAACGAACACGCACACTTTCACTTTGGCATGACCACGCAACGATACTTGGGAGGGGCTACATACTTATCACCATACATACCGTGTATGATGATATGGTGTTCAAGCATGATGAGGATATTACAATGAAAACACACTTCAAATGTTTGTGTACAAACACTAGTAGAGCAACCAATGATATATTTAATTGCACTGAACTCTTCAAGCATTGAAGACCAGGCTGGAATTATTCCAGACCGTGTTGAATGTCTATACGATTTAAGTGAACTGATCTTGTCATCAAGTGGGAGGGATCAAAATAAATGACAAACTTAAATTCTTCACAGGTGACCATCCCGCACAGCAATTTGAAAGGGGCACACAAATGGGTGGAACGTTTAAGTGTGGAGGGTGTGGATGCAAAGAGTCACTTATGGATGACCAAGCACATGCACTAAGATGCCAAACAAGACAACTACATGAGTTACAATTGTTAGCCCTTGGTGGTGTACTGGGCCATGAGGCATGTGTGGTAAAGCCACTATATGTTCCAGACTTGTCAGTAAGTGACATACGAAAGGAACTTCGTGCAAGGGGTTACTTCACCAACCTGCATGAAAAGAGAGATGTACTCCAACCAGAGCTTCAAGACATCCTTCAAGGTGTCCAACGGGTGCCTTCACTTTTACTCCTGAAACCAAATCAAGAAATAAGTGAGATTAATTTGACACATTACCATATTCTTGATTGTGAACCTATGCATGATCTGAAAGGTCATTTGCTTAACCTTTTTCAAGAATTGCCAGCGATCTTGCCACCTGCAGTAAAAAATGCATGCTCAGAGTGCATAGACATGTGCTTAAAAAAAGAAAAAAAAAGTGCTGCTATTTGTAGAAGTACCTTGATTAAAGTGTTTATCATAGTCCACAATGCAAAGGACATTAACTGGAAAGTTTCTGTCCTTCTACAATCAATGATAAGAATTTCGGAGGTCATGTATGCCTTTGACAAGGAAAGATGTGCAAAGTTATTACTACAACTATATAACAATGCATGGCTACACCATCAGTTATGTTACGACTTATTTCAGTCACCTAAACTATCGCGTAACACACTGTTCGGATTGTATATTCATTCTCTCAGTAAACATGCAGCTGAACAGTATGAGTTACTTTGCCTTCGCTCTATCAATGCTGAAAACCAAGAGCGTATGTTTGGTCAGTGTCGTCGAATTGCCGAAAATACAACAAATCGGCACCCCGACAATGTTATTCAGCAGGTGATGCTTCGTATGCAAGCAAAATACAACGACAGCAAGCATAAACTTCAGAATGAAGAAACTATCGTTAGTAGGGCTGCACTTGACCTACCTCATTTTGATGGCACTGTTATTCCATTTGAGTTTGCCATCAAATATGCTGATAGCTGGCAGGCCCACCTAGAAAAAAATCAGCCATTTTCTAGTATGTGGTAATGTCTGGTGGATAGTGGATGAAAGAGGATATGTCTTCAAGGATGGCTTTTCAATATTCATAGAGCTAGTTTTCTTGAATCGCAAGAGTTTTTCGTGCATAAATATAATTAGGGCATCGAAAGCTTCCACTTTTCGCGCGGGAGGGCACACCTCCTCTCCCCCCCCCCCCCCCCCCCCCCCTATTAGCGTGCTTGACAATGTGGAGCGAAGGCTGTCCCGATTGATTGTTAGCTGAATGCCAAATGCTAACAGTACAGATAGATTGTAATGGTTGGGGAGTTCATACTCCTCCCGCCCCCGGCAGACAAAAGGAATATTGTGAACAAATGCTCTCTTTGAATTCATGAATTTAATTATCCCCGCTTTTAGAGCCCCCCCAATCTTATATACCTTCCGCCGCCGCTGATCAGTGCGCCCTCCCTCAAAATACGCGCAGTGCATGGGCACGGCTATTTAAATACGTTCGCACTTTCTCTGCAGTATTGCACATGTGCATTAATCAAACGCGCTACGTACTCTTTTGCACAGGTGACAGGTGTCCAAATACTCGGTACACTGGCTCTTTTCCAGACGTTTGGCCATGACTCGTACATGCCTCGATTGGCGGCTTTGTCATATGCGTGGAGCGGTGTTCCACAATGAGGTGTCTAGCTGGCACTGCTCAGTACTTATTGAATTGTATAATGAGGGCGGGGATTATAACTGCCAATTGTGGCGGATGGGTATGATACATATGTACGTGTTTAAGGCATTTTGTACAAGAAAAGAGCGCAAGCTGCGGGATGGACAAACTATTCATTTTCATTTTTATCTCAGTAAACTAAAATCTTACTTCTCCCATTCTTAGTACTGAGTACTATGGTAGCGGGGAAACAAATAGCCACGTGGAAAAAAAATGCTTGCGGGTCACAATCCGCCGCCATTGAATCATGGGTTTGGCGTAATATTGGCATGCACATCGTTCCCAGTCCCTGTGGGTACTATCTTTGTTGTTTTAATGATTTAAAGTTGGCATAAGTAACTGATGAGCAATAAAACTGGCTATACTAGTATTAGACTTGAGAAACTGTGATTTATCGTGCCATTATTTAAAAAGGACAAACCTGGAAAAACGTTGGCAAATGAATTGTGCATTAATCGCCAAAATCGATTTATAGTTTCTACTAACCGATTTGCAAGTTGCTATAAACCTGAAAAATCGATTGGACTTTTTTTCATAGTCGAAATAATCGATTTTGATTTATAAAAAAGGTTACACACCCTACCAGTCATACCAGGGAGTCATGGAGGTAGCCCACTAAGCCTGGAACCAGAGCTGCTGGCAGACCACCTGGGTATACCTCCACTCAATCATCAGGAGGAATTTTTTCCAGGGCTGCCGTAGGCCAGCCGGCCTGTCAGGCCGGCCTGACAGGCCAGAGCCTTGGCCTGACCTGTCAGGCCGGACCCCTGGCCTGTCAGGCCGGACCACGCCCACTCCATGTAATGCCCACTCCATGTATAATATACAGCACTGCATCATGCATATGATGAAATAAACATTATTAGTGTAGTGATTGAGAAATGACTGTATAATCATACTAACTGAGTAACGGATCAATGTGAATACATATGGAACAGTTTTGTAATTCATAGCAGGCACATGCAGTTGCTTATTTCTTTCGAAGCATCCATGCATTGTGCTTTAGCATGATTGATGCCTCCAGTCGTTGGGGAAGTAGGCTCCATCGCTGACGATCCTGGATCAACTTGGCTCTTGAGAATACTCTCTCTGATGGGGCGGATGACGCTGGAATAGCCAGGTACTTTCGAGCAAGCTTGCCAATGGTGGGAAATTGTGTGCAGTGTATTTTCCACCATTCCAATGGATCTAATGAGGCCATGACATCTGAGAGTCGAAGCCAAGCATCATACTCCTCCTGAACTGTGTTGCGAAGACTGCTGCTACTCACAGTTGGTTGTTCATCATTAACCACAGATTCATTAGATTCTTCTTCATAATCATTTAAAAAATCACAGTCTTCAAATCTTCTGCGTTTAGTGGACTTTGGCACAATGGATTCATCATCAGCTTCAGATGAAATCCCTGCTACAGCAAACATCTCCACCAACAGTTGTTGTCTAATGGTGCACTGTTTTGAAGATGGCAGCCACTCTAAACTTCTGTACCTTGGATCCACAACTGCAGCCATTCCAAGAAGAATACTGCCCATATCCCATCGCCTTTTCATGTCAGCCAGGACAAAGTCTCGCATACATAACACTGCTTTGGGAAGCTGAGCCCAGGTCTTGCCCAAGCCCCATGATTGTGGTGGTTTTGGCCTGCTCAAGTACAACATGAGCTGTGATAACTTCATGGACAAACTACCAAGTGTTGGGTACTTTTCACCTTGAAGAAAATCAGTGACAACTTGAAATGGCTTCATGAAGTGGCACAGCAACTGAGCAGCTGACCAGTCATCATCAGTAGGCCCATCTAGACCAAGTTCGTCGATCATTTTACGTAGGGGGACTTCAAGAAGAACACAGCGTGCTAGCATGTAGAATGTTGAGTTCCACCTTGTTACCACATCTTTGATCAGCTTAAGGGTATGGCTACGTGGAGTTGCATGAAGTGAAGACACTCTTGTAGCAGCAGGAGCATCACTGGATGTAGCTGCCAGATCATCATTAGAAGATTCATCATCAGGCTCCACTTCTACCAAGATGTTACTAATTGGTCCTCCAGACTGAGCACTTCTAAGATTTTCTGTCAGCAAAGGGGAAGCATGGATTTTATTAACCAACTTCCGATACATTCCAACCAATTCACTCGTTGCATTTGTTGCAGCGGAGCCATTTACAGGCTTTGGTGGATCGATGTGATTCTTGATGGTTAGCTGGAGAGTGTGACAAGCACATCGCACATGTTCTTCGCAAATCCCATCCTCCAACAACTCTTTCATAGCAGCAACAAAGTTCGCACCATTATCTGTTGAAATTGCATCTAGCCTATCATCTAAAGTGTATTTGATACCAAGTTGCAGCACTAATGTTGCAATCTCCTCTGCCGTATGGGACACATTACTAACACTCACAGCTAAGACAGCTGAGAGCAACTCCCACTCTGAACTAATCCAGTGTCCGGTGATGGCAACATATGAATCCCCTGTTGGCATCTTTGCAGCATCAGTGGTAAGTGAAACAGAGCTGGATTGCTTCAACATGTCCTTTAGCTTCACCATCATTTCTTCATACAACTCATCTATCATTGAGGTAACCTTCGTCCTTCCAGGCATCTTAAAGGATCCTCTTGAGATGCATGCAACAAACTTACTGAATGTTACACTGTCAGCAAGAACTGGGGGGAGCAAATTTTCACACCAGGCATGTGTCAACAGTTTCATGGCTTCGTCATGCTCAGCTTTAGTAAGAGAAGGGACTTGCGATGTGAAGTACTGCTCAAGCTGCGATTTCTTGGCATTCGAAATTGTTTTCTCTTTTTTTGAACAAACCGCCACTGCTGAGCCGTCGGCATTTGTCACTGGGCTCACTTCACTCACTTTGTCCTTGTGATTTCGTTCTATGTGTCTGGACATAGTCGAGTGTTCCCTGGCAAACGGTTTGTGACAGTAATCACACCAAACTTTGTTCGCGTACTCCTTTGATCTATGTATCTTGAAGTGCGACCAGACAAAGGATGCTGCACTACTAAGCCTCATTGGGGTGAATCTTACTAATTCCTCGGAATTGTATTCCCACAGATCCGGGTTTGGAGTAGTAGGCTTGAGCCGTTCAGCTGAAGGTGTAGAAACCGATCCATGCGGCGGTGGTATTTCGGTGATTGACATCGTTGTCGTGATCGTACTCGTACGCGCGCAAGGGTAATTAATTAAACTATTGATAATTAATGATAACTAATATTTAATTGCAATAATTTTTAATAACTCGGCCTACCAGGCCGACCTGTTAGGCCGGGCTGGCAGGCCGGCCGGCCTCAGGCCAGACCCCTTGCCGGCCTACGGCAGCCCTGATTTTTTCTGACTCAATCTGATGGGAAGGAGGGGTGGGGGTGGGGGGGGGGGGGGGGGGGTGGGAAGTCTGATAGTACAGTACCAGAAAATCTGGCTGGATGTTCTTCTCATCACTGCTGCCCCCCCCCCCCCCCCCCCCCCCCCCCTCCCCCATCAAATCACAGTGATGGGGAAAAGAGGGCAGTAATGGGGAGGAGGGACTGATGGGGAAGAGGGGAACAGTACAGCACAAACAAAAGCCTGACCAATGTTGTCCACATTTTCATTATCTAGGAGCATGTTGGTGGCCCCACCATTCTTACTGCAAGTGACAATGTGCCCACATCTGATCAGTGTAGGGACACAGGGGGGACATTTTATCTCCGTTAACTAAAACCATACCCCTTCCTTCTACTTCCCTTAACTAAAATGATCCGATAGGGTCAGGGATTGCAGGAGACTATGAGTGAGGACCAATGGATACATACATGTAGGACCAATGAACACATACGTGTAGGACCAACGGAATCATGCATGTACATGTAGCGCCAATGAAGACATACCTCCAAATTAAATGATGGTAATTAATAAACTCCATACTGCAGAGGACAGGTGCTGTGCCCCCATCTCCCGTGGAGCTGCCATGGCAACAGTGATAGGCTCACAAACCACACATCTACGGGGCAGGAGAGGGAGAAGTGTATAAATGTAGAAAGGGGGAGGAGGATAAGGGGGAGGAGTAGAAGCAGGTGGAGGAGGAGAGAGGAAAAGCAGCAGTGTGGTAAATGAACTTGTGGTTGCACAAGATATTAAAATAGATTTTTACTTTCATAATCATAATTAAGGTACTATAATATGACCAACTACAGTACAAGTGCAGGCTTGTGAAGTAGGTATTAAGGAGAAGTGCACACACACACACACACTCACAGTGGTGTGAAGGAGGGGAAAGTGATGGGAAGGAGGGGACAGTGGTGGGAAGGAGGGGACAGTGATGGGAAGGAGGGGACAGTGATGGGAAGGAGGGGACAGTGATGGAAAGGAGGGACAGTGGTGTGAAGGAGGGGACAGTGACGGGAAGGAGGGGACAGTGATAGGAAGGAGGGGACAGTGATAGGAAGGAGGGGACAGTGATAGGAAGGAGGGGACAGTGATGGGAAGGAGGGGACAGTGACGGGAAGGAGGGGACAGTGACGGGAAGGAGGGGACAGTGATAGGAAGGAGGGAACAGTGATGGAAAGGAGGGGACAGTGATGGGAAGGAGGGGACAGTGATGGGAAGGAGGGGACAGTGATAGGAAGGAGGGGACAGTGATAGGAAGGAGGGGACAGTGATGGGAAGGAGGGGACAGTGACGGGAAGGAGGGGACAGTGATAGGAAGGAGGGGACAGTGATAGGAAGGAGGGGACAGTGATGGGAAGGAGGGGACAGTGACGGGAAGGAGGGGACAGTGATGGAAAGGAGGGGACAGTGATGGGAAGGAGGTGACAGTGATAGGAAGGCCGGAGCGGTGACGGGAAGGAGGTGACAGTGATGGGAATTAAGGGGGACAGTGATGGGAGGGAGAGTTTCATACTCATGGCGCCACCACGGTCGAATATAAAAAGCAATAGGCCTTACTTATACACTAGCCTTCAGTGACAGTGATGGATCCAGGATTTTGGGAAGGGGGGGGGGGGGGGGGGGGGGGGGGGCACAATGGAAGGTATGGCTATAGGTGGGGCAGAGTAGTGAGCGGCGCCGCCCCGGGGAGGGTGCCCCCCTCCCGGCCAGCTAGGGGGTATGGGGGAGCGCTGTAAGCTCCCCCATCGGGGTCTGGGGCTCCGCCCCAGAAGCTTTGCGTTTCGGCATAAAAAATCCTATAGCATTTATAACGAAATCTGTAATCTCTGACGCTTTCCTCTTCTTCGGCACTCCGTTGCGTGTGAAGTCGTTTGCAGAGCCGACCTGGTCTGCCTGGCCTTCGATTACTATAGCGCAGCTAGCATTGGTCGCCATCACGTAGACGTATGTAATACACGTCTGTTAATTGGATTGTTCAATCGTTGTGCCCCCTCCCCCCCCCCCCCCCCCCCCCCCCCCTGGATCAGCAACTGAGTGATGCCTTAGTTTTTCAGAAAACAAACACATGTAGTTACGTATAATGTTAGACCTAGGACTACATGTACTCCGCGTTTAACAGACCATAAACTTCAAACGGCTTAGTATCGATCCAAAAACATGCGCCCTATATAGTCCCAAACAAAGAACATACCAAATTTGCGTGCTATTAAGTTCGTTACTTCCAACGCGGCCAGAACTGAACGCCCTAATTTACTGCCACTGGCGTTTATTAATATTCAACTGAACTAGGTACCGTCATGACCAAAAGTGCCCCAGGAAGTCAAGGGGAAGGAGCCTATGGGCATGAGAACCTGGTAGATAGTTACCTTTGTCATATTAGCATCATCTGAAATGAGGCAAACAATACCTTCCTATCTTACATTCAGAGTAACAAAAAAGAATAGTGATAAAAAAATCATTATAAAAAGCAATTTTCCATACATCTTTATGGAGGAGTACTAATCCTTTTGAGGATGCCAGCAGCAGTGGCTGAAAATTCCATCAACCTGGCAGAGTGATAGGTTATCATGTTATCCATCATTGGGCTTCTTTTAAACTTAAATAGCGACTTTCCCTGATTTATGGTATTAAAAAATGAACTTTACTTCATACATTTCTATGGACGCGTGCGCGGGAAATGTGACGGACGTTTGCAAAATTGGCCAGGAATTGCTAATGAGCGTCTGAAATTTCTCGCAATGCAAAGATGATGTCAAAAGTAATATAGCATTGGAATGCTCTTTTTAGAACCATGCGAATCGTTGCAAAAATATCAATTTGAAAAAATACCTAGCATGTTATGGGCCAGGATCGCCGTTGTTTAATATAGCGAAATTATAATTCGATATTCTAAGCGACACCTAAATACGTTCTCTACGACTTCTTTCTTACGCACTGATAATTAGACTGTCCATCTATCGTTGGTTTCGAATACAATGTCCAACACAAAGCGAAAGCTGAGTGGGGCTGAGAATCGACAATGTAAGTTGCAACGACAACTGCATTCAAGCGCGCAATCTGTTGCATCGATAAAGTCGTATTTTGCACCATCGAGCTCGAGCGGCCTGCTATGAACGATTTCTCTACGTCACCAGGTCAACTGGCCATGGAGCGCGAAATGCATACTCAATTAAAAATATTCTCTTGTTCTATTTTCACGGATCTTCCTTTATGTACCATACTCAGTACTCATTCGTCAGTTGCACACGTTTTGCCTCCGATGTCGTCTGTTTCTGAACCGACGGCGTCAATTAGAAATCCATTTTACCATCGTGTCCTGTAAGTGTTTCTTCTTTTCCGTGTTCACCAATCGATCGTCCGCGGCCGGATCGTCTTTAAACTATTGAGAACTAATTACCTCTCGTAACCTTCGTAAAAACCAGCCACAATTTCCAATTTTGACACCCGGAAGTACGTAACGTGTAATTCCTTGGTGACGTCTGCGGTAAATAGTTTCTAAAAAATAATATAACTGTTGTTCGTGATTGGCACAAACATAGATGCGCGCGCGCGCGCCACGGCTCAAATCGGGCTGAACATAAGGCATGAGCATATGCATGGAAAGGTCTCCTTACGCGCACGCAAACAAGATATTCTAGATTTCTAGAGGGAAATGTCCGCTGCATTACCGCGTTTGTCACTTACTAGTAGATAGTACTTCGAGTTTCGCTGCATATATGTGGTTCATCGTTTACAAAACATCAGCAAATAGTCTGCATGGTATTAATAACACAATGGTATAAAATGCGATATTTTTCTAATTCAAAGTCATCACAGGCTGTTTTTGGCTTATGGCCTTTCCATACTTGAGTCTTGAGTTCTTCAAATTTAAACGCATAATAAAGATAAGTGTCACTGCTGGAAATGCTCCAGCAAGGATGAAAAAAGTTATAGTGGTGCCCGTATAAGAAAGCGCTTCGTAAGCCAACTTTTCTGCATTGCATGTTTGTTCCTGGTTGTAGCCGTTCGCTTCACAAGCAAAATACTTTTTAATGTGAGAGACAAGCTCTGCGCTTACATTTGAGTTCACACAGCTGTCGGCTAAAAACGCAAAAGATAAACAAACATAGTAACAGAGAACAATTAGAATCTTTTTATTAGCTGCGATGCCGACGTTGGTTCCATTGTTTGGACGCATACTTCGCTCTTTGATACCTCGTCGCTGCAAAGAGATAAGCAATATTATGCACATACAAATATGCTGGCAAAAGTGTCCTTGTTACCTTAATAAGTTCAGCAGTAATAATTATCAGCAATGAAGCACCAATTCCTGTCTTTACACTCAGTGGAAGAATTACGGTGTAGTACAACAAAACCCCGTTCTTAATAATGCATAAACTGGGAGGAAACTGGCGAAGAGCAAATCCTCCACTGGCAAAACCAGCAATAATAGGTGTTGTTGGTAGCACGAGAGAGGAAATCAGCACAGCTATGTAGAGGAATTTATTTCTTCCATTCATTTTGCACGTCCGTGCGCGAAATGGGCATGTGATATGCCAGAAAAGAGTAGCAACGTAGCAAAACCAGCAAAAGCAAAAATGAAGGGTGACGTAGTAAATTATTGCTGCATGGAATATAAAAAAAGATCGAAAAATACAAATCTGATTATTCTCAATGTCAAGTACAATTGCAAACCTGCATGAACAAATTAACTTGCGTGTGCAGAATTACTAAATTACCTGTGCCCACGAAAAGCTGTCTGATCGCTACCCCTAGCTCAATTTGAAGATGAGGCCAGGCTGATCTTTGGTGATTTGGGTGAATGAATCCCTTCATTGAGAATGGTCTTACCTACTAGTCGTGCATAAATGTGGGGAAGCTTTTGTCCCACTGATTGATGCAATTTTTATTTCTACCCATGCAGAATTATTCGAAAGATATATGTCAGATACTTAACGTTAGCTGTTTTCCCTACATTTTGCTGGCCAATAATCCTACAGAAGCAGCATCATCTTCCTACCAAATCTCTACCCAGGACATCAAAGGTGTGGTAGAAGCTATTAAGGGGTGTGTGGAGAATTTTGCTCTGCCTATCACCTGGATGCAATCAGGTAAGCTGCTGCGTACTCTTCGCACCCTTCACCAACATATATCTGTCAACCGCTGGATGATGCTGGAGCACCATTTAATCCAAATGAATTGGTACAGACCCTTAGGTGTAACGAAGGCCGTCTTGGCCCGATCTTCTGTAGCTACTGGCATCTGCCAATGTCCTCTTGTTAGGGCGAGGGTAGAAATGAACAGCGCCTTTCCATGCAAGGCGATCAATGATGTCATCTATCCTCGCGGCATTGGATATGCTTCCGACGATAATCAATACAAAACCTCATCGTTCCGTCTTTATCAGCACGATAGATGAGGCCCATTCACTGTTCGATGTTTCGATAATCCCCCCCTTCCTCCATTTCCTGTAACTCCTAGTCAACCTGTTCCCGTGTGCATGAGGTAAACGGTATTGGGGCATTCTCACAGGTCGAGCCTCTCCATGCAGTTTTGATGCGATGCTGCATCAGGTGGATTCTTCCCGGCTGATTGCTGATTCAGAAGATTGACTGTGTTCGTGAAGATTGACTGTTCGTGATACTCTTTCAGCACTTCCTTCACTTGGCCTAGTTGCTCTGCATTAAGTTCATCACTAAATTTGGCTTCTGCGGCAACCTCTTCCTTCCATACAGGAATATCATCCACTCCTTCCTCCAGAACGTCCTTTTCCATATAACCCACAGCCTAGCTCCGTACATACGTGGAAAGTTCTCAACATGTTCACATTGAAAACCCTAGTTGCATGTCGACTAAGTAGGTCGCCTTTCCTTCTCTTGCTAGCACTTGATATGAGCACGTGATATGGACCTTGCCCTTGTGCCATAAGTTTATCTGCTGTTGTCGGCAATAGTACTAACACCAGTGCAATGGCTTGTGGATAGCGAGTTGCATAATCGTACCGTACCAGTATACAGCGGTGTCCTGCCTCGCTGCGAGGAAGAGGACCCATGCACTATGTCCATTGCCACTCGGCTGAATGGCTCCGATATTACCGGTAGGGAAATTAAAGGAACTACCTTTACCCTCTGGATGCCTTCTGGCTTATATACCGACAACTTTTGCAAAAGCTCTCGAAATACCGACGGCCAGTAGAATCTCCGTAAGATCCGCTGCCCGTGTCTTGTCTCGCTCTTGGTGTCCCGCCATAGGAATGTCATGGACCAGTTCTAGGACAGTCTTCCTACATTGTTTAGGTAGAACCAGCTGCTCCACTTCATACTCGACACCGCGTCCTGGGGGTTTCCACCTTCGGTAAAAAAAAACTCTCCTGAAGAACTCTCCTTCAGCTATAGGGTTATTTGACTGATCCACTTTTGAGGACTTTCGAAAGGGTGGGATCAATCTCCTGCAGTTCCTGTAGCTCTTTTGAACTAAGAGACATCTGAGGAACTAGATTCACAAGTGCCTTTTTCCACGACGAAATCACTATGCACCGGTGATGATTTCGTCTCTCGGTATAAATACCTGACGATCTGCTTCGTCCGTTTCTTCTGCAATAGCTAGGGGGTTTGGCCGCACCTGAGACTGCACCTGTTTTGCTCTCCGAACTATCTCTTCTTCCAATTGCTGTCTGGCCCGTGCCCTTGTCAGCGCCCACCATAACGTCTTCCTGTTTCGGTAAGCTTGATCCAGCTTTAGGCTTACGGTCCCTTATCAACCTGGTCAGTTCCGGGACATCATGCAGTTCCCAAAAGCACATCTACTGGCAGGCTCTCCGCCACTGCAGCTTCCACCTGCATTATTACTCCCTGCACCTGCACTGTAACCATTGCCAAGTTGTAAAGTTGTGTATCTCCATGAGCGCACCAAATGGAAACCATCTTTCCATCTAGGATCGGACGCACTTTTGGTTCACCATGGTTCTGGAACATCCTGTGTCCAGTAGTATATCCGCGGGATACTTTCCGTCCTCCCCCCAGGCCTTGTAAAGGGGTGTGCAATAAGGGCATTCATACGTAATATCCCCATTTTGGGGGGAGCGGGGGGGGGGGGGGAAGAGGTTTCTCATAACAATTATAGACGAAATATTTACCGGTACTGTATCGGAACCTACGCGAGTAGGTTCCATATAGGGATCCTGCAGTATCATGAAATCATTAAAAAACGTCGGGACAGCCAAGAGTCGGGTCACTTCACTCTTAGTGGCAATCGAGCGATATCAAAAAGGAGAACAGTTCTGCATTGTTTCCATGTCATCAGACTGTGTACTTGTAGAGAACAAAAATACTCGTCCCCATCGTCCGTACACAGTGACATCTAAAATTTCTCCTCCGTAGTCGTCGTCGTCTTCTTCTTCCTTCGGGATAGCATAACTCACGACAGGAACATTTTTAAAGAACGCCAAATGTAGCAATCGCTTCAGGATGTGTTCGCATGTCATCCTCAGGGGTCTGTTAGACGCCTACCGATCGGGCAATTAGCTGAAGCGAGTAGTACCTTATTTGGTGTTGATCTACAGATAGCACATTACATCAGCTATCACAATGTTCATGACGCACCGGTATAAAGTAACCAGCGTTATTAAATTCGATGGTTTTACCATACCATCTCAAGACAATTCTGACTACATTCGAGCATCTAAAAGCGGAAAGATCCTGATGCTGCCAGATCTGCCAAATGAGTGCATGTCAAGCGCGCTACCGAAAGGACCAACAAAACAATCACCCAAAGGTACGTTACAGCACGGATAAATGTTGGATCCATAAATTATGAGCATGCATGGTATATCGCTAAAATGGAAGGAATAGTTTCTGTAATAGATACAGCGGTATATATTGCGTCTCTCTCCGCTTTATATTAATATGCGCTGTTTGAAATGGCCAAAGTTGATTACGTCAATTTGGTAATAATACTTAGCGTGCATTTATCCTACGTATTATATGGCTTCGCTTTTGCCACCTCACAGATTCTAATAAATCTGTCATGATCGCGCGTGTTGACGTTCTTGGGTCTATAAGTTTCAAGAACTAAATACAATACCAAATCCACCAGAAAAATTTAGATAAAAACATTCTCTATACGAGAAGGTTGGTGGTATATATGAATCAAAGGTGATGGTGGTGTAAAAAGCAAGGGAACAAGGCTTCTGATTGAAAAGGAAAAATGAAATAGACCTATACTAGCACGCACAGTTAAATAAGACAACATGCTGCTAATGTAGGTGTATTTGTTCCATAGCTTTTTACTCCACCATCACCTTTGATTCCTATATACCACCAACCTTCTCGTATAGGAATGTTTTTATTACTTGTATATGAACAATTCATTTCATTCGTACGTTTACATCAACATACCAGTGAAGGAGCAATAGGGTGTTGGTATATTCATGGCATCAAACAGACTCAGAGAACTGCAAAACAGAGCGCTGCGGCCCGAGATGGAAATTATAGAGATCACTGCTGCATATGCAAAGTTGGTATGAGAGACAGCAGAATGAATACGGTCTCAAAATAGGTATAGAAAACAGTGCTCATTAGAATGCATGTGACAAGTACTTAATTGAGATCATGCAGCAAAGATGGACAATCCCTTACCAACGCTCAGCAATGCCACATTCATATGAATAATAAGAACAGCTGGAAATGCGAACCTGCAGTTATTTCAAATAGTTATGAAACCAAAAGACACATTAACTTAAAACTTCATTACATTTTTCTCCAATTGACGCACGAGGCCACTAGAGCGATGATCCCGACTACAACTGTAACAGCTGAAGAAATGATAACAACCACATCCATTGCTTTCGAAACATCTTCCGGATACTGCTTCCATTTGTCGCATCGTGGCAAGCAGACTCCATTGCTTGCGAAAAACGCATCGCTGCAGTTTATTGTTGACAATGTGGTACTCTGATTTGATATCCTTGCAGTGTTGTTCATCTCTGCGGCGGTCAGAACAGTATGCATACATGTACAAAGGATCACTACTAAATGCAATATTAAAGGACTTCATGCTCGGAATTAAATAAAAACATGCTTCGATTACCTTTCGGAGTATCATTATTCATGATCGAATTATCGAAATCGCTTGTGTTTAGCAGAGTTGCCTGTTTGAGAGAATTACAAGAATATGTCAGTTTCATCCATGTCGTGAGCACTTGGCGTGTACCTCATAATCGCGGGGAAAGAAGGGAGAGACCACTGACACGATTATCAGTCCCCACACAAAGGCAATTGTCCCAGCGACTACAGTGATGCGTATGATAGTTTCACACCTCTTCCGACGATCCCCATCGTTCGAGCCGGAACTATCGATTACGCTCTTCTGTTCTGGCGTTCCGTTACCAGAATCATCCAAGTTTTTTACTACACGATCGATAACGTTGGCCATATCGCGATCGTGTCGTTATTTTTTCAGAGCTTTGAACTGATTGCAACGATACACATGATCATGATACTATGTACATGCAGAGTATTATATGGATTGGAAACAGGATGTAACATATTATTAATTGATTATTCATGTTACTGACTGACAACAGTATTTTGGCACATTCTCTGCATGTGCGCACCTAGAATAATGAGTGAGTGATTTCCTCATACCTCTAGTTCTGGAGAGCGGTATATCATTTGTCATTGCAGTGTACAACGGAGTACAAAAAAATGCATGTTATATCAAAGCAGATTACGATTTATAGGTACATACAAAAGATCTACTGCACTGCAAGTACAAAGCAGCAAGCACATGTGTAACCGCCATGCATCGTTTTTGTGCATGACACCGAAAAACAAGCAATAGACATTAGCCAATACTGCATTTTAACTGACAGTGGTGGAAGGCAGTCAGACAATAGTATGTCTGTTGTCCATCATGACCTCTCATTTTACTCCCCTACACGTACATCCACAGTGAATGAATACTTGATCCTGGTAACAACCCATGTAAGCATCGGAGATTAAAAAGAGAAATGTATTTATGTGCATATTTGTATGGTAGATAAATGACTATGTTAGTAAAGTACATGCATGTACATGTACTAATATAGTCATTTATCTACCACAAAAGTATCTATATGTGTTACCCACCCTCAGGTCAACACTGAGCTCCCCAGTTATTGTTTTCAGCTGAGGGGAATATGATTATTAGTACACCTGAGACTGTGTACCTCTTCATTGTGAATGAACTGCATCTGACTGATTGGAGGAGAAGATGGGGTAAGTTGTGGTAAGCCAGCCGTTTAGGATGAGGTGTATTCACCGTTAGTATTAGTTAGATTGTCAGGTTATGTGGACCATCCCTCTGTGTACCAACACTATTGTACCACAAGAATGTTAGAATATGACAATAATTTGGCTGTGCTCCAATTCTTGCCACTGTTAGAGACAGGCAAAGGCTGGAGATCCAACTACACTGTCAGTAGAGGAAAGATCACTGGCAAAGTTAGGTGACGGAAACGCACATAGGAAAATTAGTTTCAGATTCTATCCACTCAACCTTGTGTAATGATGGCAACTACTAACTATCAAGAACTAGTAACTGTGCATTAATGAATGCTCCTTGTAATTTCCTTGCTGTTAGGACAGTATATAATGGTATGTATTGTTCCGGTGCTGTATTAAGAAAATAGATATACGGGGTGAGAGTGATTTCTTCTCCTTCTTTGATGCTCGTAGTGCCTGCTTCAAGGATTGGACGAAGCGTTCTGCTAGCCCATTTGTGGCAGGGTGATATGGACTTGTCTTGCAGTGCTCACAGTTGTTTGCTCTGACAAACTGCTCAAATTTATCGGACGTGAACTGCGGTCCAATGTCTTACATGATTTGTTGGGGGGGGGGGGAATTCCCCACCTTGCAAACATAGCCATCTCTATTCATCCAACGTTTTTTCAGTGGACGTATCTTCCATGATCACCTCCTCTGGCCATTTGGAGTATGCATCTACTGCCACTAAGAATTGCTTCCCTTCAAAGGGTCCCTCAAAGTATATGTGTACCCTCCTCCACGGCCCTTCTGGAAACTCCCATGGGTGTACTGGTGTCAACTTGGGGTCATGCTTCACCAGCCTGCAACCATCACAGTTCTTGTTGCTGAACTCAATATCCTGGTCAATTCTTGGCCACCACACATGACCACGTGCCCGGGCTTTCATTTTCTCGACTCAAGATGTCCACCAAAAATTTCATCCAGCACTTTTCTTTGTAGCCCGGCAGGTATTACCACCCTAATCCACCATAGTAGGCAGCCTTGTTCAGCCGTGAGCTCTCCTCTTTCATCTTGAAATGATTTCAGTTTTTCTGGTCACTGGGATCAGATGACCCTGGCCTTTATCTTTTAATGTTTATGCTCAAATTGTTAGTGTGTTTCTCACTTTGCAGGTGCACTTATGGCAGGAAGATTCTGGGAGTGCATGTCCCTTTCTAGACCACATTTCCTTTAAAAGATACATACAATGGCTTAATGGAGGACTAATTTATGTACCATGTATGGAGAACTGTTCCCTTCTTTAGTGTGCCCCCTCCCTCCCATCTTTACCACAACACAACACCTTTTTGGAGTGTGCCCTCCCACACCCTCACTCACTTCTGGGAAAGTGTCTTGCTTTAGCAAGCTATTGTTCTTACATGGTATGGATCAGGAGTTACATACTTGTATGGTTTGTTTGTGTGTCTTAATATGGTGCCAATGTGTGTCTTTTTTCTGCTTCCTATTGAGAGTCAGTTGATTTGCAAGCTTCCACAGCTTCATTAAACATTGTTAGGTGGCTGATAGCAGGAAATTTTAGGTATGGAGGATAATTGTCTTCTAAATAGCACACAATTTAGTATTCCAATAGTTTTATTATTTTATGACATTTTGGGTAGCATCTTGACAATCTTCTAATCATGCTATTGCTTTGCTAAGTTGTGCACTGTGGATACCATATGTCAGATCTGTTGTTATTCAACAACAAAATAACTTTGAACTGGGAAAGGTAGGTGTAATTATTACTTCTTTTGATTTGTGGCTTCTGTTGTCTCTGTCTATTTACTGTTCCTTTGTGTACCTCTTTTTGTTATCGCGTTGCTCTCATAGGTCTACTGCACCTGGGAATTCATGGTAATTTACAACCAACAGCTCAGCTGAGCCAGATTGAGCTATATAATCGTTCAAAAGGTGAGCCTAACATTAACCTCTTCTTTGGGTAAGATATAAACCACTGGGACATTCCACTGTCTGTAATACAATGTTGCACGTGTGGTTTATACTCAAATTGTTAGTGTCATTCTTACTTTGCAAGTACACTTGTGGCAGGAACAGTCTGGGAGTTCATGTCCCTTTCTAGACTGCGTCTCCTTTACATGAAATGGCTAGTGGAGGGCTAATGTTTTGTACAATGTATGGAGAAATACTCTTTCTCGTGTTGCCCCCTTCTTTATTGTGCCCCTCCCTCCCCATCTTTACCCCAACCCACCACCTTTTTGAAGTGTACACTCCCACACCCTCACCACATGTGTGATAGTGTCTTGTTTTGGCAAGCTATTGTTCTTACATGCAATTGATATGGATCAGGAGGAAAGAATTCTCTGTGTGTCTGTTGTTTCTATTAATATGGCACCATTGTGTCTGTCTATTATACACCACAGGTACTCCTTCTAACTCACGGCTAATTCAGGTGGCTCAAATTGTCAGGCATCTGTCTGTCTAGAATATAGTGAGGAAAGGATGTGCCTCAGATCATGTTGGGGATCTTCACGAAGATGTTCCATCGGCTGGAAGATCTATGCTGTCAACTGGACTTGGAACTAGCATCTCAAACAAGCAACTCATTTCGACTCCTCCAGTTTTTCCAAGTACAGCCAGGCATTGTAAAAACTTCTGTTGCTCCAAGCAGACCTTGAAACTGCCCAGCATTCACATGAAGTGTTGCAGCTGGTAGCAACATATGTGGCCTTAGTTCAAGGAAAGAAAACCCTCTTGCTGTGGATCTTTTGAAGCAATCTGCTGCGAAAATGAAATCAGTGAAGGCACTTGTAAGTCATTATTCAACGTGCATAATTGTATTCAAGTTAGTTAATATAGGAAGCAGAAGTGGCCAAATGCATAGCAACTGTGAAAAGAGGGTACTCTGAAAAAGAAGGGCCTTTTGTCAAGACACTTGACAAAGCATTTCAATCATTTGGAGTACAATGACAGCAGTATTTTGAGGGGGGCATTTATTGGCAACCATGTACACAAGGCATTGAAGGTAATGTGCTATGCATGTGCATATGAATAATTCCTTCCGCTTATATATTTATCACGTACCAAACATCCAGACTTTATGCACATCTATCAGTTGGCACAAGAAAAACTGCCCACTGATCTGGAGAGGTAGCTGGTCAAGTGACTAAGTTTATCACCACATTCTCCTTATATGGAAAATGTCACAATATACGTGATCAGAACTTCATTGATGTGACACAAGCATGTGCACTAGACCAGGTAGGTTAATTATGTTCAGTGTACATGTAGGGTTCACTTTATGCGCCATTCCAACTAACTAAGCTATTCAAGAGTTCATGGCTTTTTTCCAAGACACATATCCCAAGGCAACGGTCCCAATTAAAATGCATCTATTAGAGGATCACACTTCGCAGGGGCAAATAGTAACCATGTTGGCTTTGGCCTCCTGGGTGAATAGGGGGCAGAGTCAGTCCATGCCAAATTTAATCAACTTGGCTTGGTAATTGCTCCCATTAAAGACCGTGTACAGAACCTGAAGTGCATAATGAAAGAACACTTACTAAGTATTGAGCCACAATTGGTAGCTGCCATCTCTCCTCTGGCTAAGAGAGTAAAGAATACTATAGCTATGTAATTCAATCTATATACATATCAACATGAAGTCAAATCAAACTCCATTGCGCAAATATTCCCCACCCCTAAAAAGACACAAAAATGGTGGATTTCCAAAGGCTTGAAATCTACTTCAGGCATGGACAAAGTGTTTTATTCTATCACTTGGATCATGTATGTTTTATGTGATGTTCCTCCCGAACATATTATAAGACTGTACACACTTCCACAAAAAGTTCCTAATACTTCGGACCATCAGATATCTCATGACAGAAGACAGGGAAGGCTGAATACATTTGTTACATTAAGAATAAAATGATACATGCATCACAGTAACATTCAAAATTCTACAATTCTAGAAAAGAATGGAAATTTGAATAACAGTATTGATTATCAAATAGTTATAACTACCTAGGAAGTTGAGCTATACAATATGATGAACTTTTCTTTCCAACTGGGACCACTTGATAAATCATCTTGGACTGACAATCCTGTCATGCATGTCCATAGTAGCAGTTGAAGACCATATATATTGTCTGTTTCTGATGAAAGTTGTAAGCTCATGATCTTGCATGAGATGTACTTGAAAAACAAATCTTACAACTCCAAAGTAAGGATGTTGCGCTTAATTTTCTTCCAAAACAAATATTGCTTTTATAAGTGAACCATACCTATGATCTGATAAAATGTCTGTCCATTTACAAAACACTTTACTTGTCTATTTTATGCAGTACATACACTTCCACATCATATGTCACTTTACAATAGTTGCTGATGGAAAATATCATCCTACATTTGCTAGGTCGAAGTAGTTTAATAGGCCACATTTGTCACATTTTTGTGATCTATTTTACATTTAAATTCAAACCATTTTGGACTACATCGGTTGTACTTGGTCAATACTGCTACATGATTCTTTCATAGTCTATGTCTCTTTCATTCTATACTTTGGATGGTTTTATTTGCATAAATCATTTAGCCCCAAGTCCGAAAATTTTTGGTGGGTGGAAGGGGAATGGCTTGGTGGATTTTGGCACATGGGATTGGAATCAGTTTGGTCAGTGGTATCAGGGCAGGGAATGATGGGTTAAGTTATGGTAATGGCAAAGAATGTTTAAAGTTTTATTATTCCAGCTAGCTGGTGCTCAATGTTTTATCAGCAGCTGGCAAACTCTAACTTGTATACTGCATGTGCGTGTGCTGGCTTAGAATGTACCTGACCTTTCTGCTTTAATGCATTGACTTCAGAACCATTCTACATCAGGATATTTGCATAGTGTTTGTGACCTTTGAACTATTCCATCGGCACACTGGCTAAACTGGTTATTGTATTATAGCATTAAAGGTAGTTCATTGTACTCATTGTCATCCTATCGTGCTATAAGTGATTTGGTAGTCCTAACTGACCATTAGCTTGCAATGCTGCGCATTTGGCTCTCAGGTTAGGCTACACTACAATTCGGTGTTACAGGTGTCTGAAAATATTAATCACGATCCGGAAAAAAATTATTGTTTATGTGCATTTGCGCTCCCTTCTGATGCTAGCTCTCTCTCCTAGAATGATCTTGTGGATCATACCATTTTTCAGAGACAGCTTTCAGACTGGCTAGAGTGGCATCTCCTGAGGGTAATTCTATAGTTGTCCTTTTTGTCCTGGCAAAGCATTGGACAAATTAGCTCATCACTGTACAACCTGCAAGTGTGGATGATGTAACAAATAGGCTTGGAAATGCAATCCGCCATGCATCCTTATCAGCTCACCTTGAGGTTGGATGTGACTGGGGGCTGGACGAAAACTAGACCAGCTGATATCTTAGTCTCCAACTGGGATGTAAGTGCCTCTGAAGCATTTGACATCAGTGTGACATCCCCACTATATCCATCTTTAGTTGTTGAAGCCGTCATGGTGTCTGGTGTGGCGACAAGAGCTGCAGTGAAAAGGAAGCACTCTGAAAATGATGCAAAGTGCAAAGAGTTACACTGGCGGTGCATTCCTTTAGTGGTGGAAACTTATTGTGCATGAGATCTGAAGCCATTGGGGTGTTTTCTACTGTGGCATCATGCTTGACTGTACAGGATGAATGCATCAAAAGCAAAAGCCCTAGCCACCTTATATGGTCGCCTCAGCTTGATTTTGGTAGGGGCAATGCTGGAGCTCTTTTGATGAGATTGTGGATGCCATCATGTGCCTTAATGATATTAATTTGGACTAGAGTTATTATGTTAGTGATGTAATGTAGGTATAGTTAACATTGTGTAGAATTATTTTGATGTACCAACAATACATAAATTATAATGATAATAATGCATTATTCAATTGTAAATGAAATACCAGAATTAGAAGTGTCCAAATCAAGTTCAGCCGCAGGTTGTGATTAGAATTCAAAAGACTAGGTGAACCATTGCTTGTGCAATGGGGAAATGAAGAACTGAATACCATCACTTTCATCTGAAAATAACTGGGAACGGTGTAAAGAAAACCTTTTCTGCTCACTTGGACCTTCTTGCAATGCATACTACTTTGGTGGCAGTGTATTTCAAATGTTAAAACAGGCCCAATTATCTCATGATGGTTTGAGCTATTTAAAAAAGCAATTTTATGCCGGGAAGTAAACTTTTTTTAAATTGAATGGAGGCTTCGACAAAAACGGATGGTTTTTACAGAAGAAGTCACAAAGTAAAAAGTGGTCAAATAAACTAATGTCATCACAATCCAATTAATTGGCAATTAATTTAAATTATCCAATTACTTCAATGCATTCAATACCATATCCATACATCCAAATGTGTTACATTTCCAATACCATGTATGTTTGCAAACATGCTCCCATATCATTTACAAACTGCACATAAAAGATAGTCACAATACAAGCTTGATATGTGCATATTCCTTGCTCTGCAAAGCATTGTCAAGTGTTTACTGAAGTCAAAAATGAAATCAATTTATTCACAATTCTTTTGAAGTGTGATGAAGTACCACTTATAATTCATAAACCCCATCAATCCAAATTGTAATGCATAATAACTTGAAGTAATGCTCAATCCTCCAGCTTTCAGAAAGCAACTTTTTAATAAGACCGTTTCCGCCGCTAGAATAGGGGGTGGGGGTAGGGTAGGGGAAGAGAAGGGGGGGGGGGTAGTCTCGTCCCCAGACCCAAGACTGCAAGCGATAACACTTACGTACATTTGGGTCTGGGGACGAGACTAAGGCTATAATGGAAAGGCGTGGTCGAGTTAAAGACACATGCAGCGCAGCTAGGCTGGAACACATGTAACCCTTCCTTATTGTCGGGATTTGCGTTCTGCTGGCACATGTATTTTAAACGCTCACCGTTTTTCATTTCATCTGCATGGCTGGCACACACACACCCATGAACCAACACATACACACGTCACACTTATACACACTCTTTCCACTATTCTTTCCCCTTGCTGTACACCCTGTAAATTGTTATGTGCTACATGGATTCTTATAAGCTTTTGTCTAGTTGAACTTTTTTTCTATGTCTTTCGGTTACAGTGCTTTCACTGGCCTACTATACAAGTAATACAACCCTCTTTCTCAACTATTTGTATTCTGACTGATGTGTTTTTCACGTGTGTAACTGGATTGTGTGTTCTATACATAGTGGTATAGGAGCATGGAGGCTATGGGGGCAAAGGCCCCAACAATTTTTTCAGAGGAAGGCCCACCTCCCAACTCTTATCCCCATTGGTTGTATGTGCTGGATAAATGTGTTGTATGAACTGGACTATTTGTTCCTGTCTCACAGTACCTGCCACATCATGACGTACCATGCCTCATGTCCCATATTCCATTACATGCATCCATTTACATACTCACACACTCATATATACACAACACTCACAACTACATGTATTCCATGCCAATCACTATATACGCTGAAGCTCTGAGTGTGTACCATTGAGAGGTTTAAAAAGACTTAGGTCTTACTATTTATTACCTTCCTTTGTTATACCAAGGCCCTGATCTCTATCTTTTAGGATAAAGCAGGAATAATATTCCTGCCAGGCTTATATACAAAAGTAGGTCTACTAAAGTCCCTCTTACAGAGTGGTAGATCTACAAGTAATATCACAAAAGATAAATAGCAAACTAGGAGTGAATTGAATCTTCCAATTCCTGCCGAAAGATATAGCGGGTTTGAACCCCAAGGGGTATCGGACGTTGTACCACTGGCACGAAGCTAATGCAAAAGCCCATAATCTTTCAGCAGGAAGATTCAATTCAATTCAGTTTGGTTTACACGTAGAGGGATCCTGTACCGCATGGGCGTACGCAAGGGGGGGTCGATGGGTTCGAACGACCCCCCCCTCCCCTAAGCGAGGTCACCTTCACCATTGCGTACTAGTATTTAAATTACGCTAAGTACGATTGCAGTACCGGTAATGACGGCAAAATGTAACTTAATAACTTTGCCTCACGTCACACGTGCCAGGAAAAAAAGGCAGGAGAAAGAAAAAAAAGGAAAGAAGCGGCGGCAATGTGTCAAGACATTACAAGGTATACCAAGAAAGCAAAGCAGGTGGGGGTGGTTGGAGATGATAGTTTGGCTGGTCCTGTTGCAGCTGGTAGGTTAGATGAGACAACGCGGCAAGCACAACAGATGATAGCGCTAGCCTGAGCGCGAGTGTTTTTGAAGTGCCTTGCAATACGGTCGTTGTTGCTGATGGAAGAGAAACTGAGCATAGCCCGATTTTGTTTCCCGTACCACATAGCGATCAGAGAGATGCATCAGGGTCATTGTTGTCCAGTGAAGCGTGTGTCTATGACTTATCTGCGCATCCACCTACACCACCAGTTATTCCAATCATAACTACATCCATTGAATGTAATAGCAGAAATTGATGAGTTCAAAAATGATGTTGGACTATTCTTAATTGGTCATCAGCCACCATACGTACTCCAAGCAATGACTTTAGGCCAAAAGTATCATTTGCTTAAGCATCATTTTGTACTTTCTATAGATCATACTTTTCCTGAGGAATTGAATACATGAGAGGATGTAAGCGACGTTTTAACTAACATACTGAGATATGGATGAGGTTAATTGTCATTTGTCAATATGTTTGCACATATGGCACCCAAGACGCCTTGAAATGAACAGTATAGTACTACATTAGTTGATTAATTGTTCTAACAATCAATATGTCATCTGTTTTTAAATCAAATGTATTCAGCTATCATTTTATGATATAGATTGATAATCCTATGCTTAAGAACCTTGATTTGATTCCTCATGTTGGATGTCTGCATGATTCATGAATGCATGCACGACATATTCTAATCAGGTAACAATCCTAGCTGTGCCAATATTAGTCATTATTAGTCAATGCAAGTGTATTAGATTGGTTTTCATGATGGAGTGGAAAGGTCAAAAATATTGATTATGCATGGTTGTAGTAATTAATCGGTCTCCCTTAGTTATGCAACT
Source organism: Eunapius fragilis (assembly GCA_963681505.1). NCBI lineage: Eukaryota > Metazoa > Porifera > Demospongiae > Spongillida > Spongillidae > Eunapius > Eunapius fragilis. The sequence continues at coordinate 5,220,098 of OY811978.1, read as the reverse complement.
TACTTTTTAGCGCCAATGGATATTTATTATCCTGAGTAGCATCATACAAAGCATCGATGTACAACATGGACAAGTATACATTATTGTAATTAAGGTCACCTATTAAAAAAATTCGACCCCCCCTTTCCTGAAGGCTGCGTACGCCCATGGACTACCTATTGATTTGTTCTGTTCGTTAATTTTTTCTTTATCTGTTACGGGGATACAACTGTGCAAAGTAATTGCATATTTCCCGGTCGTTTCGCGCCATTTACCTATTGCGAGGACATGAAATGCAATTACTTCCCGTTAAATAACTATGTCTCCGCCCATCCATACACTATACAACAAGTACGGCGTTTTCGCTTCTTGCAAACGTATGGTTCTGTTCCCCTTCAACATAGCGAGCAGAAGCTAAAGATTCGTAATACATGGATTCAGCTGCCATCAGCCTGCGCAACACGGTACGTACTCTGTAGCGCATGCACGTAGAAATCGAGAGTGTTGGCTCGGTCAAACTGCTTCATTTATGCGTGCACAACGCTGCAGAGCATGAAAGTGCACTGTGTCTAGGGCTAGTTTAATCTGAAACGCACCCTTCCTTTTTGACTTTTGCACACGCACAGATATATCAAACATGCATGCACCCACTTGTAGCTACATGTATTTACCAACATGTAGTACTCTCGATCATTGGCCTACTAAAACCTCTTTCTTGTTTAATTTATCTTCATTGATGAACCAATTATATTTGGTTCTACAAAATAATATCCATACAAAATATAATCCACACACACACACACACACACACATGCACACACTCACATTCATACACAACCTCAGATCAGAACAATTGGTGTCATTTTATTCTGTCAGAATGCTCCCTCATGCTTAGTTTCCAATTGGTGGTGTGCATGGCATAGTTGATTGTTTGCCCAAAAGGGGTCAGGCGACTGTGGGTTTGCTGTCCCCCTGCCCTGAGTGTGACTGGAACCTAGGTTACCATTTGGTTAGCCCACACCTTGACGCTGGTCAAGGTAAGGTGGATAGGCTAGGGTAGAAGCCAAAAGGCTGCTACCTGCCATTGATGTATAAACAATAACACCTGTAGCAATACATTTATACGTACAGCCATGGTAAGCAACGCAGCAGGCATTTAGCTGGAGTGATTGCAGCCCACCTCTACCATCCTTTATACATACATGTGTGACAAGCAACCATACCAGGTGTCAATATTTTGGGGACAGTGTTGTGTTAGATGGGGTATGACCAAAAGTGAGGGAATGAGTTAAATGGAGGGTTAAATGGAGGTGAGGCTTTCCCAGACATTTAGTCTCAAGGTAGAATGAAAGTGAGGTTTTCCCTGAAGATACTCCAGGCTAGAATTTAGCTGGGAATTTAGTGTTGCCATGTGCACTTATACACACACATGCACACTCACACACGCACACACACACACAAACATGTACACACACACACACCATGTGCAGTCAGTCATTCACGCATCAACATCAATGCTTTGCTATTGCAATTTATTTTATTTCCCAATTGTCGACCCACATACAAAACATTAAACTGTTTTTAGCTGTCATCCTATTCATCACATGCTTCTCTTTTGTATTTCTATTGGAGCCGTACCTTTTTCTAAATTGTCTCGTGTATCAATGTGCACGTTTATGCATGCACACACATACACACCCACACACAAGCACTAGCATACACTTGCAACTGCAGTCACATGTTTATTGTTTGTGTAAATTTGTGTTTCCTTGCTCTGGCAATTACCAACAGGTCTTCTTGTTGCCTTTTGCACTTTTAAACATATGCATGCACATGCACACACAAACACACACACACACACACACACACACACACACACACACACACACACACACACACACACACACACACACACACACATGGACACAAACCCACATGCACATGCACGCACATTCATGTACACACTCAGGAGTCATGCTTCAATCACAAACATGTGCATATGTACACATAAAAATGGCTTTGGCAGTCATCCATCACACACACACATGCACCCACACACACACATACACAGAACTGGCCTCTGCTTTGTAAAATTATTATCTAATTTCCCTGTTGTCTCTTGTTGCTATGAGCACACTTACTAGATGTGAGCCTGCACTACAAGAATGCACACTTATGTACACAGGCATGCATGCACAAACACACACACATACACACTCACACAAACAAACAAACAAACAAATAAACAAACACACACACACATACACAAGTGCAACCACCCACACTCTCCATTCTGCTTGGTACACTCACACTTGTACCTCCACCATTAGAGCCTGTTGGTCCTTAATTCACCATTTAGATTTTTTTTTTCTTCTGCTGCTCCTGTTTGGCTTCTACTGATGTACCCATGGCCTCCACTAGATGCTCATGTCCCATCACCTACACTAGATGCTCTAAGTACTAACTTGTCAGGTTGAGTAGCGCCAGCAGCTAGGTAGGTGCACAAGCATGCACCATCACCCATAGCCGTTAAGGTTTTTAATATACAAGACATGTATCCAGGTTAAGAAGTATCTCCAATGCTATCAAGAGATAGTTTCTGAGCTGGCTTTCTGTGATTCCATTAATTGCCTTTCACCTTGACCCATCCATGTCTGTGTGGGTTCATCTCATGCCATACCCCCACCATCATGATAAACCTGCTAACCAAAATAGGCTCAGTGACTTAAGCTCACCTCAGTGTATTGATGGAAGCTTTGGTAAGGCTCATGGCTCTAGACCTGTCCACCACCTATCCAAACCCCTAACGCTATACACAGCATGGGCCACAAAGATCGAAATATGCCTGTTTTATGACACCAATTATTATGGTCTGGGGTGAGTGTTTCCACTTGTTGCGAGTTCTATGGACAGAGGCATCAGCTATAGACTGGCCTCTGCTTCACCTCCTTACATATAGCTAATGGATTTCCAGATGTCATTTAGAGATTGATTGTGTATGTGCTTGTATGTGTGTGTGTGTCTATGTGTTTTTTGTATGTATTGTGTGTGTACATGTGAGTGAGTGAGTGTGTGTGTGTGTGTGTGTGTGTGTGTGTGTGTGTGTGTGTGTGTGTGTGTGTGTGTGTGTGTGTGTGTGTGTGTGAGCCTGTGTGGAGTGATTGAAACGTGTATTCTGGAAAAGGGCTTGGGTTGGAAGCCTTGCATGCCTGGCAATGAATATCATTGCTACCCTATCACCACTGATAGTGGTTAGACTGGTCCTCTGTAAAGTTTGGATTGGATTGAGTGTAATAGTATTCACATCCAACTGCCATGTACCCATGAGTTGTAGCAACACACACACACACACACACACACACACACACACACTCACATACACACACATACACACACACTCATGCACATACACACACACACAACACGTACAAAGCACATACATACATACATACATACATACATACATACATACATACATACATACATACATACATACATACATACATACAAATGTATAAACGAGATGGAGTAAATCGAATTTAGATTTCTGAGGCAGCTTATATAGCTGATGCTTCTGTGCATGCACCTTAGCAACAAGTGGAAAATTGGTGTCATTGAACAGGTTCATGTTTGGCATGCCAGCTCTGCTGTAGGTTCATGTGTGTGTATGTGCGTGTGTGTGTATGTGTATGTGTATGTGAGTGTGTTTGTGTATTAAGTGCACATGGCAACACCTGACAATTTAGTAACCAGATGTTTAATAATTGGCTCTAGACCTTTTCATCATTTATGTATGTATGTATGTATGTATGTATGTATGTATGTATGTATGTATGTATGTATGTATGTATGTATGTATGTATGTATGTATGTATGTATGTATGTATGTGCTTTGTACGTGTTGTGTGTGTATGTGCATGAGTGTGTGTGTATGTGTGTGTATGTGTGTGTGTGTATGTGTGTGTGTGTGTGTGTGTTGCTACAACTCATGGGTACATGGCAGTTGGATGTGAATACTATTACACTCAATCCAATCCAAACTTTACAGAGGCCCAGTCTAACCACTATCAGTGGTGATAGGGTAGCAATGATATTCATTGCCAGGCATGAAAGGCTTCCAACCCAAGCCCTTTTCCAGAATACATGCTTCAATCACTCCACACAGGCTCACACACACACACAAACACACACACACAGTCACTCACATGTACACACACAACACATACAAAACACACATAGACATGCACACACACAAGCACATACACAATCAATCTCTAAATGACATCTGGAAATCCATTAGCTATGTGTAAGGAGGTGAAGCAGAGGCCAGTCTATAGTTGATGCCTCTGTCTATAGAACTCTGCAACAAGTGGAAACACTCACCCCAGACCATAATAATTGGTGTCATAAAACAGGCATATTTCGATCTTTGTGGCCCATGCTGTGTATAGCGTTAGGGGTTTGGATAGGTGGTGGACAGGTCTAGAGCCATGAGCCTTACCAAAGCTTCCATCAATACACTGAGGTGAGCTTAAGTCACTGAGCCTATTTTGGTTAGCAGGTTTATCATGATGGTGGGGGTATGGCATGAGATGAACCCACAGACATGGATGGGTCAAGGTGAAAGGCAATTAATGGAATCACAGAAAGCCAGCTCAGAAACTATCTCTCCATAGCATCAGAGATATTTCTTAACCTGGATACATGTCTTGTATATTTAAAACCTTAACGGCTATGGGTGATGGTGCATGCTTGTGCACCTACCTAGCTGCTGGCGCTACTCAACCTGACAAGTTAGTACTTAGAGCATCTAGTGTAGGTGATGGGACATGAGCATCTAGTGGAGGCCATGGGTACATCAGTAGAAGCCAAACAGGAGCAGCAGAAGAAAAAAAAAATCTAAATGGTGAATTAAGGACCAACAGGCTCTAATGGTGGAGGTACAAGTGTGAGTGTACCAAGCAGAATGGAGAGTGTGGGTGGTTTGCACTTGTGTATGTGTGTGTGTGTTTGTTTATTTGTTTGTTTGTTTGTTTGTGTGAGTGTGTGTGTGTGTGTGTTTGTGCATGCATGCCTGTGTACATAAGTGTGCATTCTTGTAGTGCAGGCTCACATCTAGTAAGTGTGCTCATAGCAACAAGAGACAACAGGGAAATTAGATAATAATTTTACAAAGCAGAGGCCAGTTCTGTGTATGTGTGTGTGTGGGTGCATGTGTGTGTGATGGATGACTGCCAAAGCCATTTTTATGTGTACATATGCACATGTTTGTGATTGAAGCATGACTCCTGAGTGTGTACATGAATGTGCGTGCATGTGCATGTGGGTTTGTGTCCATGTGTGTGTGTGTGTGTGTGTGTGTGTGTGTGTGTGTGTGTGTGTGTGTGTGTGTGTGTGTGTGTGTGTGTGTGTGTGTGTGTTTGTGTGTGCATGTGCATCCATATGTTTAAAAGTGCAAAAGGCAACAAGAAGACCTGTTGGTAATTGCCAGAGCAAGGAAACACAAATTTACACAAACAATAAACATGTGACTGCAGTTGCAAGTGTATGCTAGTGCTTGTGTGTGGGTGTGTATGTGTGTGCATGCATAAACGTGCACATTGATACACGAGACAATTTAGAAAAAGGTACGGCTCCAATAGAAATACAAAAGAGAAGCATGTGATGAATAGGATGACAGCTAAAAACAGTTTAATGTTTTGTATGTGGGTCGACAATTGGGAAATAAAATAAATTGCAATAGCAAAGCATTGATGTTGATGCGTGAATGACTGACTGCCCATGGTGTGTGTGTGTGTACATGTTTGTGTGTGTGTGCGTGTGTGAGTGTGCATGTGTGTGTATAAGTGCACATGGCAACACTAAATTCCCAGCTAAATTCTAGCCTGGAGTATCTTCAGGGAAAACCTCACTTTCATTCTACCTTGAGACTAAATGTCTGGGAAAGCCTCACGTCCATTTAACCCTCCATTTAACTCATTCCCTCACTTTTGGTCATACCCCATCTAACACAACACTGTCCCCAAAATATTGACACCTGGTATGGTTGCAGGTCACACATGTATGTATAAAGGATGGTAGAGGTGGGCTGCAATCACTCCAGCCAAATGCCAGCTGCGTTGCTTACCATGGCTGTACTTATAAATGTATTGCTACCGGTGTTATTGTTTATACATCAATGGCAGGTAGCAGCCTTTTGGCTTCTACCCTAGCCTATCCACCTTACCTTGACCAGCGTCAAGGTGTGGGCTAACCAAATGGTAACCTTGGTTCCAGTCACACTCAGGGCAGGGGGACAGCAAACCCACAGTCGCCTGACCCCTTTTGGGCAAACAATCAACTATGCCATGCACACCACCAATTGGAAACTAAGCATGAGGGAGCATTCTGACAGAATAAAATGACACCAATTGTTCTGATCTGAGGTTGTGTATGAATGTGAGTGTGTGCATGTGTGTGTGTGTGTGTGTGTGTGTGTGTGTGTGTGTGTGTGTGTGTGTGTGTGTGTGTGTGTGTGTGTGTGTGTGTGGATTATATTTTGTATGGATATTATTTTGTAGAACCAAATATAATTGGTTCATCAATGAAGATAAATTAAACAAGAAAGAGGTTTTAGTAGGCCAATGATCGAGAGTACTACATGTTGGTAAACACATGTAGCTACAAGTGGGTGCATGCATGTTTGATATATCTGTGCGTGTGCAAAAGTCAAAAAGGAAGGGTGCGTTTCAGATTAAACTAGCCCTAGACACAGTGCACTTTCATGCTCTGCAGCGTTGTGCACGCATAAATGAAGCAGTTTGACCGAGCCAACACTCTCGATTTCTACGTGCATGCACTACAGAGTACGTACCGTGTTGCGCAGGCTGATGGCAGCTGAATCCATGTATTACGAATCTTTAGCTTCTGCTCGCTATGTTGAAGGGGAACAGAACCATACGTTTGCAAGAAGCGAAAACGCCATACTTGTTGTATAGTGTATGGATGGGCGGGAGACATAGTTATTTAACGGGAAGTAATTGCATATTTATGTCCTCGTAATAGGTAAATGGCGCGAAACGACCGGGAAATATGCAATTACTTTGCACAGTTGTATCCCCGTAACGGATAAAGAAAAATTAACGAACAGAACAAATCAATAGGTACAGGATCCCTCTACGTGTAAACCAAACTAGGAGTGAATTGAATCTTCCTGCCGAAAGATATAGCGGTTTGAACCCCAAGGGGTATCGGACGTTGTGCCACTGGCACGAAGCTAATGCAAGAGCCCATAATCTATTTTACCAGAGGGAAATGATGTAGTATGAAGTGTTGAAAGTAGGAAGTCAATAGCGTTTACCGTTCCGATGTTATAGCGATTCAAACGTGAGTCATTTTTATAACTTTAAAAAATATGGCGAAGGGCCATTTTCTCGTGAACTGACCCATATAATTATATGAACTGAATTAGAGCAAAGTTATGCACACGACCAAGCTCCCACTAAGCACTATGTTCTACGTGTAATAAAAACACTATGAGAAATGAAGTTGGTGGCATATAGGATTGGAATGATATTTATACAGGCGAAAGGTTCATATATGCCAATGATTATGCTCTAGCATACGTTTTTGATGGTAGTTTTATTGTTAGTTCTAAGCCCCTACAACAGTGCGCCATCTTTTGAGCACGCTTTGCAACAGGACGTCTGGGTCTCTTAATGAATTAGTTTAACAAATCGAACAGATTTAGTCCGTTACCTTTTGGTTGGCGGAACCCACCAGCAACTGCCTTAGTCTCGTACCCAGACACAGATTCCCAAAAGCTGCGGATGGATTACATCATTGCATGTAGGATGATGTAATCCACCCGCAGCTCTTGGGATCTGGGTCTGAGTACGAGTCTTCAACTGCCTCGGTAGACTTTAGATCTGTAAAGTAAATAAATAAACTTATTTTCTGGACCCACTGAGCCTTCTGCTTTTCAGAATCAGCCTCATAGGAGTCATGCTCATAGGCCTTCTAGACTGGGCAGCCTCGTAGCTGTCACGCTCTTAGTCTTCTGGATCAGCCTAGTAGCTGCCGCCTTCAATTATGGGATTTGCTTTACAGCGTACTCGCGGACTTTAGCCTTGTTGATTTCTTTAAACTGATTACTCTTAATAACCATGCGTTCCTGAAATGTAGGTGTGGCTTACAGTAGCAAAATAAGTGTATGGCCAGGGTACGAGATTCTTTGTTTATCAAGCCCTAAATACAAAATTATGTACTACTCGCTTTTGTATTTCCTGACGTCCACTAGCCTCATCAGCATTGGCAAAGTCATATATGACCAACACATACCGATTCTTCAGACCTGTTTTAAGGGTCCAACTATATATCCATTGTAATTTTCTGAAAGGACTCCTTCGTGATGGGCAAGGGTATTTACCAGTGTGTGATATAAGGTTGGATCCGTGATGTTTTCTAACAAGCATCGCATCTCTTGCAGTATAATCTGCCACAAAGTACATGCATGCCCACTACTGTTACGTAACAATGGAAAATTAATTTTAGCTGGGTTATAATATTTGTCCAGCAACAGTTGAAACTTTCACACTGCTTCCATCAACCTATTATGTACATCCATGCACATGTGGATGTCCACAGTCATGTATATCCATATAGCAGTAGACCATTCTGTAGTGTAAGTGTTGTCTCTGCAAATTCAGATATTCTTTTTGTGCACTGTGCTCTGTAACCATTACATATTTCCCCTCCCACCAGGAAAGCCTACAATGCAGGAATTATTGTCCTTCTCTGCTGAGAAGGTCAACATAGTTGCAAACATGGGAATTGGATATACAATGCTTGGTATATTTCTACTAAACGACACAGAAGGAAACATAGTGACGGCTCTGGAAGTTGAACATAATTACAATGCAGAGAGAATCAATTTTGCACTGCTCCAGTGATGGCTTCAGGGACATGGTGTAAAGCCAGTGACCTGGTCGACTTTGCTAACTGTCTTACAAAAGATTTCAATTTCCTCAGAAACTGTAATGTAATTATAGTATTGCAGAGTAGTATTTGGACATTTCCATACTCAGATGTATGCAATTTTTGCGGAGTGTGTTTGGACATTTCTGCAGCCACTTTTATAGTTTTAAGCACTCTTTCCTATTGATGCTTGAATAATGGTCGTGAGGAGTGTAAATGTAACAGAACCAAAAGAAGTGCTAAATATAGGATTTTTGTCTCATTTTTCTTTTCCCAAAACCTTGTTCCCTTTCTTTTTACACCACCATTGCCTACAATTCCTATATCCCACCAACTTTTTCGTTAGAGAATGTTTTTCTTTACTTGTATGTAATAGAGTCCTGGTGCAGTCGTTAGAGAATGTTTTTCTTTACTTGTTTCCTCTATTTGTTTTGGAAGTATCTCTCTCGTCGTTTGCTCTTTTTTTGTTGACGCAAAGGCATTTTGAAGAAGAAAACAACTTCGCTAGCCAAAAGTGGTAAACAAAACTGCTCAAATGAAATCTCACCTGTTTATAACGCTGCTAAAATTCTAAATAAACGTGACTGTCGCCATGGAAACGGTTAAATATAGCACCAAATAATGTATTGATTACGTAATAGGTTTTATGCTTTATTCATATATCTGATACCTGAAGATGTCCTTCCAGGAGATTCTAAAGCGATTGGTATAATTTGCGCTCTTTAAAACCATTCCTATACCGAGTTGTACTCGGGCGAGAAGACGACGACGACGACGACGGAGAAGAAATGGCCTGCGGACGTGGAAAAACACGAGATTTTTTGGCAAGCAGTTATAACATTGGAACAAAACAGTTAAATACCTTCTGGTTCGATAGCAACAAAGAGCTACACTATCCGTTTCTTGGTACACGGGTAGCCAAATTATATACACCACCCGGGCCGGGTCAATTCCTATTGATATAGGAACTATTACTGTAGTTCCCGATTAATATGTTATCTCTGCTACAGCGCTACGAGCTGATTATTGACGAAATAGCAGTGTGCATGCATGTGGCACATGTACTTGTAAACAACTGATTTCGGTGTTGATGCTCTCTGAAATACACAGGACAGTACGACTCGCACATGGAGACCTTTCGCACCTCGCTCATGGAGAAAATACGCAACATTCATTTCACCTTGAAACTCGGTTGTTGTAGTGCTTTAATGTGCATATTATTATAATTGTAATCTTTCTTGTCATTCTTGCATACATTGTTTGCCCATGCATTCGTTAATTCTCTACTTCTATCTAGATCTCTTTCACCCTCATCCTTCCCTTTTTCTATTTCCCAATGGTTACAAGTAAAGAACCTTCCTGTAATTCGTACCCTCCGCAGCCATTTTTTATATGACACCACCTCTTCACATCAAATGCGAGTCTGTAGAACCACTAATCTAATTAGCGCATCAAATCCCCCCGCATGCAGTACGTAGGCCTCTATGGGGCATACCGGTGTTATAATGACAGGCGCATAGCTGGAATAAATTAATGAACAGAATTAACAGTTCAATAACGACTGACTCCACTGTATATACGTATACCTGTTTTGTAGCTATTTGAACGAGATATAAAAATTTTAAACCCCAAGTTGTAACATTCTTTAAATTGCATGTTTCATATTGACCATAGAATCGAATCTTAAATGGTGTGCTATATATAATATAATATACGTTACGAAAAATATAGAGAATCCACAAACTGCTGAGCTGTTATACAAATTCAAATGGAGAACTTAAGATGACATTCATTTTGTCGTGAGCGATCCAATTGTAAAAAGCAAGGTAACAAGGTCTTGTCAGAAGGGAAAATGCAATAGTCCTGATTTTTAGCACATTCCTGGTGCATGTGTTGTTTGTGTGCTAAATATATTTTCCCTTCTGATAAGACCTTGTTTTCTCACTTTTTACATCACCAATTGCCTTCAAATCTTATATACCACCAACTTTCAGGTAGAGAACGTTGTTAATTACTGATTGATATCCTTATCCTGTTTACGCTGTCCTGTCGACCACATGCATGTCTGGGGGGGGGGGGGGGGGGGGGGGGGGGGGCCATGTATTCAATGATGCATGGGCATGCAGTTGTGTGGTTTATAGTTAACGTTCGTTAATGTGCATGCTTACGCATAGCGGTGCCAATGAAATTAATATAATTAAATGCAGTGAGTACTTCTTGGGAACTGCATGGAAGGCTAGTCTAGGTGTGACCGCAGTTAGTACGATTTCAGAACTGAGAAATCATATAAGGGCCGTTAATTGAATTTAAGAATTCATGTATATGCGTGGAACAGTTCTGAGCTGATGGAGTTTTTGTTACTAGTATCTAAAGCTCTCCGTTTGAAATCCTGAACTTCCGAATTACGATTAGCACTATATTTTCGTCACATATCATAATATTATCGAAATTATTCATGTCCTCTAACTACTCATCCATAAAAAGTGCTGATCTGTCCAATTAAGCACATAAATTTATGGGACGGGGTTCACGGTAATGATTCATGCCATCAGCACAGTTAACTTTTTACAGTTAGATTTGGTACCCAGGAATGTAAAATTAAAAAATCAATTAACGAACAGATTAGCGACTGCATGCACTTCGTGCGTACCAAATTCTGAAGCTATTTGAGCACTCCTGCTGACCGTTAAACTATAAATTCATACTGTATGTTCTGTATGGAGAGTAGTTAGTGAGTTATGTAAATGCGCCCATGCATACGTGTACCAGTTTTGTAGCGATTTGAACGAGATATAAAAAAATTTTACCCCCAAGTTGTAACATTCTTTGCATGTATAGAGAGTTATACCACAGAGTCGAATCTTAAATGGTGTGTTATAGTATGCGTGCCGAAAGTTTTGGAGAATCGAATATCAGCCTGATCACGTGCCAATTAACCGCCGGATATTGATTTGTTAGTTCTGAAGCCATACCAACAGGGACAAACCTACTAGACTATGGCTTCCTGCCTGAGGGCGATATACACTCAGAAGGGCATGCAATTTATCCTTTGTTATAATGTGCACATATGGCTTTGCGGATAGCAATTAAATACTTCATGAGTTCTTGGAAAACTGTAAGGCGTAAACAGGATGAGGACATCGATGCAGCATGCAGTTAGTATTTAAACAGCGACGAGGGCTGCCGGCTACAAAACATTAATCTTTGTCATCAATTACAGAACGAAGACATTTGTTCTAGCTTCTTTGTTAGCTTTCGTCGCTATCCCGCAGCTTGGAGAGGCTCTTCCGCATCGCAGCCACCTCGATTATTCTCAAAATGGCGAGGATCTGGACAGTAATGTTAACGTCGGTGGTCAGCGGTACGCCGCCATTGAAACTTACTCTGAAGAACAGGAGGATGACGTTGAAGTTGAAGAGATATCAATAACTGGATGTGGCACCGCTGGGAATATCGTCAATGCCGCTCTTAATGGTGCACTAGGTTGGCTTCTTGCCATCAATCCTAATGCCGTCAGAGTGGTAGTGAGCTGCGGTACAAGGGTCCTGGTGCAGGTACCCGTTGGAATAACGCAGGCTGACGTCAACGTGTGCGTGAGAAGTAAGTCACTGTATTTCATCTAATTTAAATTCTCTTGATGCCGTTTTTCTCTTTCCCATGATATATGCAGATAACCAGGTCTGCGTGCAAGTTCTTGCTGCACCAAGCTGCCAACCTGGTTTTTTGGCGGCACCCCTAGTTTTGAACATTCCGGTTCAGACGAAAACAGTGGCTACTACATTGAGGCTCGACCTGCTTGGAGCCAACCCATGCGTGTCCGTGAGCTTCAACGCCCCTGTTTGCAGGAAGCTCAATTAAGTATAGGCTGGTTGCATGGCATTCGTAGATTAGTATATGCATAATTTTTGTAGTACTGATTGTATGATTTGCAGGTTTGTACTACATGTATTTGCTTTAATGAATATTATAATTAAAAACCTTGAAATCCTGGATCCGCCCCTGCGCTCTGTTGCATGCATGCATGTGTTCTGAATACCAGTATACTCTCTCGCTTCCTCTCTCTACTTCGTTCTGGGGGTACCGGTGGTGTGGTAACCAGACACAACCAGCTAAGAGACTGACTTCTGCCACAAGGCATGCCTTTCCCCACAAATTGAGAAAGCAAGTGGCATTCTTTCCAAAGATCAATCAAGACCAGCAGACGTTCTATTGTCAAACTGGTCTCTCTCCCACCCAGCTGCATATGACGTAAAGGTAATCAATCCGCTAAATCTGCAACTGTTACAAGAAGCTGTGAAAACTTGTGGTCATGCAGCTAATATGCATGGGAGGAGGTCAAGCACCTGCATGCATGTGCCCTTAGAGGATGGACATGCACCCCATTGGTTGTGGAGGTGTTTGGGGGACGGGGCAATGTGGCTATCAATGTGCTTTCAATTGACCCTGTCAAAAAAGTAGCCACTCAGCTGTGTCGACCTCTAAATGAGGTTATATCCACCATGTATACGGTCGCCTTAGCCTCACCCTCATGAGGCAGAATGCCACAGCAATGTTGGCCAGGTGTGTCCCACCAACCAAATCTTGTGACTTTTAGTTGTTGTATAGTGCTTTAATGTGCATATTATTATTATTGTAATCTTTCTTGCCATTATTGCATTCATTGATTGCCCATCATTAATTCTCTACTTCTATCTCCTCCTTCTATTTCCCAATGGTTACAAGCTAAAGAACCTTCTTGTAATCCGTACCCTCCGCAGCCATTTTTTATATGACACCGCCTCTTCACGTCAAATAGAACCACTGACTAATCTAATTAGCGCATCAAATCCCCCTACATAGGCCTCTATGGGGAAAACCCGTGTTACATGCAATGACAGGCTCATGCATAGCTGGAATGTAAAATTAACGAACAGAATTAACAGCTCAATAGCGACTGACTCCACTGTATATACGTGTACCAGTTTTGTAGCTATTTGACGAGATATAAAAATTTTAAACCCCAAGTTGTATAACATTCTTTAATTGCATGTTTCATATAGAGATTTATACCATAGAATCGAATCGTAAATGGTGGGGTATAATATAATATCGTGCGGAAAAAATCCGCAAACTGCGGAGCTGCATGTTATATCCAAATTCAAAAGGAAAACTTAATATATAAGATGCCATTCATTTTGTCGTGAACGATCCCATACGTCTATTCCGATAGACGCGCTTGCATGCCTGATGTGTTAGATGCACGTTTATATGATTATGCAGGTTAACATGCACGCAGCATAGATAAAGATGCCAAAGCATCACTTGCCAAGTGTTTATACGATTAACCGCGCCTAATGTTGATTCGTCAGTTCTGAAGCCATACCAACAGGGGGAAACCTACCTTAAAGTTTCCCAAGAACTCATGATATATTGAATTATCTCTTCTATTGCTATCCGCAAATTAAAGCCGTATGCACATAACATAGGATAAATTCACACAACTGCATGCCCATCATTGAGTACATCGCCCCCAGACATGCATGTGGTCGATAGGACAGCGTAAACAGGATAAGGATATCGATGCAGTATTAAATATTTAAGCAGCGACGAAGGCTGCTACAAAACATCAGTCTTTACCATTAATTACATACAGAATGAAGACATTTGTTCTAGCTCCTTTGTTAGCTTTCGTCGCTATCACGCAGCTTGGAGAGGCTCTTCCGCATCGCAGCCACCTCGATTATTCTCAAAATGGCGAGGATCTGGACAGTAACGTTAACGTCGGTGGTCAGCGGTACGCCGCCATTGAAACGTACTCTGAAGAACAGGAGGATGACGTTGAAGTTGAAGAGATATCAATAACTGGATGTGGCACCGCTGGGAATATCGTCAATGCCGCTCTTAATGGTGCACTAGGTTGGCTTCTTGCCATCAATCCTAATGCCGTCAGAGTGGTAGTGAGTTGCGGTACGTGTACAAGGGTCCTGGTACAGGTACCTGTTGGAAGAACGCAGGCTGACGTCAACGTGTGCGTGAGAAGTAAGTACTGCATTTCATCTAATTTAAATTCTCTTGATGCCGTTTTTCTCTTTCCCATGATATGCAGATAACCAGGTCTGCGTGCAAGTTCTTGCTGCACCAAGCTGCCAACCTGGTTTTTTGGCGGCACCCCTAGTTTTGAACATTCCGGTTCAGACGAAAACAGTGGCTACTACATTGAGGCTCGACCTGCTTGGAGCCAACCCATGCGTGTCCGTGAGCTTCAACGCCCCTGTTTGCAGGAAGCTCAATTAAGTATAGGCTAGCTGCATGGCATTCGTAGATTAGTATATGCATAATTTTGTAGAACTGATTGTATGGTTTGTACTGTTTAGTGATATGCCACATTTATTGAATGCAAGTAATAGAAAACATCCTCATGTAATCATTGTTCGGATCTTTAACTTGGATGTTATGCGTTGCGAAGATATTGCTGTGCAAATTAGTGCATACTTTCCAGCTCGATTCGCCTAATTTTAAACCACGTCCCACACTTGTTCCAAGTGGGACAAAAAGGAATCAGAACAAATCAGGTGCACAATCATGAAATATGGCTGCGCAATCCTGCGCCACAAAGGATTCCTAGATTGCGCAGCGCAATCCTAGGATTTCCGCAATTCCTGCTTCGCGCGGAACATCTGCGTTTCGCGTTGACATATTACTGTTGCTGTGTCTCGTATGGCATAGAAAATCAGCTCCTGTTAATTTGATCTGTTAAATCATGCGGTAATTTTAAAATTAATGTTAGAATCATCAATGAAATAAAATTTGGTTCACCTCTGACGGTCTTTGACTTGACGGATGTACCAGTCGGTCCAGTTCAGTCCATGCATATTCCGCTCCGACGTCGACGAAACGCGATCGAGAGAATATATCCCGGAGCAAAATTTTCTTATTCTATACGGCGGACATTTTAGGTCATTAGTTTCACCATACATGTACATGTATTGGTTTATAGCAGATAGTGTAAATGATATACTAGACAGCCGCCTGAACACCAGTTAAAGTGCGGCCAACTGAAGTAAGCTGTTTGTGGATTGCATGAGACTACTGCACTGAAATGAACAATCCATATTCATGCAAAATTAGCAACTCTTAAATTTGAATTCATACACTAATCAAATAGGACTTTCCTGTAGCAGCGTTCAACTGAACCGTTGAAGCAGATTATAGACTTGAACGGTTCAGCCACGTGTATTCCATGAAAGCATATTATTGCATGCTTTTTCTTCTTGTCCTACAAAATTAAACGCATGGAAAATAACCAGCATGTTACAGATGTGATTGAGTCAGATAGTATCTCTGATTCCATTGAGCACACTTGCGTTCAATCACGTGGTGATTTTTTTTTTAAATTTAAGCAGATTCGCCGTCTTTTTTCACTGTGTCTTGACGGGATGATCAGGGATGCACATTATTTCGCTCCAATGTCGCGATCGAGACATGTCCTTTGAGATTTTTTGTACAGTGGATAATTTAGGCCCATATTTGTAGCAGACTAACTGTGGCATCAATTAGCGGAAAAAATGAAATGTACAACACTGATATCCACATTATGCAGAAATTGTTTTAACTGTTAATTTATGCAATGTATGCTCGAACCCTACAAATCGGACCTTCACATGCAGTGTTTATCACAACGGTTCAAACAGTTTGACTACACTGTTGTAAAATCAAAAATCGATTCAACGCGTTTTTTCCACTGACAGTGGAACGGCAAAGTTCGTTTACCGGCTATGTTATAAGTAGTTACAGCATTGTAAAGGTTCAATGTTGATCACTTTCCAATTATTGAAATGCTACGTGTATAATTATATGGTCCAACAGGATCAAGGCAAATGATACAGCACTTTGGTAATAAAACTACATGTAAATAAATAAGATATGGTTATTGGTTAATTACAATTGAGTGTTCAAATGAGATGGCGCAAACTCTTCAGTATGTGTGTTTACAAGAAGCACAGAGGCCCAATCTTGTATGAGTCTGATCTGCTCTCAGCATGGAGGACTGGCAGAGAAGAGCTGGCTGACTCCTCACTCTCAGCTACCTCCAGAACAACAGGGCACTGGCCAGGCTGTGCCATGAAGGTGAGGGGAGAGGGAAGGGGAGGGGCAACAATGGATGAGTGGTGGGAGGATCAAGAGGGGTTATTTAAGGTGAGGAAGAAATAATACTAACTTACCTCTGATATAATTCTGATGTTCTTGTCACCAAACTGGAATGTGGTGCCATCCGCTGCCTGAAGCTTCATCTTGATAAAGCCATCAACACCACTGCCACAGTCATAGGTGACATTCTGGCGCACACTGCTGTACTTGAGGCGTAGGAAGCGCAGGGGAATGGAGAGGTCAGCCTGCAAGACACGAGACAGGGGGAGGAGGAGGAAAACATGTTTAGTTAGAGATGTGACCCGCAAAAGGTCTTCCCATCTTATACATGTACCAGTACTCAAATTCTCTTACAGCCTCTGATCCCTCCCTACCTCCTCCATGTGCCACTATACAAGTATGTACATGATGGACGTACCTTGCCCTCAATGCAGGTCTCAGGTCCTTTGCAGAACACCTTCACTGCATCCTTAGCAGAGCCCTCATTAGGGTCAATCCAGTAGAAACCTGAAATTGAACAAGTACATGTATTAAGGATGGGGAGGAGGCAAAATGGTGAGGGTGGAGGGAGGGAAGGAAAGGAGTGCACACAACACCTACCAGGAACAAAGGTCTTGGCGCAGTCGTAGATATCTTGGCAGGACATGGCAGGGTTCTCCTGGGTACCAAGGGCTACAAGCTTCTTGTCAAGCAGGTCCGACAGCATGGCCTTCACGGCATCAGCGTTGAAGTCATTGGGCACGTCCACATCAGCGAGGCTATCAACCTTGCCAGAGTAGAACTTTGGCTCAGCACTCTTGCTGCTGAGGGCATCTGCGCCAGGGGGACCAGCAGGACCTGGGGGTCCAGGGTTTCCGTCGGGTCCAGGAGGTCCCTTAGGTCCCTTGGACCCCTGGAGGTGGAGTGATGAAACAAGTGGAGAGAGGAGGGAGAAGGATGAGTGAAATAAGGATAAAGATGTACAACTGATTGGAAACGTACAGCATAGCCTTGGGGTCCAATTGGTCCAAGGAGTCCATCAGGACCCTGAGGGCCCCGAGCACCTTCTGCTCCCTGTGATAAAGAAATGGAAGGGATGATTGGAGGGTGTGGATGGGATAGGGGTGGGGGTGGGGGGGGGGGGGGGGAGGCTGGATGGAAGGGGAGAGATGTGAGAATCAAACACTCACAGCAGGTCCGGGCCATCCCTTCACTCCAGGCAATCCAACAAGTCCCTTGGAACCCTGCACAGGTATGGATTACATACTGTAAAGGAGTGCACTTGTGTACATACACAAACAGGACAATATACACCACATGTGCATGCACTCATGTGCACAACGCACACATTGTAACATACCTGAGGACCAGTGGGTCCCTTATGGCCTCTATCTCCCTTTGCTCCTCTCTCTCCCTTTGCACCCGACGTGCCCTTTTCACCACTGTCTCCCTCATCACCAGCTGCCCCCTGTGAGAACAGTAAATGAAACCTTTTCAACTTACACTGTACACCTCACACCAAGGCCCAAACACCCTCTCACTCACTATTCTCCCTTCACACCAGGGCCCCCTCCCTTTGCACTCACCTGACTACCGCTGGCACCAGGTGCTCCAGTTGGACCAGCAGGCCCCACCCCACCCTGCAAGAGAGGATACCACATCACATGAGTTGTCAGTCTGCTCAATGACTTCAAAAACCTTTTGTCTTGGATTCAGCCTACATCACTCTAATTAAAGCCCTTCTTTCACTCTATGTACTGCCCCCCAAAGAATGCATGTGCTTGCAACTGTACTCACAGCTACTCCAGGTATCCCTGGTACTCCTCTCTTGCCTGGGGCCCCAACTGGCCCCTGTGCTCCTTGGTTACCTGCAGGCCCAGATGGACCTGGCTGACCAACATCACCCTGTGTGGGGAGGGGGGGGGGAGGGGTGAGGGTGCAGGGAGAGACAGTCGTGTGTGAAGGTTGCTGATATTGCTGGCAAGGGCACATGACTCACAGGTGCACCACTTGCTCCAGCAGGTCCAGGTGGTCCAGCAAGTCCATCAATTCCCTGTATGGGGGGGGGGGGGGGGGAGGTGGATGTCGTTGATGGTGTCATTGCACCAAGGCAAGAGTGCCCTGCCTGACCACAGGGTAGTGCTTGCATGCATGTGTTCCTTTTAATGCCCACCACTCACATCGGGTCCGCTGCCTCCATCCTCTCCAAACATGCCTGGTGCTCCAGCAGGTCCTGCTGCTCCAGTGTCTCCAATTTCCCCAGCAGTACCTGGGTTACCTGAGGCTCCCTGTGGGGGAGGAGGAGGAGGGGAGGAGGATCAACGATCAGAACATGGTTACATAGTTGATATGGTGCAATGCAATGATGCTCTGGTGTGTGTGTGTGTGTGTGTGTGTGTGTGTGTGTGTGTGTGTGTGTGTGTGTGTGTGCGTGCGTGTGTGTGTGCGTGTGTGTGTGTCTGTGTGTGTGTGTGTGTGTGTGTGTGTGTGTGTGTGTGTGTGTGTGTGTGAGCAGATGTGGTACATTGCACACGCATGTAGTGTTGTACATGTATGTACATGTACATGTACGTACCAGAGGTCCAACTGGTCCTGCTTCTCCTGGTGCACCATCAGGGCCTGGTATTCCATCAATTCCCTTGGCTCCACCCAGTCCCATTTTGCCTGGACCTCCAGGAACACCCTGAGGGAGTGTACAAGGATCAGGGGATGCATGTAAAAGGATCAGGGTATGCATGTACACATAGATTAGGACACAGAATGATGTGGGAAACAATGAGTGGTGTGGATGAGACAAGACAGAACATCTGTATTTCAAGAGCCTCAACTGATGTATGCAATGGTGTTCATATTTAAACTCTCTCTCTCTCTCTCTCACACACACACACACACACACTCACTTGTGCTCCAGCTGATCCTGGCTCTCCTGGATTGCCGTCACGACCATCGAGACCCTGGGAGGGGGCAGAGGTGGAGGAGGAGGAAGAGGAGGAGGAGGAGGTACAGGAGGAGGTGGAGGAGGAGGGAGTATAGAGCCAGGTCATACACGTACATGTCATACCACACCACTCACGTTAGGCCCACGAGGTCCAGGCTCTCCTGCGAATCCCTTTGGTCCAACAGGGCCAGGTCGACCCTGAGCTCCTGCATTCCCAGGTAGACCCACATCACCCTTCTCCCCCTGGGGACATAGGGAGAGGGAAGAGGTAGATAGAAAAACAAGTGCAAATTATCAAACTGAAACCCGACTGTTATAAAGTTGCATTGGACTTGTGTACAGGTATGTCTATAACTCGTGTCTGGCCTCACATCAAAAGACCAACAACACTCAGATCAAATGGACGCTCCCATGCCAGCAAATATTCAATATCAAGTGCTCCCAGTACAAATAAGCATGACCCCCCACACGTGTAGGTCATGAGGAGAAGCACCCTACAGGTGTGGTAGGATAATATTATGATCAGGGACTTACACTGGGTCCAACAGCTCCATCGTCTCCTCTCACACCCTGAGCGCCTTGCTGACCCTAATGGGGGCGGGGAAGTGGGGGGGGGGGGGGGGGGCAAGGGGAGGGGAGGGGGAGGATTAAAGTGAGAACAGTGAAACCACCTTGATTCCATTATATGGGACTGTCCTTACAGGTGCTCCGGCAGCCCCTGGTGCTCCATGAGCACCCTTTGGCCCAACAATGCCTTTGAATCCCATTGTACCAGGTGTACCAGGCTGGCCTGGGGCACCACGAGATCCCTAAAGGTAGAGGGACAGGGAGGAAGAGGCTCAATGAACTGTAGGGAAGGTGGCAGTGTTTGGTGCCCTTACCGGTTCTCCATCTTTCCCACGCACACCCTTATCTCCAGGTCCCCCTGGGGGTCCCTTAGGTCCAGTTATCCCCTTGGGTCCGGGAGCACCAACTGCTCCAATGTCTCCCTAAAGAGGGGTGGGAGGGAGGGATGAGGTGGGATAATGAAAGCGAAACAAAGAGGAGGGGCAGGTGAGAGAGTGGGAGTGATAGTGAGAAAGAGATGGAGGTAGAGAGAGACACCATAGAACAGGTGATGCATATCACACATGCGGACTAACATTTTCTCCTCTTGCTCCAGAAGGCCCAGGCACACCAACAGGCCCAGGGGCTCCATCAGGACCCTGTGCCCCAGCGGGACCAGTCTCACCAACACCTCCGGCTGCCCCCTTGCTCCCCTGAGCTCCATCACGTCCAGCTGATCCAGGGGCTCCCCTGGCACCCTGGAGGGGTAGGAGAGGGAAGGTGGATGAGGCTGCACGCAACCCTAAAAACATGCACATTGTACCACACACTCACACACACACACACACACACACACACACACACACACACACACACACACACACTCACACACACACACATGTAAAAAATACCTGTGCTCCCTGTAGACCACCATCACCAGTTACTCCCTTTGGTCCGCTGAATCCTTGAGGTCCGACTGGCCCAAGAGGCCCAACTGGTCCTTGTTCCCCTTGAGGGCCCTAGTTACAAGAGAGAGAGGGGGGGGCAGGGACATAGGTGATTAAATGTCACCCACCCACCCCTCCTCCCCACATGATCACAAAGGACACTTACTGCAGGCCCACGCTGTCCCTTTGCACCACGAGGTCCTGAAGATCCAGCCACTCCAGGCTGACCAGGCGCTCCAACTGGACCAGACTTGCCCGGTGCTCCTCTGTCTCCCTTCTCTCCTCTGTCTCCACCCTCACCTTTGGCACCCTAGAGAAGGGGCAGGGGCATGTAAATGGAACCAAGGAGGGATGCACAGCAACACACTAAACATGGGAACCTTTGCAACTGTCAACTGGCTTCATAAAAAGAGGACCCATTATCCAGTTTGCTAAAGTATTAGGGCCCATTCCCAAGTTTGATACAGTGCTTATGGGCACATTCCCAAGTTTGATAAAGAGCCCATGGGGTACAATCCAAGGTTGGCTAAATACAGAACCCATTCCCAGACATGCAAGTTAACAACCTGGCCATGTCATACCTTAACACACACACACACACACATGCACACACACACACACACACACACACATGCACACACACAAACACACACACACACACACACTTACAGCGGCTCCTATGAACCCCTTGGCACCACGCACTCCCTGAAGACCTTGGGCACCCTTCGGCCCTCGGGCACCCTGGGGACCAGGGGCTCCCGTGGGTCCAGCAACTCCTTGATCTCCTTGTGGTCCAGGCTGTCCTGCTTGTCCCTTTGCTCCAGAAGGGCCCTACAAGCAACACAGAATATACAGGTGTCAATTAATACTTCTCCTATTGAAGCACAGGTGCAAGTATCTTATGGGACATGTGGTGTGAGAGAAAACCGTTTTAGAGAGGTACATGTTCCTGTAAACATGCCACACAACCCTTCACTGCACATACCGGGGCTCCCTCTGCTCCAGGTAGTCCTGGGGACCCGGCATCACCCACAGGGCCAGTGGGGCCAGCAGGTCCTAGTTCTCCGAGGGGTCCGGGGGGTCCCGGAGGTCCACGGGGACCAGGAACTCCATTGGGTCCTCTGTTGCCACGTTCTCCCTGGGGGGGGGGGGGGGGGGGATAATTGGTAATGAAACCCCTCTTGTCAATGAATGTGCTCTACATAGCCTCCCTCTCTCCCTCTTTCAATACAGCATACAAACATAACCAAATGGACCTTACCTTCTTTCCTTCAGATCCAGGCATGCCAGGAAGACCTGGGTAACCAGGTGGTCCCTATTTGAATTGTCGTGGATGTACACATACATGCTTTAAAGTGGGACCACCTCCATTAGAATGGCAAACTTACAGCCCTTCCAGGGAACCCTGGGGCACCATCTTCTCCATTTGCACCCTGCGGGGGGGGGGGGGGGGGGGCATAGCTTATGAAGAATTGTACACACCCATGGCATGCATCATGAAGGTCATATGGTGTGCACACACACACACTCACACACACACACACACATACACACACACACACACAACATACAGGCACTCCAGGCAGACCAGCATCTCCAGTTTCTCCATTGTCACCACCCTCTCCCTAAGGAAATTGAGAAAATGAATATTAGAAACACAGTACTTGTCTGCACTAGACAGTGACTTACAGTTACTCCAGGTTTGCCTGGGGCACCATTTAGACCAGGTTCACCTGAAGGGCCCTAAAGAGTTAAATGGATTACAAATTAACTGCAGTGATTATATTTAGCAGTAGGTACATGTATGAAAGGAGAAAAAAAATATGCACACACACACACACATGCACACACACACATACACACATACACCACAAGCCCACACTCACTACGCTGCCAGGTATGCCCTGAGGTCCAAGGGGACCAGCAGGACCACGAAGACCTTTGGGTCCTTCAGCACCAGGGAACCCCTGCACTCCCTTGTCTCCAGCAGCCCCCTGCAAGACAGGGAGAGAGAATTGGCATAGTGGTGAGCTCCCAGCACAGTCTGCCTCCCAGCTTACATGCATGTGGCCACA
This sequence comes from Eunapius fragilis, assembly GCA_963681505.1. NCBI lineage: Eukaryota > Metazoa > Porifera > Demospongiae > Spongillida > Spongillidae > Eunapius > Eunapius fragilis. The sequence goes on along the minus strand of OY811978.1, from coordinate 5,196,552 downwards.
CACGCACACACACACATACACACACAAACACACACACACACCTTGTCACCAACGGCTCCCTTTGGTCCTTGTCTTCCAGGTTGGCCAGCATCTCCCTGCAGGTGTGGTGGGGGGGGGGGGAGCACACGATGAAGGCACTAGTATGTGTGCCCACACACACACACTCACATTGGCACCATTGAATCCCTGAGGTCCAGTGTCTCCCTTACGTCCCTGCTCTCCCGGACGTCCTGATCCACCAGGAGCCCCCGCCTTACCAGGAAGCCCCTTGGAACCTCTGTTACCCTTCTCCCCTGGGGCACCATCAGCACCCTGGAATTAAAAATAAAAAATAAGTGCATGTGAACTTAATGATTGACCACCATTTTTAATAATCATTAACGACTACTGCACACATGCACATGTGTACATGAAGGGTGGAAGGCAGAGACGTGCCAACACCAGGTTCAAACTCACAGGCTTTCCGTCTGATCCCTGTGAACCATGGTTACCATCACGTCCAGGCACACCAGGTGATCCCGTTGCTCCGGGCTCCCCCTGCAAACCTTTGGGTCCCTGGGGTGGGGGGGAAAACGTTGGATTACATAACTGTTGTACATGGTGTAGGAAAACTTACCTTCCCTCCCTGTACGCCACGATCTCCTTGCTGACCACCTGCTCCTGCAAGTCCTGGATTACCAGGCTGTCCAACAGGACCAGCGGGTCCTATGCCACCCTGTGTGTGCGCGTTGAGGAAGGGAGGGGGATAGAGAGGGAGAGAGGGAGAGGTGTAAGAGTAACACTTATATGAGGATTAGAGTGTAAAAACAAAATGACCCACCCATAAAAACCCTCATCTTAGGTTGTGCACACACACACACAGTGTGTGTGTGTGTGTGTGTATGTGTGTGTGTGTGCATGTGTTTGTGTTATAAGACCAGAGCTACAATGCATGCACATGAGTCATGCAGGAGCATTGAGGTGGGTCTACCAGACATGCTACAAGTGCACTCACAGGCTGTCCAGCTGCTCCTTGATCTCCTGCTTCCCCCTCTGCCCCTGGGTAACCCTACAGGAATGCAACCGACCACAACACAAGTCAAAAAATACGCTCAATAGACGGTAGCCACCTCCTTCCCCCCTCCCTCCTCACCTGAGGTCCAGTGTCTCCTGGCAACCCCACACTCCCATCATCACCACGAGCACCAGGTGCTCCCACAGGCCCGGGCGGTCCCTTTCGGCCAACCCCGCCCTTGTTCCCCTGGGGGCCAACTAGTCCTGGGGGTCCAGGAATGCCATCTGGTCCCTAAAAGGAGTTGGTGGTGGTGGTGGTGGTATTGGTGTGATGTTGTGGGTGGTGGTGGTGGTGTGGTGAGATAGAAACCAGTTGTAACAATTGACTCATTATATGGTTTTGAGGTGTCTATGATGAGCTCCATGTTGGCATGGTAAGCCAGTACACCACACACAAAAGCCAAGCCTCAAGACACACCACCAACCTTTGGTCCTGGCTCTCCAGCTGGTCCTACAGACCCAGGTGGTCCAGCAGGTCCCTAGGACACAAGGAGGGGGAGGGGAGAGAAATAGATCAAGTATTGCATGGACGTGCAATTGTGTATGCAAGTATGTGCTGGGCACTTACAAGTATGTATGTGTATGCGTGTATGTTGCAAGTGTGTTTATGCATTGAATGCTACATTGCAGTGTGTGGTACGTGCAGTACACATTTCATGTTACTGCACACATGCTTACCCTGCCTCCAGGTACACCAGGCAGTCCCGTGGGTCCCTTCATGCCTGGGAACCCTAAGGGTCCTTGGTCTCCCTTCTCTCCGTCGTCACCAGCTGGTCCCTTGGGTCCCCTGGATCCTGGAACACCGGGGAAACCAGTGAACCCGAGAGCCCCCTTGGGTCCGATGGGGTAGCCAATGACTCCAGGAGGTCCTGGTGGTCCGTTGAGCCCCTTTGGTCCTGCGTCACCTAGGTCTCCCTACGTGGTCGACGGATTGGATTTTGGCGGGGTCGTTCGAGTGGTGCACGTGATGACCCTTACCGGAATACCAGGTTGTCCTGGGTCGCCATTACGTCCATCTCCACCCTACGTGGGCGCCAGAAAAAGTGACGCATGTTTTAAAATTAGCGAGGCAAAGACACGAGCTTACGTTGGGACCCGGTGGGCCTTGGAGTCCTGGAGGTCCGGGGATGAGCTGGTGTGTGGATGGTTTTTGGCCATTATTACTAAATGCACCGCACAGGAGGGCGTATTAAAACAATCCACTTACTGAGCCCAGGACAACTCCGGGTTTCCCTTTCGGACCAGCTGGAGCGAACGGATCTGCCGCGTCATTTACATTAATTAACTAACTACATATTTAAAAAAATTCGCGTACTGATGAAATCCGCGCAGCTTGTACACACTTCGACTCCCGCTAGTAGGTATGCGCCGCCTCTCTGGCCAACGCAGCATGCATGGATAGAGTCCGCTGCCCCCAAAAATCCTGTGCACTCCCTGCCCTGGAAGCAGAAAAAAGTCTGTTCTTGGGAAGCTGCAAAGAAGAGAGGAAACCTTTGCTTAGTCATCTCAAGGCTGGCGTGCAGACGCAGTAATAAGCGTGCAAGCTGCGTATACCGAACTTGCACCACTTCCTATACATATATAGGTATATATATTACACGTGCAAAGGACTCCATGTGGGTGCGTAAACTCTCACCGGCTTGGGAAGCAAGAAGCGAGAGGGCCAGTAGCCCCGTGATAGCCGCTTGATACATCCTGGAATATTAAGAAAACGGCTCTGACCAATTGTAGAAATTATAATAATGATGTCTCCGCATGTACAGTGTTGCAGTTGTTTTTTAATTCTTATTTTATAGCTAATCGTGTGTGCGCGCATACGTATTACATTTACCCCGCCGGTGACTATTTTCCCCATTTATGAAATGCACTTACCTCTTCATGGAGAACTGGTAGCGCTCAGCAAACAAAACTACGCCTCACTACCTCGCCAACGAGTGAGCGGGCAAAGAGAACGTAGATATGTGGTTACCAGAAAAGGGGCAAGCTAGATCCGGCCTTGGGCCCTGGCAAGCTGCACTGAGTAGCTGCACAGAAATGGAGTTGCAGGCTAAATCACTGCCTTAAGCCTGGGAGATCCGGGTCCCAGTAACAATAAACGGCAGGAAATAAAAGATCCATTGAGCTGACGACGGAAGCGCTCGCAAGTACACCTTCACTGCAGAGACGTAACAAGACTTGTCACTTGGCCCAGGTAGACAACAATAGGAGCAACTCCTTGTCTTACTCGCCTGTTGTTGCCCCGCCGTTTCATTTCACCCTTCCAGCCTCCCCCAGGATTTTTCTTGGTTTCGTCTGCCAAAAACGGTTGCTTGCCAAATAGATAGATCTTCCAAACATGTCGCTCTATTATTCTTGTTACGTGCCAAAGGTATGTCAATGGATACTACAGTGTTCATCGCGATCCAATTTACGAACGTGCGCGCTCCATTTGCAACCTCTGTGCACGTAAAACATACTTAACATATATCAAATCACAAGTCTATATTGCGTGTACAGAGGGCAGCGTGTGTACGCACGCACACGTACACACACACGCGCGCGCGCGTGCACACACACACACACACACACACACACACACACACACCACAGAGGTTTCTGCACTCAGTCCTGGTCTTCTTCAGTCATGCTTTGATTCGTTTCAGTGTCTTCGTCCCCCCCTGTATCATCCAACGCCTCATCCTCTGCTGTGCTACCTTCATGGACGTCTGCAGACAGTGGCTCGTCATCCCGAGGGGTATCCTTCTCGAGACCATCCTCCCTGTCTTCTGATGTGTCCTCCTTGTGGGCGCTCCCCTCCCCCACGCTGCCTTCAGGGATGCTCTTTTCATGGGTACTGCTGTGGTCACCATCCTCAGTCCCTTCTTCCCTGGAAGTACCTCCTTGGGAGCCTGGTTCTTTGGGGCTCACTCCTCTCTCCACTTCTCCCTGAAAGCAGGTGCGTATTCGTTATTGCGGTCAATCAGGCATAGTGGTACACATATCACTATTTTACCTAAGGCCCAGCAACAAAAGAAGGCGATATTGCCGGCAATTCCTATATTCTAACAAAATACGGCAATCGCTGCTCATATTTCCCCATGGATTTGTGCCTGGGACTTAGCCCCCAACCTTGGTCTTTGATGGTAGGGCGGAGGGCTCAGCCTGTATAAAGCTGTATGTAATGGCTTGTATGCAATAGTCATCCCAAACCCTGAGCAAGGCCTTTATGTTCAGTGCTAGCTTTGTACTAACTGAAGATAGATGCCTGATCACTTATTGGCTAAAAATCCAACTAGATCAAGACCTATTTGGTACTCAACAGAACTGGCCCACTGTCAACATACATTTATTAGCAGACATACCTGTGTTGTCTCTCCCACAGCTATTGGAGTGTCACTATAAAGCACAAGGAGAGTAAAAACAACCTTGACCGTTAGTAAACTCAAGGTGCTGTGTAGCCAACCTGACTAGCCTATCACTGCTTTGAGTCTGGGCCCCAGCTGCTCCTTCAGAGTCCTGCAGTGGGGTCTCTACAACTGGTGGTCCACTGCTTGGCTGTCTCTGTGCCAAATGTTCCCTGAATTTTGTCTGAATTATCGCTGCAGCCTTGTGTGCTTCAGGATCGTTCAAATCAATGCTTTGTGTCTGCTCGTTCGTAGAAACAGTATCCTTCACTCTAGCTGGTTCGATCTCAGTTTCTGAAACCGCACTGCTGCTCTTCAGCACGTGAGAGCCAAGGCCCTGCGTAACTGAGTCTGCCGACTTCCGAACATCTTCATGGGCCCCTTTCAAGGAAATATCCGTATTCTAATTATCGCACATGTATTTGTCTTATATTTATTTATGCCATTACGAATATCAACCTCGAGTTATATCTGAACATACCAGGTCTTTCATTTAGCTTTCGTCTGAAGTACTGAGCAGCAAACGATATAATGTTGGGTGGCTGTTCCCTTAGAACCTCCCGAGTTAGACCCTCCAAGAGGTGTTCAAAACCAGCGGGCACACTTAGTTTAGTGGGGGCATAAGAAACAGACATTTTGACAAACACACCGGCTCAAAAGGTCATGGTTACCGTGACTACAAGCCACGCCCATATTACTGCCCGCCTACGCGCTCTGCGCCTCTTGCGCGCTGCCCTCGTTAGGTTCGGTTATAATGTCGTTCACTATATTCGTGTAGACCTTGACGGCCTTGCAGGTGCTAGGTGCAAATGACTGTGACCTTGGGCACTACTATTGTTGCTTGTTCCTGTTTAAAAGTGATGTCTACCTTTTAACGACCCCTTTGAATTATATTTGGCTCGAGGTTCCCAGTCATATGGCTTCGCTATGTCTTGTTCACGGTGACGGTCCATCTGAAGGCTCTCACAAAGCGAACACACCCACCGTTACCCTCAACCATTATTGTCGCCCCGGCGAAATGTGACGTCTTCCATCCGCCTATTGTAACCGCCATCTCTTATTCACCTGATCCCGGGATTTAGGTACTTCTCTAAAGGGGGATCATACACTGTCCCTTGGCAGTTTGAGCAGGGCCATCGTGTGGCTGGAGTGCACTCCTTAGATTCTGCATAAGTAGCTAAGGGTTGCCTCCTAAACGACATCAGAGTACTCGCGTCCCAGTTGACTTCTTTTGCAGCGTGGTCCTGCTCCAAAAAAAAAAACTTTATCGCCGCGATTCAGTAGGCCAGAGCCAATAACAAGTAAGCGAATCTCTACGGAGTCTTGAATATGGTGCACGTACTAAAAAGTATGCGAGCGCTCCGAAGCCGCATGCTGATTTCTTCACAGCGGCTGGATGCATGCAAGCTATGTATAGCGTATTGAGTGTTAGCGTTTTTTTAATTTTTAATATTATATATATATTTTGCGTTACGGTTGCATTACACAGTAACCTTGAAGGTTCTCTATTATTTCGCTTAGGGCTTGGTAACCACTATGAAGCACCAATCACTGCTGTTGCTGTCCCTGCTTGGGGTAGCGCTCGTCAGAGCAACAAGTGAGTTGGCATTGGGAAAGCTGGTGACGGGTGGGGCGTAATAATAGTGCATGGATATTTATGTGTAAATTGGGGAGAGGGTGGAACAACATTATCTCCGCGTTTGTAAATTTTGGGATATTGGAATATTAATTTAATTGAAATTATATATTCTGCGCCAACATGTAGCCACGTATTCCAGCGCTGAAGTTAAACTTGTCAGCGTTTTCCAATGCATGCATGCACGTAGTCATTGTAAGCAACATACCTAGAGCTGCGCCATACATACACAACAACCGCTGTATTAAAAGGTAATATTTGGACGCTCGGGGACCACAGGCCTAGTCATGACATGTAGTGCACGTTGTGCTATGTGTGGCATGGTGGCTTTGAGAGCATCATGTTTTGGCTTCTTCAGGCGCAGCCTCTGTGGTAACGAAACGACAGGCTGGAGATCCATTTGGTGTGAGTTCCCCTCCCCCCCCCTCCCCCCCTCCCCCCACCCCTTCCCCTCTCATGCTCACTTATAAAGTTTGATGCCCATAACATGTTTGCGTCTTACAACAGGACCCTGGTCTACCTGGACCCCCTGGGGAAAATGCAGCGCCTATTCCTGTAAGCTAAATCTGTGTGTGGAGTCATTTTGCAACCCCCCATTAACCCCATCTCTCCTTCTCCATGACACCAGGGACCACCTGGAGGAATGGGTGCTCCTGGAGCACCAGTGAGTGCTGCTAAGCAATGCTCCCCCTTAACACCACACCCATCCCATATTACTCATCATCACACTCATTGTACACACTCTGATGTGCCCCTGAACATCAAACACTCAATTCTCTTTCACACTGACATGTGTCATAACTCTTCCTTCTCTTCCTTCCTTAGGGCAGTAATGGAAGAGATGGTCTCGCTGGTGGAGTTGGACCAAAGGGAGAGAAGGTACAGCATATTCGATGTACGTTCTACTTACCTACTTCATCTTTCGTTTGCCTTCTGTTGGGGGAATTTTTCAGGGTGACACAGGACCCCTAGGCCCTACTGGTCCAGCAGGAATGCCCGGAGCTCCTGCATACTATCCACTAACCGTGAGTGCACGTGCAATGGTTCGCGGAGCCTATATATCCATACTCTGTCCCTCCCCCTTCTCTCCCTCCACTCCTCCCTCCTCCACACTCCTCCCTCTTTCAACAACATTGTTGCTTTAGAGTGACGGCAGCAAAGGTCCCATTGTGATACCCATCGTAGGAGATAGAGGAGACAAGGGACCTGATGGTTCCCCCGGCTCTGATGTGAGTGATGGATGTAACAAGCGTGCACCACTCTAGCTCACACACATATCACAGCGAACACACACACACACACACACACACACACACACACACACACACACACACAAACACACATCACAGCAATCACACACACATTGCAGGTATACATATGCATCGCTGACGTAATATTTATTTTCTCTCTCCTTAGGGACCAAGCGGCTTCAAGGGCTATGCTGGAGCAAAGGGTAACCGAGGACCAAGGGTAGGTCAGAGAAATGCAGATCGTGTTAAAATGTAGCACTTTTTTGCCACATTGGTGTCAATGACTCATAGTAGCATGCATGTAAAGGGCTGGAGGAGTGTGTGCAGTCATTAGTGGCAACAGTGACTTCATTTTACCTGTTCAGGGACCCAATGGAGACAACGGAGCACCTGGACCAGCAGGAGCACCAGGGAAATCTGTGAGCACATAACCAGCCTTCTGAAACTCACTGTGTTTAAAATACTTATATGTATGTGTGTGTGTGTGTGTGCGTGCATATGTGTGTGTGTGTGTGTGTTGTGTATGTGTGTGTGTATGTGTGTGTGTGTGTGTGTGTGTGTGTGTGTGTGTGTGTGTGTGTGTGTGTGTGTGTGTGTGTGTGTGTGTGTGTGTGTGAATGCAGGGTCCTGTTGGACCACAAGGAGTGCCTGGACTGCCCGGAAAGCCTGGACCACTTGTAAGTACTGCAACGATGATCTCATGATTCTAAAGATGTTTTATCTACTTCAAACCACCCTCCTCTCTCCCTCCCTCCCCACCATCTCACTAAAGGGTGCACCTGGACTTCCAGGTATCCCAGGGTTTCCTGGCGAAAGAGGACCTGCTGTAAGTTTCCAAAGCTAGTGTGAGCATGTCAGAGGTGGCATTGGAATTATGAAAATGGGAGATAACGAACCTGTAACTGAAGTGCAAAGGGAGGGAGGGGAGGTGTGGAGGGAGGGAGGGGAGGTGTGGAGGAGGGAGGGGAGGTGTGGAGGGAGGGAGGGGAAGTATGGAGTGAGGGTGGGAAGGTGTGGAGGGAGACGTTTCACTGCTAACTCTATGCAGGGTGACTTTGGTGCTCAAGGAGCACCCGGAGCACCTGGTGCCCAGGGTGTTAAAGGAGTCCCAGGGAGTGTTGGGGACAAAGGAGCGCCAGGAAGCATAGTGAGTGTCCACCTGTGGTCTCGACACTGCTCATGTAACCCACACAACCTTACCACCAGGGGGAGACTGGAGTCAGAGGAAGCAAGGGACAGCCAGGAAGCCCTGGAAACACGGTAGGAGCTCTAATTAATGATCACTCTGATAATATGAGTTCATCTTTTTTTTTTTATTTGACTTCTTTCAAAAGGGACCTCAAGGACCAGTTGGTCCAGCTGGTTACCCAGGAGCTCCTGGGGAGGGTGGAGAGCCTGGAGATAAGGGAGTTGTGGGACCAGCAGGACCAACGGTACGCAGTTTTGTCACCCAACTGTCACGACTTTTGACTGTGGTTGTCGCACCCTCTCTCCCCTCCCCCCCCCCACCCCAAAACACTACCCCCTCCTATCCCTTCCTTGCCCCCCCCCCCCCCCATACAACCCTTTTGTTCTGCAGGGACCACAAGGTCCCCAGGGGTCGCGCGGGGCCATTGGTCGGGTTGGACTTCTTGGGACACCAGGTGTCGACGGCAAACCTGGTGCAGCTGGCAAAGATGGCGCCCCTGGTTCCCAGGGTGTGAAGGGAGCTACTGGGTCCTCCGTATGTGTTGCAACAAGGCCACATGCACACACTGGCATGACCATACATGGCACACACTGGCATGACCATACATGGCACACACTGGCATGACCATACATGGCACACACTGGCATGACCATACATGGCACACACTGGCATGACCATACATGGCACACACTGGCATGACCATACATGGCACACACTGGCATGACCATACACGGCACACACTGGCATGACCATACACGGCACACACTGGCATGACCATACACGGCACACACTGGCATGACCATACACGGCACACACTGGCATGACCATACATGGCACACACTGGCATGACCATACATGGCACACACTGGCATGACCATACATGGCACACACTGGCATGACCATACATGTAGTTGTATCTCTTCACTCACACAACATGTCGTGCATGTATATAAGCATAACTTCCCAGCATTTTAAAACACCCAAATATGTTTCCCCTTGCGTACAGGGTTTGACTGGTCCTCAGGGAGCACCTGGGCCCAATGGCATTCAGGGGCAGACTGGGGCACCGGGAGACACTGGTAGCAGGGGTGCTGCTGGGGCCAAGGGGGAGACCGGACCTGATGGCAGTACTGGGTCCAGTGGAGACAAGGGAGCACCTGTAAGCGACTGCATTTTTTTAAACTAAATACTTTTGGTTTAATGGCTGCCCTCGTCTTTCCCCCACACAATGTGTCTATGCTGTACCCTGTCGTGGTGTGTTCCGTAGGGTTCCATTGGTGCGGCTGGTTCAAGGGGAGAGACAGGACCTGCGGGAGATCAGGGAGACGCTGGACAACCTGGACTGCAGGGACCTCCTGGACCTAAGGGACCAATGGTCAGTGTGCATGTGTGTATGTGTGTGTGTGTGCATGTGTGTGTGTGTGTGTGTGTGTGCATGCGTGTGTGTGTGTGCATGCGTGCATGTGCGTGTGTGTATGTATGTGTGTGTTTATGTGATCAATATTTGTGCTGTTTGTATGCATGGGATACCATTATGCTCCGCTCTCCCTCCCCTCCCTCACACATGCACACAGGGTGTCGCTGGTCATGGTGGTCTGCCTGGGTTTGATGGCAAGGAGGGTCAGAAGGGACAGAGGGGTAACAAGGGAGAGAAGGGAGTGGCTGGACCCAAGGGAGCAGGGGTAAGTGTGTGACATGCTGTTTGTAACACATCTCACTGGACGGACGCTCATTGGACCATGCACTGTTAGGGTTTCAATGGCTACAAGGGCCCTGATGGAGCACCAGGGAAACCTGTAAGTTGCAGGGAGAGGGAGGAGGGAGAAGGGGTTGGAGGAGGGGTACAGGGCAAGAGGTATCACTGTGTTGTGCCCCCTAGGGAGATCGTGGTGCTGATGGAAAACGTGGAGCTGTAGGACTACCAGGAGTAGATGTGAGCATGTGTGCGTGTGTGTGTGTGGGTACATGGAGGTGTTCATGTGTGTGGGTACATGGAGGGGTTCATGTGTGTGGTACATGGAGGGGTTCATGTGTGTCGGTACACGGAGGGGTTCATGTGTGGGGTACATGGAGGTGTTCAATGTGTGTGGGTACATGGAGGTGTTCACGTGTGTGGGTACATGGAGGTGTTCATGTGTGTGGGTACATGGAGGGGTTCATGTGTGTGGGTACATGGAGGTGTTCATGTGTGTGGGTACATGGAGGTGTTCAATGTGTGTGGGTACATGGAGGTGATCATGTGTGTGGGTACATGGAGGTGTTCATGCGTACTTGTGCATGGCTGTGCATCTACTGGTTGCCCTTATGCAGGGACCTGTTGGAGTTCTTGGAGTTCAGGGTGCAGCTGGCCCAGTTGTGAGTGACAGACACACACACACACACACACACACACACACACACACACACACACACACACACACACACACACATATGCACATGCACACACATGCTCACACACTCACACACACTCACACCACAGCCACTCATCTCTGTAATGCTTACACTTGCTAGGGTCTACCTGGCCCAGGAGGTCCTGCTGGCCCACGAGGGGACACTGGAGCACCTGTGAGTTTATTTAAGAGATAAGGGGAGGGGAGGAGGGAACGGAGGGTAGGAGGGGGAGGGGGGGAGAGTGAGGGGAGGTCCTAGACAGTTGGGTTAAATGTACATTCACGTTTTGCTATTTATATAACAATTAGGGTGAAAAAGGTTCTCGTGGAGCTAATGGCAAGAACGGTGAACCTGGAGCAATTGGTGCAGTGGGTCTTGCTGGAGATCATGGTCTCCCTGGAGCAAAGGGGAAGCAGGTAAGTATATGTGTGAGGGAAGGGGAGACTATTGTGTGTGGGGGAGACAGTGTGTGAGGGAGGGGGAGTGTGTGTAGGAGAGACAGTGTGTGTGTGCGTGGGACTGAGAGAATGTGTATAAACATGCATTTGTATGTATATACATTCGTACATACTTGCTCAAACTGTAGTGTGCTCTAATTTGAACAGGGTTCACCCGGAGAAGTAGGAGCTCCCGGAGTTGCTGGAGATTCTGGCAGTGCTGTGAGTGGGAAACACGCGCTGCCTCCCAGGAATATGTGCCCCCCCCCCCCCCCCCAGCATTATGTGCCCCCCAGCATTATGTGCCCCCCAGCATTATGTGCCCCCCAGCATTATGTGCCCCCCAGCATTATGCGCCTTGTGCCCCCCAGCTTTATGTGCCCCCCAGCATTATGTGCCCCCCAGCATTATGTGCCCCCCAGCATTATGCACCTTGTGCCCCCCAGCTTTATGTGCCCCCCAGCATTATGTGCCCCCCAGCTTTATGCGCACCCCAACATTATTTGACATGCTTAACATTATTGTATTAGATGCATGTACAAAGCACAGCATTTATGAAAACATATGGATATGTGACTTTTGAATGCTGCATTCCCTACTAGGGGCCTGCTGGTCCTGCTGGAGCTGAAGGAGTTCGTGGTGCACCTGGAGCTCTGGTACTGTGTCTTCTCCCTCACCCTCTTCTCCCTCCCCCACCTCTCCTCCCCTCCTCCTGTCCTTCTTCACTTCACTTGCTCTGTCCACTGCAGGGTGCCACTGGAGCCAAGGGGGGGCGTGGTCCCAAGGGAGTGGCTGGAGACGTTGGAGGATTTGGAGCAGCTGGAGAACCAGGACTGCCTGTGAGAGTCATGCCTTGAAGCGTCCCCTATAGTAACTCCTCCCCTTGCTCCCCTCCCTCCTCTCCTACTCCTCCTCCCCTCCCTTACAATTTCAGGGTAGAGCTGGGGCACCTGGTAGTGCTGGAATACCTGGTATCTCTGGAGCACCTGTAAGTGAAATCCCTTACTTTACACACCACACCTCACCCCCCCCTCCCCTTCCCCCTGAGTGTGTAACCTTTCATCATTAGTCACAACCCCTTCCCCAACCCACCCCCTTAGGGTGCTGCTGGTTCACGTGGCTTGTCTGGACCTGCTGGACCTAGCGGAGCCCGGGGAGAACCCGGCAGTGTGGGAAACAAGGGTCCTCGTGGGCCCACTGGTAACCCAGGGCCTGATGGTGAGCAAGGGGCACCTGGTGCTGATGGCATGACTGGACTACCTGTAAGTCCCACCCCCCACCCCAACAAAATTTGTGATACACTATGATACCCCACCATCTTACGTTGTTCCCCAGGGAAGTGTTGGACCCACTGGTGTCAGGGGACCAGCTGGAAACAGAGGACAGCCTGTGAGTCTGGTCCCCAGTCCCATATCTTCTGCCCCTACCCCCCTCTGTTTGATTTTCCCACATGGTCCCCACGAAGGGACCTTTACAGACAGTGCTGCCAATTTGTATTGTTTACCTCTGCAGGGTGACCAGGGCCTGCAGGGAGTAGCTGGAGCGGCAGGATCCCGGGGGGCCAAGGGTAGCCGTGGACCTCAGGGGTCCAGTGGAGCACCTGGAGTTGCTGGATCACCCGTAAGCCTTCATTATTATAGTGTTTGCGAGTGTGTGTGGGTGCATGTAGTGTAAATGTGAATGTGTACACAGTACATGTGTGCACTTTACACTTCCCCTCTTCCCCATGCTTTACACTGCCCCTCTTCCCATGCTTTACACTGCCCCTCTTCCCCATGCTTTACACTGCCCCTCTTCCCCATGCTTTACACTGCCCCTCTTCCCCTGCTTTACACTGCCCCTCTTCCCCATGCTTTACACTGCCCCTCTTCCCCATGGTTTACACTGCCCCTCTTCCCCATGCTTTACACTGCCCCTCTTCCCCACGCTTTAACACTGCCCCTCTTCCCCATGGTTTCCTTTGCTCAAAAGGGAGATGCTGGACTACATGGACCTGCTGGAAGGCCTGGACCTAACGGTCAGAAGGGACCTGTTGGAGCCCCTGGTACACTCGGCAAGCCTGGCCAGTCCAGCACCCAGGGTCCCATGGGAGCAGCTGGTGCTGTGGGAGCACCTGGACCTGCGGGTCAACCTGGTGTCAGCGGAGCACCTGGACCCAAGGGACCAGCTGGAGCTCCTGGAAATGCTGTACGTTGCTGCCATATCACACTAAACAACACTTTCACACATTTCACATTCCTAATCACGCCTGTCACTTTCATTATAACCCATTTCCCCTAGTCACGTTCATCTCACCATGTTCTCACGAGTTGTCTTACCTCACCAGGGTAGCAAAGGAGCAAGCGGACCGCCAGGTCAAGCAGGACCAGTTGGAGCAGCGGTAAGTGTCAGTGTGAGTGAGTGAGTGTGTACATGTGAGTATGTGAGAGTATGGTGTGAGCTTATTTGTGCGTGTTCATGTGTGCATGTTCATGTGTGCGTATTTGTGTGTGTGGATGTGTGCATGTGAGTGTGTGCATGTGAGTGTGTGTGTGTGAGTGTGTGTGTGTGAGTGTATGTGTCTCTTATGAAGAGAGATTTATTCCTACATAGGGACCTGCTGGAGCGATAGGATTCCCTGGAAAACCTGGGCCTGCAGGAGCTGCCGTGAGTATGGGTGGGGGAGCAGGTGCATAGGGCATTAATTGGAGAGGGGTGGAGACAACATTGCAAGAAAAGGTTGGGGGGAGTAAAGGAAATTTGTATAAATGAAGTATGTTACTGTGAGGTTAATTAAAGCCCCTCCCTCCTGTGGTAACCATGCTTGCACTATCCCTGTTGCCTCTGCAGGGCAAGAATGGATTTGATGGTCAGAAGGGAGAACGAGGAGCCGCTGGAGAGCAGGGACCAGGTGGTGTCCCAGGCCCCGACGGAGAGAAGGGAGCTCAGGGCAAGAGTGTAAGCAGTCTGTGCTAGACATAGTGCATAGCCCGAGCTTTTTAGACTGACTTGCATTCAGTTCTTTTGTTCACTACCTCATCCATTTGCCCACTTCCTTGGTGCAGGGACTGCCCGGTCTGGCTGGACCCAAGGGAGAGCAGGGAGACGCTGGTCTTGAGGGCATCAAGGGAGCACCAGGCCCTGCTGGTCTCAAGGGACAGAAGGGAGTAGCTGTAAGCAATACATCATTGTGGCTTATATGTTCTGGGTGCTGTGGGCATAGGCATTTCATGTGTGGTGCAGTTCATGCTGTGTCATGTACATGTAGAAATATGAATGCACGAGGCATGGCTACTTGTACATCTTGTTATGAAGCTATTCTCTCATTAACGCAGGGATCTCCAGGAGCACCAGGCCCACACGGGCCCAAGGGAGTGATTGGAAGCGCTGTAAGTTCCCTCTCTCACACATGTGCACACACATACACACATGCACACATACACACAGATACACACATGAACACACACACACATACATACACATTCAGATGCCTTCTGTCTCATCAAAATACGTTGTTTTGTGCCTCTCTTGGTTACCAGGGTGACCAAGGACCTCAGGGTGCCCCTGGTTTACCAGGATCAGCTGGAGCTAAAGGCATGGCTGGAGATAGGGGATTCCCCGGACAACCTGGATCTGATGGAGATAGAGTAAGTGTTGGTGAACGGAGTGTTAAGGATGGGCCAACACTAGACGCACTTAACCATTCTATGGAGTTGTAACCATGTCTATGGTGTCTCTGTTGCTAGGGAGCACCTGGAGACCAAGGAACAGTGGGAGGTGCCGGCAGACCTGGACCACAGGTGAGCTACCAGCCCTAGCTGACCCCCCCCCCCCACGTGGAGTCAACCCACCGCCCCTCTGGTCTCCTCCCACTTTAGGGCAGCGCCGGTGACCCAGGACCTGCTGGAGCCCCTGGAGCCCCCGGAGAAGATGTAAGTGACCAACCTCTCCCTCTCCCCCTCTCCCTTCACCCCCCCCCCCACACCTACATCTGGGTCACGATTGTAGTGGGTGGGGCAAAGGCATGATGATGTAATAGTTTATGTACATACTACCGGGCCATACTTGTAGGAGATCACTGTGCACCTAAAGCTTAACAAATGTTAAAGGTCTTTTACACAACAGCCACAGTGCCTTACTACCAGGGGGCCACTTATGTATACCTCCTCCCCCCCCCTGCCCCCCCTCCCTCTAAAGGGAGTTGTAGGGCCCAAGGGAGCACGTGGTTTAAGAGGAGACAGTGGAGACAAGGGAGACCAAGGATCAGCCGGAGACATTGGCTTGGACGGAAGAGTTGGACCAGCAGGAGATGATGGTGCCATGGGTAACCCAGGCCACCAGGGACCCCAGGGACCAGCTGTAAGGACAACCCCCCCCCCCATCCAGCCCTCCATTGAGCTGTGGACAGCAATGCATTCTCTTTCTCTGTCGTCACCAAAACTCTTTCCTCTTGCATAGGGACCCAAAGGTGTGGATGGATCTCGTGGACCAGTTGGTCGCCCTGGAGATGCTGGAGAGAAGGGACCTCTGGTATGTTGTTTTCATGTAGGGATAGGTGCATGTGTGTAGAGTGATAGGCATATGCGGACATGTGGCATGTGCATAGTGGTGATGTGGACATGTGGCATGTGTGTAGTGCTGGTGTGGACATGTGACATGTGTGTAGTGCTGGTGTGGACATGTGGCATGTGTGTAATGGTGGTGTGGACATGTATTGATGGGGGGCTCTGCCTTTACAGGGTGACTCTGGCTCTGTTGGACCACAAGGACCCAAGGGTTTCACAGGACCAGCTGGTCCGGCTGGCCCACCTGTGAGTGCTGTGCATCTAATTACACACAGCCCTGTTCATTACGTGTCTCCACCCTACACCCTACCACAACACACACACACACACACAACACACACAGGGTGACAACTTCAAGGGACCTGTGTTCTATCGTGCTAACAAGGATGAAGCATTTGATGTAGAGCAGATTCAGAAGGTATGTGTGTATGTGTGCATGTGTGTATGTGGTGTGTGTGTAGGCATACATTTTATGCACGTGCATATTCTCATTCCAACTCCTGCCATCTCCATTCCATTCCCTCTGGTACCCATCCCATGTCCTTCCCCTCTTCCTCCCCCTCTCCTCCTCCCCTTCTCCCCTCCCTTCCTACCCGCTCTAGCAATTCATGTTTGTTGAGCTGGTGAGCATGCAGGATGAGCTCAAGACCCTCTCCCTCACCAACGGCAAGTCTGCCCGCTCCTGCCTCGATGTCAAGCTGGAGCACCCAGAGTCCACCAGTGGTTCCTACTCCGTCGACCCCAACCTTGGCTCCCCTGCCGATGCCTTCAAGGTGTACTGCGACTTTGGTGAGAGCGCACCCAAGACCTGCGTGGAGAACACCACAGCCACTGTCCAGCTCAACTACCTCCATCTACTGCACACCAAGGTGTCCCAGAGCATTCAGCTGCCTTGCAGCTCCAAGGGACCACTCAGGTGTGTGTGTGTGTGTGTGTGTGTGTGTGTGTGTGTGTGTGTGTGTGTGTGTGTGTGTGTGTGTGTGTGTGTGTGTGCGTGCGTGCGTGTGTGCGTGTGCATGTGCATGTGCGTGTGTGTGTGTGTGTTATGGTTGTGGTACTTGTTCTTGCATATGTGATGTGTGTACTAAATGTGGCACGTTTGTTCAAGATTATGGTTTATCTGTGTGAGGTTTGTGGTATAAAATGGTCTTGTGCCTCTTCAGGCTGACTCCTTTTGACTCTGATGAGGCTGTGGACATTGAACTCAGCAAGACCTCAAGCCTGGATGTAACCAGCTCCATGTGCAACCCTGTGAGTGACCATCCTCCCTGTGCTCTCCAGCCATCCTCCCTCCTCACTCCTTCACCTTCCCCATTACTTTACATGTACCCTATCACCTATCCTCCCCTCACTCTCACCCCATCCCTTTCCATCCCCAGTTCACAATGCTTCGTGAGGTGCAGTTCAATGCAGCCAACAGGGCTCAGCAGATGCTGCCATTTGTACAGCCAGTGAGAGTCAACTTCCACGACTATCACTTCAAGGAAGTCTGCTTCCAGTGAAAATGAGAACTGACTATGCAGCAACGTGTACAAGTCTATTAACTCTGATTATTTATTATTTCATCAGAACAGTGTATATTTCAAATAATGCCCAGGCGCCTAGTAATAATTGTACATTCGTATATGCTGTAATAATTTCATAAGTGTTTCATAATATTTTATTATAATATAATTGGTAAAGCAAGTAGGATTCTTGTCTCTGATGGCATAGCCCCCAATGATGACAATACTGTTTAAAATCTTAGTATCCAAGTTGTTCTCTACCATTGGCACCTGGGGTGACGCCTGAACAATTAATCTCTACATGGTGACATAAATTTGACATTGTCAATGTTCTAAAATCATTTCCCAAAGACACTGCTGCCAGGCCCTCTGGTCTTGGACCATCATGATGCTACTTCAATCCCTATTGCAACCTCCACCTGCTCATCATTAAAGAGCATTGTTAAATGCTTTGCATCTGGCAAAGTCCCCAATGATATTTCAGAATTCCTAGGTGGTGGAAACTCATGCCAGGCCAGATTACACCCCTGATGTCAGACCTATCACCATGGGGGATTTATGAAGACCTAACTGGAAAGCATCTGGTTTTTTGGTAAAGGATAAAGCATCTGAAGTTTTTGATCATAGAAGGAGACTAGAGAACCAAAGGGCACACTGCCTGTCTGGATTCAAGGTAAAAGGCATTCTTTAAATCAACATTCAGCACAGCAAGTGATTTCCAGTCTCCTCAACACCCACTCCTGATACCATGTATTACTTTCTCTGGTCCTAGTGGACAGGCTACCCTAAGTACAAAAGGGGTGTACTGGTGGTGGGGCACATCTCCTGTTCTATGGTCATCTTAGTTCTGAATCTGGTGTCCAACAAGGTGACCCGTTGGGCCCACTAACTTTTGCTCTT
This sequence comes from Eunapius fragilis, assembly GCA_963681505.1. Lineage (NCBI taxonomy): Eukaryota > Metazoa > Porifera > Demospongiae > Spongillida > Spongillidae > Eunapius > Eunapius fragilis. The sequence goes on along the minus strand of OY811978.1, from coordinate 5,178,264 downwards.
GTCCTTTACAAGGGTGGTAAGTGTCATAGATACAGATGATGAGTGTCTAGAACTGCTGTTGGCATGGTACATGGATGACGGCGTCTTAATGGGAAGAGGATAGCAGTGCTTCTTGTAATCTCCCTGATCATGGACGGTGGCCATCTGTTTGGCTTGTTTGTGAATATTTGGAAATGTTAGTTACTATGCAAGAATGATGTATGTTTCCTTAAACTATAAATGTCACACTTCGAAATTCTGGGGGCTCCCACCAATGGTTGTATTGTTGGCTTTGTTTCTACCAAATGATCAGAGGCAGCTCTTTTCTGAGCTGGAGGATTTGCTATTACTACTACTCTTGCGCATGTGTGGCAGTTTCTGTAAGCCTGTCCACTTGGTAAGGCTGACTCCATTAGAACTTACCATTAAGCTTCAATGGAATCCTCACCTTATTCAGGCAGCAGCTTGTTTCAATGGGCTGGTCCTTCCGCAACTACAGTCACATCTGTAGTAGCCTATCCACCAAAACAGAGTTCATCATTGTATTGATAGATACTTTGCATATAATAACAAAACATGTCAGTAGTGTTAGTTTCAAAATGCCCAGACATGCATGGTTAGGGAAATTGTTAGCACACGTTTAAAATAATCCTGTACACTCCCACACATAAAACCTCGCCCTAAATGGAAATTGGGTGCACACACATTATTTGATTGTGCAGCCACTACAAGTGATGATTTTTTAACGTCACACATACATATGGAGAAATGACCTATACATCGGCGGTCATGTTGCATTTTGTTTCAAATTGAATTCTAAATGAACTGAAAAATAAAAATAAATTGTTCTGAATTCGAATAGTATATTTGGCTGCGTTATAATTAAGCAACGTTATACAAATATCAAGACAAAAATTTAAATACTATCGCAGTTAATTATAATGTTCAAGTTTCAATAACTACAATACAAAGTCCTTTCCATTTGACATGATTACGTGCTACCAGCCCCACCCCATCCGACGAGTGGTGGATGCGCATCAATTAGCACATACCAACCGCATACAAACCACATATAATTATTTTTGAGTTATGCACAATTGCGGATTATAGCCAAGTTGCTACTTGCAGAATGGCATATTGTTACTGTAGCGGTGGATGTGCATACGCATATTTTCTGACGTATAGTTCTAATATGGGTGATCCGTGCTTATACACGAAAGTGTAGCTCAAATTATTTAATGCATGCGTTTGCTTATGTCTTGTGAGTTTGACACGGCTTCTTGAGGTGTATATATTTTGTTTACATGTATGCCACTAGTATGCTACGCTCTTTACATCTACCATTGTATGGTGCTTGTGTTTTAATAATGAGGGAGGGTGTGTGGTGCGGAAGCTTTTGGAGACCTGCACAAGGTGGCACTAGTTTTAGCGCTTGTAACAATGGTTTCCCGTTCTCTTTGTTGAATATGTTCCGCGCGAAGCAGGAATTTGCGCAATCCTAGGACTGCGCTGCGCAATCTAGGAATCCTTACTTTGGCGCGCAATCCAAGGATTGCGCACCGTATTCCAGAATTGCGCATATTTTCTGCGCGAAGCAGGGATTTGCACAAAGCAATCATAGGATTGCGCAACATGATCTAGGAATCCTTACTTTGGCGCGGAAAGGTATTGTATAGTATATATAGCATAATATAGTTGCCAGCACATAAAATCATTGTGTTCATGTTGATACCAAACTGAATCGAAACAGTTGCGACAGATCGAGAACAATGAGCAGCCACTACAATACCAATCACCCGCGCGTGAAGCTACAAAGCCCACACACATGTAGTGAAACCACTTGCCAATTTAATAAACTCCCCTGATGGTTTGCAAGCTCTTTTCACCTTGGATGACATGAGTGGAAACCTGCTGAACTTATCGTTTTCAAAACAGGTTACAAGATGGGTCCTCAGCTTATCCTGATCAAAAGTGATTGTTTGCAAATCATCTCCCAGCGCAGCATGATAAGCGAAGGCTATGGCAAATGGGCCACAATCAGAGACTCCTCTCTGTTTTTGCACAGGAATATGATGAACTGTCCGCCCACCATCCTCAACACTGCCCTTCAGATGGCCGTAAATCCTCGCCAGTTCAGCCCCCTCTAAGTCATGTGCTCAGCCTCCCTTTAAGTCACATGCTCAGTCTTTCTCCAAGTCACATGCTCAGACTTTGTCAGATGATCAGCCTCCCTCTGAATCAGATGATCAGCCTCATACATCAGACACTCAGCATCTTTCCAAATTACATGCTCAGGATGTCTCAGAATCAGATGATCAAAAAAGTCTAACAACTCCCCACAAAGAATAGTCAAAGCCAACACTTTGCTAGCTACATCTGATAAGCACAAAAGAATTCGAGAGCAGGCAGATGCAAGTTACCGGTGAAATGCTGAGAGGATGCAAGTGAAATACACCGAAGGAAAAAAAATTATTTGGGGTATGTGTGTGTCTGCATGAATACTAGGTTTTTGTGTATATGATTTTAATATGCAGATCCAAATATTCAATGTGGGAGATTTCATCAGTGTTCGAATCCCGAGGATTGATTGGTCATCCACAGATTCACACAGACTGCCATGTGTGATTGTAGAGCGCTTAGGAGAGACATTTCATCTCTATCGTTTTAAGTGAGTGCCAGTCTATAAAACAATTCAGTGAATTTTATTGCCCTTCAAATATACAATGCACACTAAACTTGAAGGTGCAAATTTGGTGTTCTCATTACCTGCTTTGGTGAAGCTGACTTGGAGTTATGAAGGGGATTTGGGACTAGATGCACAAGATTGGAAGGCTCTAACTAGGTTATCACTTACAGAGGCTGCCATTAAGAGCATACCCAAAAGTGACTTCATGGCATCTCATTGTCAGTGCAAGACTAATTGTAGAAGAAATTCATGCAGATGCAAAAAACGTGGGACCATTTGCACAAGCAAGTGTCACAGGGGTTCAGAATGCCAATATCAAGCAGGACAGGTTGCCAAATTATGGGAGTTCTAAGAGAGATAGAAAATCTGACGTATGTGCATGCTTGTTTGCATGTAAAGTGATTTCTTTACAGCTCAAAATTTAAAAGTGCTGTCTCTGATTTCATCCTCTTGCATGCCCTTTGTTCAGATTTGAATCCCAACTATTGATTTGGATCAGTTTGATAAGGATGTCATCATAAATGGAGGATTATTATGTGACAAGCGCATGAATGCAGCCAGCAAGCTTGTATCACAACAATTTCCAGCTGTTCATGGAATGCAAAACACCCTCCTTAGCCAGATGGGAGGCTTTGTACCCATCATGGATAATTGTAAGTTGCATGCTATAATTATGTCATGTGTAGCTCAATTGAAACCTACCATCAATTTATATGCCCCATTGAATGCTGAATATGGGTTTAAATGTATAAGTTGTATGTGACCACTTCCTCACAACTGTACAGATTCACTTTGTGAATGAAAACCACTGGGTGGTGTCCTCCTTCTTGGATGGATTCATTTATACAACAGCCTCTCATCTACCACTCTCAGTGCTGAGTTGGCAGAACAATCATCTGATTCAGAGGGAGGCTGATCATCTGACGCAAGGCTGAGCACGTGACTTAGAAGGAGGCTGATCATCTGATGCAAGGCCGAGCACGTGACTTAGAAGGAGGCTGATCATCTGATTCAGAGAAAGGCTGATCATCTGACGCAAGGCTGAGCATGTGACTTGGAGGAGCTAGACTGAGCACATGACTTAGACGGAAGCTGATCATCCGATTCAAAGGGAGGCTGGTCATCTGATTTGGAGGAAGGCTGATTATCTGATTTAGAGGGAAGGTGGTCATTGATGATGTCTTCTAAATCTTCCTCAATAATGTTGGATCCACACTTCGCACCTGGAAAGACTGATTGTTGTTAACTTATAAGGAGTGGTCTTCATGACCCCATGAAGAGTTGTGTTCAACTGATCTGAATGTCAAGATATATAGAATAAATCAAAAAATCAAAAAAGCATACATGCAAGCAATTGAGCAACGTACACTGAATAATGGAGAGCCATTCTGACCAAGGAAGAGTATCTGTGTCAGATTCAAGGAGACGAACACCCAACATTTTCTCTACTGTCCCAGGATTTCTTGGGTGGCCATTGACTATAGTGACTTCACCAGACCATTCCTTACACAAACTGGCCACAATTCTTATTGCATTCACAAACTCATGGCCATTGTCAGAGTGGAGAATTTTTGATGTTCCTAGGTAACTGAACACTTGATTCTGAAGGTTAAGAGCCACTTCAGAAGCTGATATTTGGCAGAGGGCAAAAAGAACATGGAACTTTGACTAGTGGTCCATGTAGTGGCCAATCCATTTGTATGTCCCACCTGTATACACCACCAAATTAATGAATATCCACATACACATCATAATCAAACTACACATGGGGTGGGTATAAATTGAATCATATACTTGTAACTAACTTTTAGCACTACTGACAGCTAGGGGTTTACCTGCCCTCTTGTCATAAATCCTGATGATACAATGGGTTTCAAGGGACCTCTTGTTGTCGGTGGTTTCTGCTTCAAAGTTGATGGTGAGGTTTTAGTGTATAATTTGCGTAGAGCAGACCGGAAGGGTGACAAGGGAAAGCAACCATGGGATGGACCATACAAAGTAGCCAAAGTCATATAGGACAAAGGTTTATACCAACTGACTACCCTTGATGGAAAAAAAATAAAGACTAAGCACAATGGAGCAAATTTAAAGCCATATGTGAGGAATGATAAGCAGAAGACAAATTCATTGTCATCTTTAATGCCACAGACTGAATTCCAAAATGACGATGATGGATACAAGCAACTTCAGTGTGAAGTTGTACAAATTGTTGACATCTGCAAAAGTCCTTCCATGGCATTCATTCCAACTAACAATCGATGGCGCCAAGAAAATGTAAAATATTAAGTCTGCCTCTACCAGTGAAGAGTAATGATGGATGTAGAATTCACAAAGTTCTTGGGAAACCAGTAAAAATGAAGGAAAAAATAGGGGATGGTAATTGTTTGTTTAGAGCAGTCAGTCAAGAAGAGTCTGATTGAGGACAACTATGCATTTTTTACATTTCATGCTAAGGGTTAGTACAGTGAGTGTCACCGTAAGTACATGGTGCCTGCTACACTGGCACTACATGTTTGTCCATGTATTATATCAGATATACATGTAACGGCATATATATAGCACATTAGTATGTTTCTCTGCCTTCAAGAATTGAGCAATTAATCACTAAAAATTACATGCAATTCAAAACAATTTTCGTACGCAGAACTAACGTAACCCTATAGTATATGAAATCTATACCTATACATACATATGTGCCAAACGCCAGTTCTTCATGCCCGAGTTGGTTGCTGTGCTACGACTTGTCGAACATTCAGCTCCTTTGCCTCCTGATATATAGCGCAGGACCCACAGAAGCAGTGCGTTAGGCAGTCCGTACACTCGTCGCCATCGATTCCTTTCATTTCTCGCACACTGGTACGAACAAGTGATCGCGCTATAGCACCTCCTCCAGGGCAAAGCTGACATGCTCCCAGACAAAAGAGAGCACAGAAATCCTTGATTCCAGCCGCAAAAGCGATCTCTCCAACGAGTTGAACATTGTACTTACTAGGTAGGTAGGCTACCCAACATGCGTCGCAGGCCAGACAGCAGTTAGGAGAGCAGTCGCAACTCCAATAGGCGCTACAACAGGAGGCAAGTTCATTACTCCAACTAGCAGACATATATCTGTTTGCTGTTTGTATCAAATAATAAGAGGAACCGAATACACAACTGTTAAGAGATGATGTATGTGTACGCGCATGCGCGTACGGCTGTTTTTGATTTCTTGTGTGTACGCTACGTGTGGTGCGCGTGAGCTGTGCCGTTATCAAAAAGCATCCTGTTGCTTGGTACCTTGTCACGGGGATAGGGCTGCGTAACATGGTGTCAGAAGTGGGATATCTGTAAAGAAATGGAGAAACAGTTGATTCCAGAGCCCATTGGGGAAGGGGACCTCAGCAGCCATTGGATACGTTTCAAAAGGGAGTTCACACAGTTCCTGACAGCAACGGAGAAAGGAAGTGCAAGTGAACAGGTGAAGCTGGCTATATTCCTTAGGACAGTGGGCCCCCGGGTGAACGATTTGTACGAAACGATGCCCTTCGCTGAGGGAGAGGATCGGGCGAAGTGGTCAGTGGTGTGTGGGAAATTGGACAGTTGGTGCGCTAGAAGAACGAGTAAGCACGTAAGACGCGACAAGTTTTTCCAGATGAAACAGGAGGGGAACAGCGTAGATCAGTTTGTGACGGAAATTCGCAAGCAAGTTAAGGATTGTGAATTCGGGGATCTTAGGGACGATTTGATGCTTCACGTATTGATTCGAGGCGTGGAGAGTGAGAGAATGCGGAGACGTTTATTTGAGACTGAAAACCTAGACCTGGAAAAAGCAATAAGAATGTGTCAAGCTATGGAAGCCACTGCAGCAGACATGCAGTCTTTGGGGGTAAAGACAGAGTTGGGGGAAAAGGTGGCAGCCATTGATTCCAGGAATAGAAAAGGGAAAGGAGGTAGTGCAGGATCTGGAAAGAGAGAGCCACAGAAAGAGGGAGCACAGAGCCATGGGCAGGTATGTGAAACGGGAGGAGAAACAGGTGGTACCCGCTGCTCACGCTGTGGTCTGAGTCATCCACCAAGACGTTGTCCTGCATATGGTAAACAGTGCAAAAGATGTTTGGCCTATAACCATTTTGCAAGAATGTGCAAGAAACGCGGAACGGTACATCTAGTGGAGGAAAGCCCAAACCTCACAGACTCAGGGGAAGAGGTGTTGTTAATAACAGTAAAGAAAGTGGGAAAGAAACTTCTCGCTAAAGTGCCGTTCAGACGAAGAGATTCAAGCTGTGACCTAGAGATTGACTGTCAGTTAGACACAGCAGCATCCTGCAATGTGTTGACCATGGCTGATTATGAAAAGCTGGGGTGTCCACCAGTTGAGACTAGTGGAACCAACCTCACCATGTATGATGGGTCAGTGAAGAAATCGTTGGGCCGTTATCGAACTCAAGTGCTAAACCGACAAGGGAGGCCAACAGACCTTGCGTTTGAGCTCTTGGAGACCAAGCATCATACTTTGTTGTCTTTGGACTCCTGTTTGGGTCTACAGCTACTGTCTTATGAGTCTGAATCTGTCTGTTTAGCAGAAGCTTCACAAGGCCTGACCAAGGATGCCATATTGAGCAGTTATCAAGATGTCTTTAGGGGTACTGGCTGTTTGCCTGGTGAATACGAAATTGAGCTGGAGGAGGGGGTGCCTTCAGTACAGAACAGACCCAGAAGAATTCCACATGTGATGAAAAAGGCAGTGGAAAGCAAACTAGCGGAAATGGAAGAAGAGGGTTGGATTGCCAAGGTGGATGGGCCGTCTGAGTGGATAAGTAATCTCACCGCAGTCTGGAAAGCAGATAAAGCCCAAGTGAGAATATGTTTGGACCCCCGAGATTTAAATAAGGCCATCAAGCGAAGCCACTTTAACATGCCAGTCTTGGAGGATGTCTTACCTGCTCTAAAGGAGGCAAGAGTATTCAGTTTGCTCGATGTCAAAGATGGTTTTATGCATGTGAAACTCAGTGATCGATCCAGTTTCTTAACTACGTTCTGGGGTCCAAAAGGAAGATATCGTTGGTTGAGGATGCCATTTGGAATCTCGTCAGCCCCAGAAGAGTTTCAGCGGCGGCTCCAGGCAGCACTTCATGGAATAGAGGGTGTGGCAGTCGTCGCAGACGATGTTCTGGTCTTTGGTGGTGGGAAAACAGATGAAGAAGCCCGACAAAGGCATGATGAGGCGCTTGTGCAGTTGTTGATGAGAGCTCGAAAAACCAATATCAAGTTTAATAAAGAGAAGATGAGACTTCATAAGTCTGAGCTGCAGTACATTGGCCACCGGATTTCAAGCAAAGGAGTGAGTCCGGACCCTGCCAAGGTTAAAGCTATTCAACAGATGGCCGCCCCAAAGTCAGTGACAGACGTGAGACGGTTCCTAGGAATGTGCAATTATCTAGCCAAGTTTATCCCTAACCTGTCTGCAACCAGCGAACCCTTACGTCGCCTAACTGAAAAGGACAGTGAGTTCCAGTGGGGATTAGAAGAACAAGCAGCTTTTGAAAGGCTCAAGGACATGATTTGCAAGGATCAAATCTTAGCGTTTTATGACGTCAGTAAGCCCGTGGTCATCCAGTGCGATGCCAGTACAGAGGGGCTGGGGGCTACTTTGTTGCAGGGAGGGCGACCAGTGGCTTCGGTGTCCAGATCGTTGACCAAAGCAGAGAAGAACTATGTGGCCCTGGAGTTAGAATGTCTAGCTATCGCCTTTGCCTGTAGCAAATTTGATCAGTACATATATGGAAAAAAGGTTAAAGTGGAAACGGACCATAAGCCCCTGGAAGTTATCACCAAGAAATCCATATTAGCAGCTCCTAGACGGTTGCAGCGCATGCTCCTGGCATTACAGAGATATGACATTGAAGTGGTTTATCGACCTGGAGAGCAGCAGGTGATTGCGGACGTTCTGTCCAGGTTGCCGACTACCGAGTCACCAGCTGTAGAGGATGAGGACCTAACCCTGCAAGGGATCATGGCTATCCACGTTTGTGGGGATGACTACTCCAGTGAGTTAGAGGCTGTTGAGGAGAGAGACTTTGTGCGGGTGAAGGACGAGAGGTTGATGGAGGTGAAGAGGGCAGCAGTCACAGATTCAGAACAGATGGCACTGAGCCAGGTGATTAAGCAAGGTTGGCCTGCTCATTGGAGGGAACTACCAGAGGCTGTCAGGAAATACTGGAATTTTAGGGAGCTATTGGTGGTGCGTGATGGTGTCATCTTCAAAGGAGATCAAGTAGTAGTACCAGAAGGTCTTAGAGAGAACTACTTGCAGAAATTGCACGCAAGTCACATGGGCAGTGAATCAACCTTGAGACGAGCACGCGACGCTGTCTACTGGCCAGGGATGGCTGAGGACATATACAGAGTCACTAAACAGTGCCCCATCTGTGAGGAGGACAGTCCCGCCCAACCAAGAGGCAAATTATTGGCACATGATATTCCAAAACAGCCTTGGAGCAAAGTGGGGATGGATCTGTTTAAGTGCAAAGGAAAGGAGTTCCTCATAATGGTCGACTATCTGACGGATTTCTTTGAGGTGTCAGAACTACCGAACACTTTAGCCTCTACTGTCGTTGAAGCAACCAAACGAAATTTCGCCAGACATGGGATTCCCCTAGTGGTTCATACGGATGGAGGCCCCCAGTTCATGTCGCACGAATTTCGGTCTTTTGCCAAGGCATGGGAATTTCAGCAAACAGTCTCATCACCCTATAACAGCCAATCCAATGGGAAAGCTGAATCGGCTGTTAAGATCGCAAAGCGTTTGTTCAAGAGAAGTCGAGATCCCTACCTAGCCCTGCTGGAGTGGAGAAACACTCCCACTGCCGGTTTGGACACAAGTCCGAGCCAGCGTTTATTTGCACGCCGAACAAGGGGAGCGATTACCAGCAGTGAGGCTAAACTAGCAGCGAAATTGCCACAAGGAACCTGGGAGAAGAAGGTCCACAAACAAGCCCAAATCCAATTGTATCGAAGTGGTAAAGGGTCTACGTTCGCACCGCTAAGGAAAGGGGAACCCGTACTGGTGCAAGACCTGAGGGCCAGGAAAACACAGTGGATGAGAGGAAAGTGCGAGGGGCAGCTCTCAAAGAACTCCTATACAGTGGAAGTCGATGGACAACTCTTGCATCGGAATCGACAGTTCGTCAAGCCCTCGTGGAACTCGCCACCGCTGGATTTGGGGTGTCCAGAACCAGAGTTAGACCAGTTACCTGACCAGTCCAAAGATATTCCCAAGGACCGGGAACTGCCCAGTCCAGTGGGCCCAGTGCCATCCATGGCAGTACCCAATGCGGTACCCAAATTGAAAAAACCAGGACCCAGCAGTGTGCCAAAGGTGCCCAAACAGAAAGCACCCCCTGATCAAGAACCACCTACTGGGGTTCCTGAGCCAAGGGTCACCACTACTCGGTCTGGGAGGATCAGCAAGAAGCCTGAACGTTTTGTTGAACAATGTTAACTTAAGTGGGGGGGGGGATGTTAAGAGATGATGTATGTGTACGCGCATGCGCGTACGGCTGTTTTTGATTTCTTGTGTGTACGCTACGTGTGGTGCGCGTGAGCTGTGCCGTTATCAAAAAGCATCCTGTTGCTTGGTACCTTGTCACGGGGATAGGGCTGCGTAACAACAACCAAAAACTAACGATTGGACCAATATTGACGCAGTATTTCGAATTTATGTACCAGACATGTTACATTTATGAGACGTAAATACAATCTGGTACGTGTACATACGGCAGGAATATGTAGAAGAATGTACCAACAAAATGTAACGCAAAGATGAACATATAAGTAACAGATATGTATCGTGGATTCTTTCAGGATGTAACAATTTTTTTCCCTTATAAGACAGCTGATTGTATATAGCATTTTATACAATAGACGTTAAAACAGTACAAAGTGTTCTAAATGCCTAAAAACAAGTTTGTTGGAAGAAGCCTCTTCTCTTTCAATAGTCCAGCTGTCTCTTGAAATTGACAAGTGGTATGCATTCGTGAAGAATGTTCACCGGTCTTCGGACATTGGACGATGATATGATGAAGACAGGTTCCAGACAGGGCAGTCATATGTGCATTGAGTAGAAGCCTTGTACAACAGTATCCATCACCAGTTAAATGCTTGAATACTGCCATCACACTCCATATTGACACTGTATTATAAAACATACATGTCATATTCACATTACAGATATTCCCAATACAATATAAACCACATCACATCATAATGTATATCTTTAATAATTACAATTTCATGTGTTTAAGCTCACCTGATCATAAGCTGAATAGTCACCATGTACCCACTGTCAAGATTTCTGAAGCACCAAGCGCCATCCTAAGAGGCAACACATGACCTCAAACCACTTGTGATATTCTAATTAGTGCACACCATGCTAAAAATCATGTTGAAAGGACTCACTGTGTATCGTCAAGATTCCGAAGCACCAAGCACTCTTAGGTAACCATCCTGGTCATCCTGTAACAGAGGCAGCACATGACCTCAAACCAGCTGTGAATATTCAACATGTCCAGAGGACTAACCATGTGATTTCTGAAGCACCAAGCACTCTTAGGTAACCATCCTGGTCATCCGGTAACAGAGGCAACACATGACTTCAAACCACCTGTGAGATATTCAACATGTCCAGAGGACTCACCATGTATTGTCAAGATTTCTGAAGCACCAAGCGCTTCAGGTAACCATCCTGGTCATCCTGTAACAGAAGCAACACATGACCTCAAACCACCTGTGAGATATTCAACATGTCCAGAGGACTCACCATGTGATTTCTGAAGCACCAAGCACTCTTAGGTAACCAACCATCCTGGTCACACTGTAAGAGAGACTACACATGAACTCAAACCACAGGTCTGTGAGATATTCAACATGTCCAGAGGACTCACCATGTATCGTCAAGGTTTCTGAAGCACCAAGTGCTCTTAGGTAACCATCCTGGTCATCCTGTAACAGAGGCGCCACATTACCTCAAACCACCCGTGAGCTATTCTAATTAATGCACCCATGCAAAAAAAAAAAACATGTCCTGAGGACTTACCGTGTGTACTGCCTTCTCAGCGGTGTGTACTGCCTCCTCAGCGGGGTGTACTGCCTTCTCATACCGCTTAGAAGTTAGCCGTACATTCCACAGCCTCACATTTCACACATATTAGCACTGATTAAAAATAATGCGCAGGCCGCGTATGCGTGAATATGATTACAAGTACAAGCATGATACTGGTGAGGCTGTGCATTCTGGACCTCACCTAGAAGTTGCCTGACTTGGAAAAGTCTAGCTCATGTCATTGGCCCCTCCCACCTGAGGACCCATGGCTATGTCATCATTACAACACATACATTGAGTAAGTTAGATACTGCTTAACTCTTTGAACGCCAAGTTCGTTTATGCATGCATGCACACACAAACGTTACACCATTCATGATTTTGCATGCAAGAATGTGTTGATCAGTCACAACTCGATGTGCATGCGCATGCTTGCTGCACTTGTAACTTTATAAGTACATGTACGAAGTCTTCTGGTACTACCTAAAGAACCCCATTATTTGGATGACCTCACTTCACTTCACTAATGCACCACTTTATGTACTCTAAGAACAAGAATGTGTATCCCAGATCAGTGTAGTATGTCAGTATGTCACTCCTCCAACTTTTGCTAACTCGTATTATGAGTTGTTGCAACAAAAAGTACCAGCAGGTTGCAATTTGGACACACAAAATGTGCTTACACCGGGCCCAAATATGTTCAAATATTTTTATGACAATGAGGTTACTTACAATGGTCAGTATTGTACTTACAATGGTCAGTATTGTACTTGTATCATATACAATGGTTATCAAAGTGATTTTGATCCACACCACATGCATGAATGGTGAGGCAGCCCGGGTGAAAAAATATACGTAGTAACGCGTTATTACGCGTGAAAATGGGACATAAATAACGCCAAAACACGCGATTTTCAAGATGATTATCTCCTTGATTGTGCAATACAATAGAATTGAATTTTGCCTATACACAAAGCGGTCCAGTGTGTATAAAGTTCCAAAGACTGGTTGGTTTGGCATGCATCATTCCGAAGATATTCACATTCAAGTACGAACTTGATTTCTTGGGAAAGTATACAAAAGCCCGCGAAATTAAGCTAGTACATTGAATGTGAATATCATCGGAGCGATGCATGCCAAACCAACCAGTCTTTGGAACTTTATACACACTGGACCGCTTTGTGTATAGGCAAAATTCAACTCTATTGTATTGCACAATCAAGGAGATAATCATCTTGAAAATCGCGTGTTTTGGCGTTATTTATGTCCCATTTTCACGCGTAATAACGCGTTACTACGTGTATTTTTTCACCCGGGAGATTATTGTCATTTAGTGAGCATGTATGCATATATGCACTTGATGTTCAAAGATATAATCATCAGGGAAGCATGGTACTGGTGAGGCTGTGCTTTCTGGACCTCACCCAGAGGTTGCCTGACTTGGTAAAGTCTAGCTCATGTCATTGGCCCCTCCCACCTGAGGACCCATGGCTATGTCATCATTACACACACATACATTGAGTAAGTTAGATACTGCTTAATCACCAGGGATGCATGGTACTGGTGAGGCCGTGTATTCTGGACCACATCCAGAGGTTGCCTGAATTGGTAGAGTCTAGCTCATGTCATTGGCCCCTCCCACCTGAGGACCCATGGTTATGTCATCATTACAACGCATACATTGAGTAAGTTAGATACTGCTTAATCACCAGGGAAGCATGATACTAGTGAGGCTGTGCATTCTGGACCTCACCCAGAGGTTGCCTGACGTGGTAAAGTCTAGCTCATGTCATTGGCCTCTCCCACCTGAGGACCCATGGCTATGTCACCATTACACACACATACATTGTGTAAGTTAGATACTGCTTAATCACCAGGGATGCATGGTACTGGTGAGGCCGTGTATTCTGGACCACATCCAGAGGTTGCCTGACTTGGTAAAGTCTAGCTCATGCATGTCATTGGCTCCTCCCACCTAAGGATCCATGGCTATGTCATCATTACACACACATACATTGAGTAAGTTAGATACTGCTTAATCACCAGGGAAGCATGGTACTGGTGAGGCTGTGGGTGCATTATTGATTTAAGGTGGATAAAAATTAACGTGCCATTTATCCCTTTATTGAAAGAAGTCACAAGGCTGCTTCTACAACACTTAGAACTGCTGCAAATGTAGGGGCTAAGGAACTTGCAGTCATGTTGAGCATTGCAGCTCTACTCAACATAGCTGCAAGTTGTTGTTTAAAAATAGATGCTATATAAGTCTGGCAAGTACCCCATACTTCTATTATGGCTTTTTATTTCTCAGGAAGAAACAGGGGCCATCATAGAAGTAGCAAGAAAACAGAACAAAGGACTGGAAAATTCATCAACCATATGCTGGCTGAATGCTGCCATACAAGCCTTGTTTACAACACCACTGTACACGATGATGAAAGGTATATGTGGTAACTTTCTTTGTATTTTGTGTCATGCACCATAGTTATGATTACCTATAATCATTATACAGCAATGATGTCATTAAGTAAGGCATCACTACTTGAAGCATTTGTCTGCATTTGCAATGATTTGGAAGGAATGGTGAATCATCCCTGTGATCCTGCAAATCTTGCAGTAAGATTATGTCACAATGGTTAGAATGCAATACATTTCTGACAAAACAAACATTAGGATGCAATCAGTGCAGAAATGGTCAGTCTTACTTGAGGTGCTCAAAATGACTGCTGCGAAGGAATCACTGCATTGTTAGAGAGATTGTTTATGGAAACAGAGGTTTAATGAATAATTTCATAGCAAAACATCAAATGAGCAACTTATGCCCTCTATTGCTAGATTGGTCATAAAATCCAGCAGCAGATTTGTACATCCGTTACAAGGCAGTCCCAGTGCTGTTCGAAGGCGCATTTTCCTTTTGTTCTAACCAGTGCCTGCCTTAACCACAACATAACAAAATAGAATGTGTGTGAAATCAATGCTTTCACTGTGAGCCCATGTGATGTTAACCAAACACATGGAAGAAGTGTTTTTGATTTAATGAGGGAGTGGCTAGATGGCAGACTCTCTGAAATGGAAGGACCACAAGTGTTAGATGTGTTACTGTATTTCGAATTTTTTTAGTGCCATTTACACTTGTAGATTCTGTGAAGGTTGCAACCAACGTTTATCTGTTCAGCAGAGAGAATTATCATTTCCATCTATCCTAATTATTCATTGCACAAGAGTATCAGCCGATAACACATACAGAAAACTAGAAACCAGAATTGAAGTTCCAGGGTTTGCATCAGAATTGCCATTTAACACAAATGATTTATTTGTATTACAGATAATACCAACTGACTCATCCATGCTCCAGTGTCTATAGGGTCTATGAACTAAGTGCCTTAGTAGTAAGTTTGTGTGTGTACGTTTCAGTAATGATTATTTATTCATTTAGCTTCATCATGGAAAAAGTGAAAATGAAGGACATTTTAATCCATGAAGAATGCAATAAATCACTTATTAAGTTAACTTCTTTCAGACACATGCATTGTGCGGAGCAGGAACGCGTGGATTCATTATAATGATGTAGAAGTCAGTTTGATTATTACAATTGCTCAAAAGAAGTGAAGGTAAAGAATGTAAGCAAATTATGACATTTATATTGTGTTCAATTTTAGGAGAATGTATCATTGGCAATCTATACAACTTCTATGACATCCGTATGTGATGGCATGCATGTTTGAGTTACATCACATCAATGCATTGATAAATTTGCAGACATTCCTGGATAGATGCAATTCCAATCCACCTCCAATATATTTGCAGAAGTTACACACTCTGGTAAGTGGCATGTGTGTTGCTGTTACATATTTGAAGGGTTGCATAATGGAATACTTCAATTCAAGAGTATTCCGGTTTACCAGTGGAAATTGAAGCTGAGGTTGATGTAATAAATGTATATAATGAACAACAGCTTTCTTTCAGCTTAGGACAAAAGGAGCAAAACCACACTCCAGTTTTCAGCTAGAGAAATGTGATTTAATATCATTGATAAGTGGAGAATGGATCAGCTCAAGAGTAAAGTACTTTCCACATATAATGGTCAAATCAAAGAGTATTCTTATTCAACAGATCATTGCTGCTTATTTGGATCTGATTCAGAACTCTGTACATGTTAGCATTTGCATGTCTTTGTATAGTTATCCTACAAGCCGCTACATTACTAGGGAATGAAAGTCATTCATTTAATCCAACATTCTTGCCAGCCTTCAAAGCAAAAGGCTACAGTGGAATTAGAAGGTGTGCAAAGGTAAACAAAATCCATGTGTGAACTAATTTATAACCCTAATCATTGGGTAGGGGAAGAATGTGACGGACTATGACATGCTACTGTTTCCAGTACATAAACCACAACACTGGTGTCTAGTGGTTAGCATTTCTGTTTTTGTACTAAATTTACCTGTGGATCAACAATACTGGTTTGCAGGTTGTTTATCTTAAGTCAAAGGAAATTCACTGCATTGATTCACTAAATTGCAGCAATGAAGATGCTGTCAATTGGATATGGTGAAAGGGGAAATTTGTGCTGTCAAAAATAATTGTTTTGTTTTTTATAGTAAGGATGTATCTGGCCATCAAAGTACAATATTCTAGTAAGACTGAACTCTCAAGCTCAGATTGGAAGTTTAGTGATGTAATGATATACATAGTGCCTTATGCAGTTATACTCAATGCACACCTTTCCTCTCTAAAGACTGGAGATACAAATAATTCCATGCAGAAAAATTCACAAGATTGTGGAGTCTTTGTGTGCTTTGTAAGAATATAATATTATGATTACATGTCCCAGTGTGATGATGACCACATCTATTGACCACGTGTAGAAGGATTCCCTTGTCTGCACACACAGGTATGGCATGATGTTATATGATACTTTGCATCATCTAGAAAAATAATTTTACTGCACCTTTCCTTTTAAACAAGGACTTGATTCACAAATTTAGATTGCAGATGGCACATGCTGTCACTTGGTGCTCTCTGTTCACTACAATCAGCTGTAAGTAATTACGAATTGCGATCAAAATATTCTCAAACATGAAGCATGTAGGACAAGCTATCAAAAGCAGTACTGAACATCAAGC
Source organism: Eunapius fragilis (assembly GCA_963681505.1). Lineage (NCBI taxonomy): Eukaryota > Metazoa > Porifera > Demospongiae > Spongillida > Spongillidae > Eunapius > Eunapius fragilis. The sequence continues at coordinate 5,161,397 of OY811978.1, read as the reverse complement.
TGCACATGATGAGAATGAGAGCAGTGATGATAGTGTTCTGGATCAAAGTATTAGGAAGGACCATGATATGAGTGAAGCTTATGAAGATGATGGCAATATTGATGATTGTGATGACAAAGTTGATGAGGATGAAGAGAGGGACCCCAATTTTATAGTATATATCAATCTAGCAGATCCAGATGATTTATGTGCACTTAAGTGGGGCAAGGATCATTACATGAAATATCTTCCATCAATAAAAAGAAAACCATATACGTGAGGCAATACAATCCAGTTGTATATGTCAATTTTACTGCAAAATCTCTGCAGAAAACAACAGTGCCCATTTGAGAGAAATTTATCAGAAAAGTGGTGAAAGAAATGGAAGTAAATACCGCATGTTAGTTTAGAAATTAATTGTTTATGCCTGGCGCAGCCTGCCATCAGAAGGATCCAGTCAGGAAAACAATACTGAAGTGTATTGTATCAGCATACTTCAATAGTGGAGAAGAACTTGAAATCTGATTGGAACTGGCCATTACAACCTTGTTATGATATGGTACGGAAATTGTATGCAGTTACTCATTAACGTGCAGATTTCTATTTATTCCCAAAGGTTTCAGAGATTTATCATTATCTCACTGAAGTGGAATGTGATAACAATAAGACAGCATCAGTTACCACATCCCGCATAAATAAGCTAATTGTATGGCCTGAGGTACGCTCTGCAGATTCTATAATACAACTATAAGTACAACAAGTACATAAAAACATTCTCTACGAGAAAGTTGGTGGGATATAGGATTTGATTATGACATTGGTAGTGTAAAAAGCAAGGAAACAAGGTCTTATCAGAAGGGAAAATGTCATAGTCCTATATTTAGCACATTTCTAGGGCATGTGTTGTTTGTGTGCTAAATATAGGACTATGACATTTTCCCTTCTGATAAGACCTTGTTTCCTTGCTTTTTACACCACCAATGTCATAATCAAATCCTATATCCCACCAACTTTCTCGTAGAGAATGTTTTTATTTACTTGTTTTCTTAATTTTTTTCATACCCAAGTAACCCAATGACTGTTGTATGGCTGCTTCTCCCTTTTCATTTCTTTATACACATGCCGTTTATCTTTAGATACCGTAATTAAATTATACAAGACATAGGAGGCTGATAGTCGATTGTTTATCAAAGTATTATATTATATAAAAGCGAGTCCTCCAGCCGATTCTGAAGCTATTGGTGAAATTTTCATCGCTTAGAAATGTTCCTGTCCTGAGTTATGCGTTGCCAAGAAGAAGGAGAAGAAGAAGAAGACGACCCACCCTTGTTCCGAGACTGGGTACGAGGACGGGCAGTACACTCTTGTTCTCAACAACCACGCGGTTCAGCGACATGAAACAAAAACGAAACTACTCATTTTTGACTTCTAGATCGATTGCTAAAACAAGCTACACGATCCGATGGTCGGGAGTGTTGTTACAGACGGGTCGCGTTTTTAAAAATGATATTCATAGTCGGGTCAAATCCTATATGGAAGTTTCTAACGAAACTTCCGATTTATATGCACACAAACAGATTGTTACCACTCTCATCATGATCAAATACAACATCAACCACAAGCAAGCAACTTGTCACTTTCTTCAACAAACCCTTCCATGAAAATGATAATCTTCTGTCTCCCAATATCATATGCCACACCTCATGCACAGCCTCACCAGTACGATGCTTCCCTACTTACAATGTAGTATATAACTTAATCAATGTATGTGTGTGTAATGATGACATAGTCATGGGTCCTCAGGTGGGAGGGGCCAATGACATGAGCTAGACTTTACCAAGTCAGGAAACCTCTGGGTGAGGTCCAGAATGCACAGCCTCCCCAGTACCATGCTTCCCTGGTGATTAAGCAGTATCTAACTTACTCAATGTATGTGTGTGTAATGATGACATAGATATGGGTCCTCAGGTGGGAGGGGCCAGTGACATGAGCTAGACTTTCCCATGTCAGGCAACCTCTGGGTGAGGTCCAGAATGCACAGCCTCACCAGTACCATGCTTCCCTGGTGATTAAGCAGTACCTAACTAACTCCAGGGCAAGAATGGAGTTGATGGACAGAAGGGGGAACGAGGAGCCGCTGGAGAGCAGGGACCAGGTGGTGTCCCAGGCCCCGACGGAGAGAAGGGAGCTCAGGGCAAGAGTGTAAGCAGTCTGTGCTAGACATAGTGCATAGCCCGAGCTTTTTAGACTGACTTGCATTCAGTTCTTCTGTTCACTACCTCATTCATTTGCCCACTTCCTTGGTGCAGGGACTGGCTGGACCCAAGGGAGAGCAGGGAGACGCTGGCCTTGAGAGCATCAAGGGAGCACCAGGCCCTGCTGGTCTCAAGGGACAGAAGGGAGTAGCTGTAAGCAATACATCATTGTGGCTTATATGTTCTGGGTGCAATGGGCATAGGCATTTCATGTGTGGTGCAGTTCATGCTGTGTCATGTACATGTAGAAATATGAATGCACGAGGCATGGCTACGTGTACATCTTGTTATGAAGTCTTTCTCTCATTAACGCAGGGATCTCCAGGAGCACCAGGCCCACACGGGCCCAAGGGAGTGATTGGAAGCGCTGTAAGTTCCCTCTCTCACACATGTGCACACACATACATACATGCACACATACACACACATACACACATGCACACACACACATACATACACACTCAGATGCCTTCTGTCTCATCAACATACGTTGTTTTGTGCCTCTCTTGGTTACCAGGGTGACCAAGGACCTCAGGGTGCCCCTGGTTTACCAGGATCAGCTGGAGCTAAAGGCATGGCTGGAGATAGGGGATTCCCCGGACAACCTGGATCTGATGGAGATAGGGTAAGTGTTGGTGAACGGAGTGTTAAGGATGGGCCAACACTAGATGCACTTAACCATTCTATGGAGTTGTAACCATGTCTACGGTGTCTCTGTTGCTAGGGAGCACCTGGAGACCAAGGAACAGTGGGAGGTGCCGGCAGACCTGGACCACAGGTGAGCTACCAGCCCTAGCTGACCCCCCCCCACATGGAGTCAACCCCCCTCCCACCATAGGGCAGCGCCGGTGACCCAGGACCTGCTGGAGCCCATGGAGCCCCCGGAGAAGATGTAAGTGACCAACCTCTCCCTCTCCCCCTCTCCCTTCACCCCCCCCCCCACACCTACATCTGGGTCACGATTGTAGTGGGTGGGGCAAAGGCATGATGATGTAATAGTTTATGTACATACTACTGGGCCATACTTGTAGGAGATCACTGTGCACCTAAAGCTTAACAAATGTTAAAGGTCTTTTACACAACAGCCACAGTGCCTTACTACCAGGGGGCCACTTATGTATACCTCCTCCCCCCCCCCCTGCCCCCCCTCCCTCTAAAGGGAGTTGTAGGGCCCAAGGGAGCACGTGGTTTAAGAGGAGACAGTGGAGACAAGGGAGACCAAGGATCAGCCGGAGACATTGGCTTGGACGGAAGAGTTGGACCAGCAGGAGATGATGGTGCCATGGGTAACCCAGGCCACCAGGGACTCCAGGGACCAGCTGTAAGGACAACCCCCCCCCCATCCAGCCCTCCATTGAGCTGTGGACAGCAATGCATTCTCTTTCTCTGTCGTCACCAAAACTCTTTCCTCTTGCATAGGGACCCAAAGGTGTGGATGGATCTCGTGGACAAGTTGGTCGCCCTGGAGATGCTGGAGAGAAGGGACCTCTGGTATGTTGTTTTCATGTAGGGATAGGTGCATGTGTGTAGAGTGATAGGCATATGCGGACATGTGGCATGTGCATAGTGGTGATGTGGACATGTGGCATGTGTGTAGTGCTGGTGTGGACATGTGACATGTGTGTAGTGCTGGTGTGGACATGTGGCATGTGTGTAATGGTGGTGTGGACATGTATTGATGGGGGGCTGTGCCTTTACAGGGTGACTCTGGCTCTGTTGGACCACAAGGACCCAAGGGTTTCACAGGACCAGCTGGTCCGGCTGGCCCACCTGTGAGTGCTGTGCATCTAATTACACACAGCCCTGCTCATTACGTGTCTCCACCCTACACCCTACCACAACACACACACACACACACACACACACACACACACACACACACAGGGTGACAACTTCAAGGGACCTGTGTTCTATCGTGCTAACAAGGATGAAGCATTTGATGTAGAGCAGATTCAGAAGGTATGTGTGTATGTGTGCATGTGTGTATGTGGTGTGTGTGTAGGCATACATTTTATGCACGTGCATATTCTCATTCCAACTCCTGCCATCTCCATTCCATTCCCTCTGGTACCCATCCCACGTCCTTCCCCTCTTCCTCCCCCTCTCCTCCTCCCCTTCTCCCCTCCCTTCCTACCTGCTCTAGCAATTCATGTTTGTTGAGCTGGTGAGCATGCAGGATGAGCTCAAGACCCTCTCCCTCACCAACGGCAAGTCTGCTCGCTCCTGCCTCGATGTCAAGCTGGAGCACCCCGAGTCCACCAGTGGGTCCTACTCCATCGACCCCAACCTTGGCTCCCCCACCGATGCCTTCAAGGTGTACTGCGACTTTGGTGAGAGCGCACCCAAGACCTGCGTGGAGAACACCACAGCCACTGTCCAGCTCAACTACCTCCATCTACTGCACACCAAGGTGTCCCAGAGCATTCAGCTGCCTTGCAGCTCCAAGGGACCACTCAGGTGCGTGCGCTTGTGTGTGTGTGTGTGTGTGTGTGTGTGTGTGTGTGTCTGTGTGTGTGTGTGTGTGTGTGTGTGTGTGTGTGCGTGTGCGTGCGTGTGTGTGTGTGCATGTGCGTGTGTGTGTGTGTGTGTGGGTGTGGGTGTGGGTGTGGGTGTGGGTGTGTGTGTTATGGTTGTGGTACTTGTTCTTGCATATGTGATGTGTGTACTAAATGTGGCACATTTGCTCTTATGGTTTATCTGTGGTGAGGTTTGTGGTATAAAATGGACTGGTGCCCCTTCAGGCTGACTCCTTTTGACTCTGATGAGGCTGTGGACATTGAACTCAGCAAGACCTCAAGCCTGGATGTAACCAGCTCCATGTGCAACCCTGTGAGTGTCCATCCTCCCTGTGCTCTCCAGCCATCCTCCCTCCTCACTCCTTCACCTTCCCCATTAATTTACATGTACCCTATCACCTATCCTCACCTCACTCCCACCCCATCCCTTTCCATCCCCAGTTCACAATGCTTCGTGAGGTGCAGTTCAATGCAGCCAACAGGGCTCAGCAGATGCTGCCATTTGTACAGCCAGTGAGAGTCAACTTCCACGACTATCACTTCAAGGAAGTCTGCTTCCAGTGAAAATGAGAACTGACTATGCAGCAACGTGTACAAGTCTATTAACTCTGATTATTTATTATTTCATCAGAACAGTGTATATTTCAAATAATGCCCAGGCGCCTAGTAATAATTGTACATTCGTATATGCTGTAATAATTTCATAAGTGTTTCATAATATTTTATTATAATATAATTGGTAAAGCAAGTAGGATTCTTGTCTCTGATGGTATAGCGCGCCCCCAATGATGACAATACTGTTTAAAATCTTAGTATCCAAGTTGTTCTCTACCATTGGCACCTGGGGCGACGCCTGAACAATTTATCTCTACATGGTGACATAATTTTGACATTGTCAATGTTCTAAAATCATTTCCCAAAGACACTGCTGCCAGGCCCTCTGGTCTTGGACCATCATAATGCTACTTCAATCCCTATTGCAACCTCCACCTGCTCATCATTAAAGAGCATTGTTAAATGCTTTGCATCTGGCAAAGTCCCCAATGATATTTCTGAATTCCTAGGTGGTGGAAACTCATGCCAGGCCAGATTACACCCCTGATGTCAGACCTATCACCATGGGGGATTTATGAAGACCTAACTGGAAAGCATCTGGTTTTTTGGTAAAGGATAAAGCATCTGAAGTTTTTGATCATAGAAGGAGACTAGAGAAACAAAGGGCACACTGCCAGTCTGGATTCAAGGTAAAAGGCATTCTTTAAATTAACATTCAGCACAGCAAGTGATTTCCAACCTCCTCAACACCCACTCCTGATACCATGTATTACTTTCTCTGGTCCTAGTGGACAGGCTACCCTAAGTTCAAAAGAGGTGTACTGGTGGTGGGGCACATCTCCTGTTCTATGGTCATCTTAGTTCTGAATCTGGTGTCCAACAAGGTGACCCATTGGGCCCACTAACTTTTGCTCTTGTCCTTCACAAGGGTGGTAAGTGTCATAGATACAGATGATGAGTGCCTAGAACTGCTGTATAAGGCATGGTACATGGATGATGGCGTCTTAATGGGAAGAGGATAGCAGTGCTTCTTGTAATCTCCTTGATCAAGGGCGGTGGCCTTTTGTTTGGCTTGCTGGTGAATATTGGGAAATGTTAGTTATTGTGCAAGAATGATGTATGTTTCCTGATACTATTAATGTCTCTGAAGTGTCACACTTCGAAATTCTGGGGGCTCCCACCAAAGGTTGTATTGATGGCTTTGTTTCTACCAAATGATCAGAGGCAGCTCTTTTCTGAGCTGGAGGATTTGCTATTACTACTAATAATAATAATAACAAAACATGTCAGTAGGGTTAGTTTCAAAAAGCCCAGACATGCTAGTCTCGTACCCAGACCGTCTATGACGTAAGCGATTATCGCTGTAAACAGTATAATCAGTAGTGATTATACTGTTTACAGCGATAATCGCTTACATCATAGACAGTCTGGGTACAAGACTACAGACATGCATGGTTAGGGAAATTGTTAGCACACATTTCATAATAATCCTGTACACTCCCACACATAAAACCTCGCCCTAAATGAAAATTGGGTGCACACACATTACAATCACACTCAACGTAAGCACAGTTGGATGGGTGTGGCAACATCTACTGATCTGACCTACCTATATGCAGTGTTGTTAGGCATGCCTTTAGTCTCCATCTGGTACCTCAACTCTATCCCAGGGCTGAGCCCAACTGTGGAATGCATATACCCACCTAACTAGCCATAAAATGGCGGTAATGTTGGGTGGGTGTGACAAAATCTCCTGATCTAACCTACCTACATACAGTGATGATAGGCATGCCTTTTTTTCTATACATTCTATATGGTACCTCAAACCCATCCCTGGGCTGAGCCCAATCGTGGAATGCATATATAATTAGCCATAAAATGGTGGTGATGTTGTGTGGGTGTGGCAACATATTCTGATCACAGACAATGATGATAGGCATGCCTTGTTGCTATACACACCATCTGGTAGCTCAAATCCATCCCTGGGCTGAGCCTAATCGCGGAGTACATACCACCTTAATATGTGTTGGTGTGGCAACATCTCCTGATAAAACCTACTTACATGGCTAATCATACTGTAGGTTCCACTTTGTACCCTAACTCCATACCTTGCAAGCATGATGCCTGGGCTGTCTTTGATTGTGCAGCCTCTACCAAGTGATGATTTTTTAACGTCACACACATATGGAGAAATGACCCATACATCGGCAGTCATGTTGCATTTTGTTTCAAATTGAATTCTAAATGAAATCAAAAATACAAAAAATTGTTCTGAATTCGAATTGTATATTTGACTGCGTTATAATTAAGCAACGTTATACAAAATTCGCAGTTAATTGTAGTGTTCAAGCTTCAATAACTACAATGAGCAACAATTCGCCAATGAAGTCCTTTCCATTTGACGTGCTACCAGCCCCACCCCATCCGACGAGGGGTGGATGCGCATCAGTTAGCACATACCAACGTACCACATAAAATTATTTTTGAGTTATGTACAATTGCGGATTATAGCCAAGTTGCTACGTGCAGAATGGCATATTGTTACTGTAGTGGTGGATGTGCACACGCTGACGTATAGTTCTAATATGGGTGATTAGTGCTTATACACGAAAGTGAAGCTCAAATTATTTAATGCGTTTGCTTATGAATGGTGAGTTTGATACGGCTTCTTGAGGTATTTACATGTATACCACTAGTATGCTACGCTCTTTACATCTACCATTGTATGTTGCTTGTGTTTTAGCATACTAGTACTGGCCAGGTGCGCGGATATAGGAATTCTGGTCCAAGACATGAATAATAATGAGGGAGGGTGTGTGGTGCGGAAGCTTTTGGAGACCCGCACTTGGTGGCACTAGTTTTAGCGTGTAACAATGGTTTCCCGTTAGCTTTGTTGAATTCATCGCCATGGCTTACCGTAACCGCGTACATGTTTCATACTTCAGTGCGCTCCCCCCTCCCCCCCCCACCCCCCCCCCCCTTGCATCCGCCACACCTCAGAAACATCAGCTACTATGAAGCAAACCTCCAGCCACATGACCACCACGTGATCAAGCATATAGGTGAGTTAATGTTGTCCTGCACAGTATTCATTACAACATACATCACACACCATCATACACATACTCAAGTGTGCACTCCAAATTCAAAAACACAGTCACACTCACAATATTATATATAACTCACCCAACACACCTAAGTAACATTTTTCACTCCAACATAGGCGTACATTCCCAGCACACACAACTATATGACCCCCCATCAGCCTACATATCCAACTCATACTCTCCACCAACACACCAGTACACACTAACAGTATGTACACTCCCATGACCCTACCCCCTCTTTAGCGATTAAGGGATGACAAGTGACATGACCCATGCACAGAATTGTATAAGTTGTGTCTCCCCCTCCCACCCTCCTCACTAATGTTTTTATTTCTCGATGATGCCTACTACAGCGCACTCCCAATCCACAAATACCAGCATAAATACTACCACTCCCAACACACCCACCGGCTCACAATAACACACCAGGCTACCCCACTGACACACTAGCACACACTAACAGCGTAGAGCCGGCCAACCTACCTAATCTATGCATGATTAGTACAAAACCAATATAACTTTATTTTACATACACACACACACACACACTCACAGACACCCTATCCTACCCTATCCACCCCACTTCTACTCCATCCCCTATCCTAGAATTCAATTCAGGGGTAGGTAGAATTCACTAAATAATTACACTGAAACCATACAATATAGCAAACCCACAATTACTTTAATCAATTCACGGTATATAAAGGTGGCTAGGTTCAAACTGAAGTGCAGGGTAAGTTCCAATGTTCCCCATCCCTCTTCTCCATTTGGAGGGAGGGATGGCACCTCTTGCTCCTTGGTAAGTGGAGCTTAAGGGGTGGGGTGTAGATAGGATAGGGGGTGGGGGTAGATAGGATAGGGGGTGGGGGTAGATAGGATAGGGGGTGGGGGTAGATAGGATAGGGGGTGGGGGTAGATAGGATAGGGGGTGGGGGTAGATAGGATAGGATAGGGGGTGGGGGTAGATAGGATAGGGGGTGGGGGTAGATAGGATAGGGGGTGGGGGTAGATAGGATAGGGGGTGGGGGTAGATAGGATAGGGGGTAAATAGGATAGGGGGTAGATAGGATAGGATAGGATAGGATACAGGGTGGGGGTAGATAGGATGGGGAGTGGGGTAGATAGGATAGGGGGTGGGGGTAGATACTTAGAATGGCATAAATAAATTATAATCCAACTACGTCCTCTTGTGAGTGTACTGAAGGTCATTGATGATACAGGGTGTTTGCGAAAGAATGCAATGCTTTAAAATCCCTATAACTCAGGATTGAAATTAATCAACTGCTTTATTTCATATGTTGCAGTAGTTAGGCAAATACAAATAATCCAATTAGATTTCAATTATTATAAGCTGTTAAGTAACTGTATCAAATCCCTCATAAATCAAAGTATTCAAAGCCCTCTATTAACAAAGTTATTCAAGATTGCAGTTTATGATAATTGATTTTAATAACTAAGTGAGTTATTAACATTTAAGACCATCATTTGATTTATAGTTATTAAGTTTGAAGCTGTTATGGGGTAAATATTTTTAATAACCATCATATATTATTCCAGTATATAATGAAGTACCAAACACTACTTGATTTGGTAATGGATTATTTAATGGTGCGTTATTAAAACTCAAAGTTAATAAAAACTTAGTGGTCATTTAGCTTTTTCAAGTTTGATTTCTTGTTTTGAGTATTAAATAGAAAAATGCCAATCAAATTTCATACTCTCATCAATTCTATTCTGCAGCTTATAAATCACGTTATGAAATAAAAGTTGTTGTTCATTATTTTGTCAGTTTAGTTAATTGCAAGCTATTTGATTTTATCTTTTGAACGGCTAAAGATAAACGAATTGTAACAATGCGATTCGTGTTTGACTAAACGTGGTTATTGTACGTTCATAAATTTATTTAGATTGACAATCCTATTAATGAATTATATTCATTTAAAAGCGTTGCGCTCTTTTGCTATGACCCTGTATAGTAGATGCCAAGCCTTGGAGGTGTAATGACTGCATAGAATGTGATAATCATTTTATTATTCTAATCATGTACACCTGTAGCAATGTACCTTGTGATGGGAAAAAATTGTTGATGAGGATGGGGTTGAAGTAGGGAAGTGCTGTTTGATAAGTAGCATTTTATATGGTAGTTTACTTACATCACTTGTGGTTGAGAACAAAGTCGGAGTTGGTGGTGTAGAAGACATTTCCTTTGGCAGACACTGCCATGATAATGAATATTGATTACTTCATTACATTAATATTATATACATTTACGTTCTGAACAGGTAAACATGATGTATATTGAACCAGAATATATCTGCTTTACAGTTCTGCCATCTTACAGTTCTGCCATCATGTTGATGGTCCCCACCTGGTATTCTTATTTCTACATTTAACGAATTCAAAATCATTATCTTTTATTATCTTTTCTCTGTAAGCAATTTCCAATTTCATTCCTTACACGTTCTTCCGACATTATAGTAGATATTTCGACACTGCCATCGTACAGTTTATCGCATTCATTAAATGTTTGGATTTCATCTGAAGTTTCTTGAAAGGCTAGTAAGATTAGTTTTTTCCTTCTAAATTTGTGCTCTAGAACTTGCTTGAATTTTTTGGTTCTATGCCCATTTTTTCCCCCTTCTGTCTATCATGGTCCATATTAGAGTGCAGATTATTGACTAGTCTGCTTACACTTGCCACTATCAAATCATGAGTAGATGCTTGCTTGGAAGATGTTGAAGATCGAAATAAAGTTTTATTGCTTTCACACTGTACTTCAATTTTCTCTGCACAGACATGGAAGCAATGCAGGCCAGATGCATACGTACAAGTACACTTACAATTAATGCACTTGGAACAAATGGGACTGTCCAGGACATGATGGATAGTGCAAATTTTGATGCGTACCATACACTTCTGATGTCACTGTTATTAGCCCCATATCTGAGATGCATTCTGTGAGATATTGACCCTTGGAATATATATATATATATAGCATCCAAATGAAATCAAATCGATATCGATTTATCTTCTGAAATGTTAATGCTATCGACTTCTTATTTTCAACACTGCATACCACACCATTTTAAAATGCAAAAATACATTCTGGTGCCTTCACAAAATCTAATACTCCATGGGGTTCAAAATGTCAGTTAGGAACATTCTACTCCCTTCAAATATGGAGTGAACATGGAGGGAGGTCCTGTCGGTATAAAATCTTTATCCATAATGGAGATATAGATAATTTTATCCATGGTTTCCACTTGATTCACACTGATGATTATTCAATGTATAAGAGGTGGGTCCCTAAATCAATGGCATGAATCGAGTGGGAAATCATGCACACACTTTGCATGCTACATCTCCATAGGATGAAGTACAAATTAAAAGAGAGCAAATCAATAGCGGTGGAGCCCTCTACACTTTGAATTCGATGCAATTTAAAATTGCTCCTAAATGAAGATGTGATCATTTCCAACCCATGGAGTATTCAACACCATAAAGTTCGTACCCTAATGGTCAAGACAACAAAATAATGTATTTAGGGATGTAAAAATGGTATAATGTATAACGTTGATAGCCTCAACACTTCAGAAGATATATCGATTGTAGTTGGATGCTATAAATATAAAATTCTCAAAGGTCAATATCTTGTAGAATGTTCCATAATTGTGTTTGAATATAAATATATCAGGGCACATTTAGTGATTTCTGAAGGAAAGAGTAAGGGCGATAAATTGTTTTATTGCTAAACCTTACAGTCCCAATATACATATAACCCCCTTCACTATTACTAAGATCAGTACAATTTCACTGGCGGATACAGCTAGAGGATACAGAGGAGGGGGTTAAGATTATATTCACAATACATATGGTATTTTGAGTCCAGAAATGATCGTGAATTTCGCATCAATGTGTTTCTGAAGGTGCTTCACACTTCTCAATAATTTAGACAATTTGGTTTGACATAAGAGAAGAGAACTTCTGCAATACAATACAGAAGTCTCTGTGGATATCCATATAATATTTTAATAAATTTTTATCTGCGTTCTGTCAGTGTTTTATTCATCAAAGGTTAAAATATTGGATTTATAAATCCTAAGCCATGGTCAAAATAACAGTTTTCAAAGAGTCTTTAATACCCAACTGTTGCATATTTAATGCCTCATTAATGCCAGGTCTGTCTTAATACATCTTAGCAAAAAAATTTGGAGTTTTCATTTACAATACTTAAGTTCTGTTGATGCACTTTTCCTGCTGTGTGTGATTTCAGCACAATTCTCCCATCATGTTAAGTTGCACTTTCATTTTATACTGATCCGTTACGTAGGCTGCTTACAAACTTAACATGTCTATCAGTTTAACTATGATACAAAGATAGGAGTTCAATTTAACCTTGTATGAATTGTTTAGTGCTGATAGAAAGCTGCCAAAAAACTATTAACTGGAACACACTACAAACCCCAGTCTAACTCACTAGCTGTAAGAGACAGGCTTGGCCATCATATGATTGAAAACTGCACTTCATTGGAAGCCATTTGAAAACCCAACATGGGAGGGGGAACTACTTGTAACCATACAAAGCACAAGCAGAAAAATTTGGTAATAGATGTGACCAGTCTGCAAGGCTTTCAGATTCAAATGTTTCATAGAATAGGCCATCTTCAAACTAGTTTTCTTTGAAGGTGGATTGACTAGGTGGATTATCAAACAGATATCAGGCCTTGGAAAAAAGAGCTGATTTATGCTCGCGCGAATGGATCACTGATTACTTAATTTTTGGAGAAAAATTTAAATGGGTACAAGCTTGTGTAGTTGCGCACCCTGACTTGATAACATAATAAAAGACAGGTTTGAAGGATGCACAGTTTTTGAACAGCTGTCAACCTTGTCAGTAAGGGCATAGATTTTTAGAATTCAGATGATTTCTAAAATTTTGCTACAATAGTGTATCCTACATCATGCTAGGGTCCCCAGACTAATATAAGCCAGGGTAGTGCGACAGCCTTAGTGGTGAGTGTATGATATACTCATGGATATAATCTATTTTAGTTGTGGATGTATATATCCCATCAAAGCCTTCAAATCACCAACTTTCTCATTGAAAAATAATGTTTTTAGTTACTTGTTACATTGATCATTTTTTCATATCCGTGCGCCTCTGAGTGGTTTGTCCCGCCCCGCCCCCATCCCATAGTGGTAATGTAATCATCCGCAGCTGTGACTGGTCTTGGCCTCAGACCCTAATACGTCACTTGTCAAGTACCTTTTGTAATGATACGAGTAGCGTTTAGTGCAGCCCAAATCTAACAGTACAATTACCAAAATATACCATCGACTATTTGATCATAGAAGGCATGCACGCTTCCAGCCAATTCTGAAGCTATTGTGAAATTTCCACTAAAAAAGTTTCTATCCCGAGTTATGCTTGGTCAAACTACAGATGCCGAGAATTGTTAGTGTAAGGCCTAATGCGACTCTGCTAGATATTTGAACATGACAACAGACAACCGACCAGATATACATGCAGAAAATTCATAATAAAGGTGAATACATCTTGGGTTGGGGGGGGGGGGGGGGGGGGGGGGAGGGGAGGGTGGGTGGTTGGGATAGAGAGTATAGGCCCACTTTAGGAACTCCATATAAAACGTGTAACTGGGATGGGTGCCACCATAGCTACCCCCGGTATGGGGAATGCTTTTAGCTGCCCATGGGCGGTTACTTCTGTGGGACCTACTCACCCTGTGGCTGCAAGCGGTCTCGCGCATCTCCAGATCGAACAACACAACGCCATTCAATTATATTTGCCAAAAATCTACTCACGCCTGTGTTGCCTGGTGGGTTCCGCCAGCCATCCAGGCCCGTACTCGGGGCGGGAATAGACCGATCCCACACCCCGCGACTCTGCGAGACTTCGCCTTTCTGGCTATAGACCTGCATGCTATAGTGTACGTCACATTATCATTTACTTTGGAAATGGCTTACCCGTTTGACCCAGTGACGAAGGTGTATGCTCGCCCGATGACGCTGCTGGACAGTACTTGGCGTCATTTCAGATAGCTAGCGTAACGCCGATTTCCATTAAGGCCACTACTTACTTATATAATTTCTATGGCAAGACTGCACGTGTGATGACAAGCTGACGTCATACCGTTCTCAAACGTTCTTGGATTGAGTTGGTAAAAACTTCTGAGGAAGTCCGAAAATAATTGGAAAAATTCCCAAAAAATTATGATAATTATGGGAATAGGTCTTATCTTATGAAAGTGCCGTTACAAAGATGACTACATATTTTGTACAGATGCTACAATGGGTGGAACATGACCATTAGATATCAGTTATATAGGTATTGCAAAACCATAACCGTTTTGAGGAAGTCCGGGGAAGGGTATAAAAATTCTGAAAAAAAAAGGGATAATAACCTATGGGCTCCATGTATTACGGAACCGCCGTTACAAATGTTTCATTCTGCAAGTTACATGTACAGCATACGTAACGTAATTTCCTGTGATCGCTAATTTCTTGTTCCCTGCACTTTATCAAGGGTAAACCAGCACAGTCACTGCATAGTGAGTTTGACCCATATTGGCTGCCTTCACTGAATCTTCCGGGTGTATGTAAAAAAAATTTTACACCGGGTTTACGTAAGATGCGGGGAAATCTTGATTATTTTGGGGATATTCAAAAACTGAAAAATTCCCTCTGAATGGAGTTGTTGCTTTATAATGCAGCATCTGCTATTATAAGCATTTTGATAGTCAATGCGTATTTACGACAGCCTTGGGGACAATTGCCTTGGTCAAAAAAGGCCCGCAATGTCGGACAACCTAGCTAACGGGCCGCGGCAGGTGCACTTTTTTTCTAAGCAATCCCAGATCAGTCTTACAAGTTCATGATATACTATTTGTAAAGAAAATGCATTTGAAACTGTTTCTGTACCTCTGCCTTTTCGTTTGGCTGATTTTGTAACATATGGAGAAATGGCCATACATCGGCGGTCATCTTGCATTTTATTTCAAATTGAATTCTAAATGACCACGGAAAATACTAAAAATTAGTCTGAATTTGAATTGTAGTTTTCATTGCGTTGCAATAAAGCAATGTTATACAAAAATCAAGACAAAAGATTATAATTAATTACCGTCGCAGTCTCGTTCCTGGGCCTGGGAACGAGACTTGCTTGTAATTGCACTGTTCAATAACTGCCATTTTAATTGCGCTTCGTTAATAAACTCCTATACTGTAACGTAACAGCAGCCCCCACCCATCCGACAAGAGGTGGATGCGCATCGATTAGCACAAACTCGGACGTCGGCCGCGACCATTTTCCAGGGCAGTCTGTTAAACTTAAGCGCTAACCCCTACAGCCTTCGGAACCCCGTAGTTCTCTTTCAAGATATGTATGGCTACCGTTTTATTATTTTTTATTGTACGCTCTAAGATACTGTGATGTCACGTTGAGAACCTCATAGCTATATAGCAGGACCTGTACTTTTAAAACATAACCCTTTTTGTGTGGTAGCAATTCATGCATGCAGTGATGTCTATTCAGGGGTCTGGTCCCAGCAAAAAGTTTTCGGTAAGATTCTTGCCAAGAGCAAGATCTTGGCAGGAGGCCTAGATCTTGCCATACCTTGGGTAAGATCTTGGCCATGATCTTTGCCAGCATAATCTTGCCACCATGGGCAAGATCTTGTCCAGAAACTGTTTGCTGGTGTGTGTGTGTGTGTGTGTGTGTGTGTGTGTGTGTGTGTGTTGCATGCTCATAAGGTTTCTTGACCACATCACATCAATAGTGTCATGTTGTATAAACAGATCCCAAATTGATTTGTCACATCTACATTGCATTTCAATTTTGTAGCCAATGTCCCATGCCATGCTTTACACACACATGTGTGAATCATCATGAAAGTCCCCTGCTGTGCTGAGCCATTTGTGGCATTTGCCCATTGTGACAGAAATCAGTTTATGTGGAGAGAACCGAAATGTTCACACTACCAAACAAATTTAACACACATACATAAAAGTTTGATTCCTGCACATGGTAGTGACCTCCATTTTCTTCTCCAGACCTTACTCCAATATGGGTTGGTAGGCAGGGCTCTGAACACACAGATACACACAGACACACACACACACACACACACACACACACACACACACACACACACACACACACACACACACACACACACACACACACACACACAGCCTTCATGAGGGCAGCATCTATTTCAAAAATCATGTCATACACATTGTCAAAGACAGAGACATTGACATTCAAAAACAAACCCAGAAGCAGTTTTAGAATTATCAGCTCTCTGTCAAAATTGTGGTTACCTGGACTAAGGTAGTTTACATACTGCTTCATGCTGTGGCCTACAAAACCACGCTTGTGGTATACATGTATAAGATAAAAGGACTAGCATCAATTTCAAACCCACATGTCTTCCAAGCTAAAATGCCCTTCCTATTTTCAGGACTTACTGCCACACTATTTTCAGGACTTACTGCCACACCATTCTTTATTTTAGAAGAGACCCATCCATCCTGCGTTGGACTGGTGTGTTGTATGTACTGGAATGGTGTGTTGTATGTACTGGACTGGTGTGTTGTATGTACTAGACTGGTGTGTTGTATGTACTGGACTGGTGTGTTGCATGCACTGGACTGGTGTGTTGTATGTACTGGACTGGCCATACCAGTCCAATACACCAGCCCAGTAAATATACCAGTCCAGTTCAACACACCAGTCCAGTACATAATACACTGTATGTGCTGTGTTGCATGTACTCAATTGGTATGTTGTATGAGGGGGGAGGATAGGGGGTGGTGCATTGCCCCTGCACCTTTGGTAAAGAGGAAGGTTGGTGGTGAGATATAGTAGACACCAGTGTATCATCCTCAGAATTTGTAAATTAAGGTGTGCCCCCACCCCTACACACACACACACACACACACACACACACACACACACACACACACACACACACACACACACACACACACACACACACACACACACACACACACACACACACACACACACACACACACACACACACACACACACACACACACACACACACACACACTGCCTTGGAGAAGCCATGGGTTTATATGAAGCCATGTGTGTGAATAGCTCAGCATATAAACTTTCCAGTGGCCCAGTCCTTACAAATCTATTGAGATAGGGTTTCACTGCCACTATCAAGGCTTCCCTCCAGTAAAAAGCTACAGACCCCTAGAAATGGACCATGTACATAACAAAAAAACACAAGCACACACACAGTTTGCTATGACGAAATACATGAGGTGGTGGCAAGCAGATAGGCCAGCCAATAGCTTATGCCTCTGTACTGCATGTAGGACTCAGGAACTAGTGACACACACCCACCCATAATCAGAGGCTTCTGGATCACAGTGACCACAGTGCCACATTGCAATCCAGTAGGTACATCACACCTACAACATACTCCTCCAGTGCATACAACAGTAAAAACACACCAGTCCAGTACATATACCACATCAGTCCAGTACATACAACACACCAGTCCAGTGCATACAACACACCAGCCCAGTACATACAACACATCAGTCCAGTACATACAACATACCAGTCCAGTACATACAACACACCAGTCCAGTACATACAACACACCAGTCCAATACATGCAACACACCAGTCCAGTACATACATACAACATACTAGTCCAGTACATGCAACACACCAGTCCAGTACATACAACACACCAGTCCAGTACATACAACACACCAGTCCAGTACATACAACACACCAGTCCAGTACATACAACACACCAGTCCAGTACATACAACACACCAGTCCAGTACATACAACACACCAGTCCAGTACATGCAACACACCAGTCCAATACATGCAACACACCAGTCCAGTACATACAACACACCAGTCCAGTACATACAACACACCTGTCCAATACATGCAACACACCAGTCCAGTACATACAACACACCAGTCCAATACATGCAACACACCAGTCCAGTACATACAACACACCAGTCCAGTACATACAACACACCAGTCCAGTACATGCAACACACCAGTCCAGTACATGCAACACACCAGTCCAGTACATACAACACACCAGTCCAGTACATACAACACACCAGTCCAGTACATACAACACACCAGTCCAGTACATACAACACACCAGTCCAGTACATACAACACACCAGTCCAGTACATGCAACATACCAGTCCAGTACATACAACACACCACATGTAATCGTACATTTGTATGCCACAATATTTGGCTTCATCACATCTGCTACCACACCTCCCTTGATCATACCCACCTGCTGGCTGCACTCCTCTGTGAGGTCTCCCTCCTCTCAATGTACTTGGTGTAGTCCTGTCCTCTGTATATTGTCCTCTTCCATACTATATACAAACAAACAATATTTTTTAATCATTATACAACAGACTATGAGTTTTGCTGCATAGTACGAGGACATGTACTATGGTAAAATCACCATGGCAACTAGACATATGTACGTATACAAATAAAAATTAATAATGCTAATATTGGTGTCTTATATCACTGTATCTGACTGGCCTATAAAGGGTTACTGCAAGTGGTGCCCAGTGCCCAGACCTGGTTCAAATTCTGTGCCTTCTCCACGACACCCCGCTGGTCCCTGTTCTGTTCTGTCTCCATCTCCAAGGTGAGAGTGGCCCCCAGGCCTGCTGGCTCCGCCTTCCTCTCAGACTGGTATGTGTGGGTCACCTTGCTGAGTCTGTCCTTATCTTCGTCACTATTCTGGGCCTCCTCTGTTGAAGGAAAGGGGAAGGAGAGGATCATTGAAGGAGGGAGGAGAGGGAGGGGGGGAGGGAGGGAGGGAGGGAGGGAGGGAGGGAGGGAGGGAGGGAGGGAGGGAGGGAGGGAGGGAGGGAGGGAGGGAGGGAGGGAGGGAGGGAGGGAGGGAGGGAGGGAGGGAGGGAGGGAGGGAGGGAGTGGGTAAATTAATAGGCCAACCCTGCTAAGCTAAACTTGCCTTTGGTGAGCATTGATAGCTGGAGATTGAGCTGTGTACTGTGGAAAACAATGCAGAATGTCATCAAAACAAGCCAATTACATGTACATTCATGTACCTATGCACAAGGTAACACAATAACACACAAGAACTGATTCTTAGCATACATGTACATATACATGTACATACTGGCATACGTGCACAGAGAGGGTGAGAGAGGATTCATAGCCACTCACACAACACATGCATACAGTCACACATACACATGCAGTACTTGTTTGCTAGCTGTCGGGTATTCCGTAGCGCTGTCTCACCATATGTCCCCATAGGGTCCACTCCATACTGTACTGTAGCTGTTAGCTGTGAGGTATTCCATATAGGGTAGCGCAGGGTATAGTCGGCAATGGGGAGTGGTCGGCAACCGCACTTTCAACACAATACCAGTGGCGGACGCAGGATTTAAAGAAAGGGGGGGTTGTAGTGGAGGGGGATCACTAAAAGGGGGAGGGTGCGGGAGGGGGATGTGCCCCCTCCCGCGCGAAGCGCGGAAGCTTTTGAAAACGTTAATTCGGTGTGCTAAAATGCATGAAAAATTACGAGTTTTTGTTACTTATGCCGCATTTTGCGTATTATGTAATAGGAGGAAAGGGGGGGTTGCAACCCCCCCAACCCCCCCCCCCCTCCGTCCGCCAGTGAATACAGAGACTTCTAGAAGACTTTTCAGTACTTCAAAAAAGGATAAGAGCTATCCTTCTGGGTTGTCTTAGGAGGCAGTAAGTATAGTTTAATGCAACTACGCTCCTTTTAAATAATAACACATCGGGTGCCGAACACTACTAGTCTCGTACCCAGACCGTCTATGACGTAAGCGATTATCGCTGTAAACAGTATAATCACTACGTATGGACGTAGTGATTATACTGTTTACAGCGATAATCGCTTACGTCATAGACGGTCTGGGTACGAGACTAGAACACTACCGCATGCCGATTACTACCTACGCTACCCTATATGTACGTATATACCGGTATTCAATGGAGGGTCCCACAGGTAGACTTCCAGGTCTTAAACCTCGTGGGATTGATCTCAGATATCGTCGTCTTTGTACCGTTCGAAATCGTCCGTGGATTAGGAAGTACCGAACCAAAAGCGAAGAGCCACTAGTACCGTAAATAACGGTTAATAAATCGCATGCACGTTAAGTTGTTGTGTGTCATTATAGTGGTGGGTGGGGTCGTAGTTATAGACGTCAACACATATTTTAACTACTTGCAAAAACAGTTCGGTCTGGGCACGGCTAACTGACGAAAGGGTAGCACGTGATATTATGCGTTTTGTATGTGGGGTGTGTCTCACTAACCATTCAAGGGAAGCGCGATTTGAAGGCCCTAAGCTCTGAAAAAATAATGATAAATAAGTGCATTGATTACTCTCATATAATCCGGTGGCACCTAAGGAAAATATTATTTGGTTGGGAAACTATTGATGACTGAATAAGTAAATGAGATAAAATGAATGGACATTGGAAACCTTGCATAATTAATGTGGAAGTGCGGATATAGGTACCTACGGTGCGTGAAAGTACTCAAAATATGCCAAATAGTCCCCACATTGCAAATCCGAGAGCACCTAGTCAATATAATTTTTTTTCCTGCAGTTAGATGCAGTTTTCTGAATGCGTCCATACATTTTCTATGGACATAGAATTACGCAATGACCGAATACCGCGTAATCCTTTTGACCGCCAATTTCTCGATATGAAGAATCGATATATGTTAAACCGCTAATTAGGCTACGCCCACACGCGGATGTACTTCATATTGCATGCTGTTTGATGTACATGTACAGAAAATAAGCTCCTACATGTATATCAGAGTGTTTCGAGCCAATGGTTTGATAATGTGTTGGCAGGAGTGAGAGTTGTGCAAAAATTGATAGGGCATGGGGATGCATATGCATGTAATAGCAATGGTTGTTAGAAATCCCCCCCCCCCCCCCCCCCCCCCCCGCCCAACTTTCATATCAAGCTGTAGCATTCCAATGAAGAGGAGGCAAGGGGTTGTTGTTTCTCTTCCCTGTCCCCCATCCCCTACAGCTGTGGGAACATTAGGGACAGCTGTGGGAACAGTACCAGGGACAGCTGTAGGAACAGTACCAGGGACAGCTGTAGGAACATTAGCAGGGACAGCTGTAGGAACCGTAGCAGGGACAGCTGTGAGAACAGTACCAGGGACAGCTGTGGGAACATTAGCAGGGACAGCTGTGGGAATAGTACCAGGGACAGCTGTGGGAACATTAGCAGGGACATCTCTGGGAATTGTACCAGGGACAGCTGTGGGAACATTAGCAGGGACATCTCTGGGAATAGTACCAGGGACAGCTGTGGGAACAGTAGCAGGGACAGCTGTGCGAACAGTAGCAGGGACAGCTGTAGGAACATTAGCAGGGACAGCAGGAGAAAGGATAGCGGTATCTGCAGCGGCAGGGCAGCAGGGTGGACAGTACTAATTCTCCAAGGAACAACAGACTCAGCAACTATGCCTATGCTCATAGCTGGAGTGCTACGACGACGGGTTTTATTAGCCAATGCAGTTTCAACTGTTTGCGAGGACGTCCGCGAGTGTGTTGTCTACAATTACAGACACACCTGAATTACACGTTTTACATGCTCCGCTTCTGTTTTCCTTTTTCGGCTATGCATCCCGGTAGTCTCGTACCCAGACCGTCTATGACGTAAGCGATTATCGCTGTAAACAGTATAATCACTACGTCTATACGACGTAGTGATTATACTATTATTAACAGCTATTATTATCGCTGTAAACAGTATAATCACTACGTCTATACGACGTAGTGATTATACTGTTTACAGCGATAATCGCTTACGTCATAGACGGTCTGGGTACGAGACTAGCATCCCGGTGCCATCCGCGAAACAATTTCGAGGCAGCTGTTAATAAGGTAATTGTATTCATCATTATTATTACTTCTCTTCGTGAGTAAAACACACTGCACCTCAAAAGGCAGTTGCGTGGTCTTCACATATAGCTATTGTGTAGCCTTTCCTTATGCCAGAGATGCTAATGGCACACTTTATAAGCCAAGAAATTATATAGAAAAAAAGTGCACCTTGAAATCGAGGGCCATAGCGAAAACGCTAATGAGGTTGGTTTGAGACGTCAGTGTACGACAACGGTATGAAATTTTTGGCCCAAACTCTACAGTATGGTTGCATATAAGACGGTCTGTTAGGCAACGTAATTAGCTTGGGAATCAAACGTAAGGAGGGAATTATGAAAGATTGATATTCCCCAAAATTTCCCCGCGTCTTACGTAAACCCGGTGTTAAAGCCCATGCAAGTAACAGCGACAGCGGCGGATCCACGGGGGGGGGGGGGGGGGGGGGGGGGCACTCGGGGCACGTGCCCCCCCCCCTCCCCCTTCCATTTATAAATTCATAACTTTTCGGGCCGCATTTTATAATAATAGCTGCACGCTTGCGCTGCCTATTGATACCCGCACGCATGAACTCTACTACTGTACTATATCCCGGGCTCCCCGATACGCGATCATACCCCCCCCCCCCCTCCCCACTTTTCGTATCGGGCCAGAAACCGACAGCACCCCCCCCCCCCCCCCCGCCGCTCTTCGTATCGGGCCAGAAACCGACAGCACACCCCCCCCCCCCCCACCCCCCGCTATTCGTATCGGGCCAGAAGCCGACACCACCCCCACCCCACCCCCAGCCACACCCACCATCCGTGCCCCCCCCCACCCACCTAAAACCTGCATGGATCCGTCGCTGAGCGACAACAAAATCCGCAACTTAATTAAAGGGGTATCTTTGAAAGACTGAGAATGACGGGCCTGTATAGACTATGCAGACAATGTGATTGTACGTTCTATTCAGATATTATACTTACCCGTCCTGTAGTCACATAACACCCACCCACAAACAAACTGATTATTAGAATCCATCAGATATATATATATGCTTTGAACTGTTTGCTAGTTATAAAACTGGTCTGCAGTACTAAATACGATACCATGCAATCGCATGCACCAACTGGTGGTACAACGTCCAATTTTTCTCCAACGAAGTCAGATGAGAACGTATCTAGCCCACCATTGCTTTCTATTTTCGCCTTTGCATCTGGAGGCAAGCTATCTGCATACGAAGACAGCGTTGACATGCTTTACGTTTAAAAGAGCCGAATATCCGAGCACCAATATGACGGATAATTGATTATGTCAAAAATACTACAGATCACGCGATGAAAGAGCTCTATATATACAAGGATTAACGCTAGCTCCATCACAGCTGTCCGCCGACAAGAGCGTTTAATTCGCTTCTTTATTTACACAAGAAGTTTACAGGCGTACGTATTTCGATTTGTTACATTGATCCGCATTTCCTGCTCCACATTCAGCCCTCTGAATACTGCACAGCATTCTGATCCCTCATACTAGCTTCACACATACGGGCCCCATATGTGTCTGGATACGAGCATTTCTGCATACGTATCTGTAAATGACTTCGTATGCAGTGCCTGCATAACTCTGTATTACGGTATACTTCCGCGCAGTGCCTCATTGCGATGAATAATTTTACTCGTGGTAACCAATGGATATCTATAAGGACGCTATCAGCAGCGGCTGGCAAACTTGATTTAAGAGCCATCAAATTGAAGTTGTTTTGGCATTAGTGGTGTCTTCGCAGTTCTGCCAACCGGATATGGAAAAAGTTCGTGCTATGCATCCTCCCGATTATATTTCACCATCTGCTGGGATTGCAACAAAGAAATCAATAGTTATTGTTTTGCCTCTAACGGCTAGAAAACCAGGCACGACATTTGGATTACGCCCAAAGTTTTTAAACATGATGTTACGTATCGAGCTACATATGTAGCTCATCAAATTTCTGTAACTCTAAAAACACGTTCGGCACATTTTGCTGATAGAATTAAGGTTTAAATGTCATTGATGCTTACAACACTACCACGCGCAGAAGTGACAGCTCATCTTGTGTCAGTAAGCGCCAAGCATTAAGTATACGTTGCTTCTTTCTTGACGGTCTTCTAATAATAAACGACTTCCGTAAGATCAGCGAAGTACTGCATAATTTCCCCGAACATATTCGTAGAATTCAAATCTAGACAGACGGGACCTTTCTACTGTAAAACAAATACATTAAGGCGTATAAACTGTTCAACTACTTTTTATATTTATAGCATTCCAGAGGAGCCCAATAATCAGCGCAGTTGTTACCAGACTGATAGTACATGTACAACCATCAGTCTGGTCCCCAGACTAATTCAAATCCTCTGGTCCAGATGATGCCTGTGATGTGTCCATTGTGTGGTAAACAGAAGCCATATAGAAGAACACTAGCACATACAATGGGGGGTCAAACAAAGAGTATTGTACACCTAACATGTACCACCACACCCCATCCCCACACACACACACACACACACACACACACATACACACACACACACATGCAGCTGGCATGACACATACCCCTGCCAATAGCTAGTAGATTTGTTTATAAAGCAAGTTCATCCATGGTTAACAGAAACCATATAGAAGAGCGCTAACATAAAATATACATAGTATAAGAGCATATAGTCTTATGTTTAGCACACGAAATAGTATATGCTGCAACGGGCTAAATATAGACATTTTCCTTACTTGCTTTTTACACCACCACTGCCTTCAAATCCTATATCTTACCACCTTTCTCATAGTGAATGTTTTTAGTTACTTGTATGTATATAGCAGTGTAATTACTTTGCACCAGGTGTTTACAAGGCATGCACAGGCATGCATTAAGTACACATGAATGGTGAAGCCATACACACACACAGATCTTGTGCCGAGATTGATAAATGGGGTCATGGCAGCGAAAAGGGGCCTAGCGCATATTACAAAAATTTTCCAGGAAAGAGCATCAAAGTTGACGCGTGCAATCAAAATGTATGCGTAATTAAACACTCAGGCCACTGTGACTCCATGATGGACAGTCTAATTTCCAGCGCGTAAGAAAGAAGTTGTACTGAGAGGGCATAAGTGTCTCTTAGAATATGAAAACTTGAAAAAATAGACTATGTTCCATTTCGCTGCCACGACCCATAATTTTATCTCTGCCTTTTGACCTTACTAGTCCTCGCACAGATTTATGAATCGTAAAAGCGATGTCCAAATATGCCAAGGCATTGATCATAACATACCTTTTTGCCGGTGGTAGTCTTGTTGGTAGTTCTAAGACACCTCCGGCAGTGAGTCATCTTGCGGCATGGAGCACGCTTACGATTGCATGGACGTCAGTGTCTCGTCTTGAATCCGTTTAGCAAATCGGACGGTTTTAATACCGTACCTTTAACATGGCTGGCGGAGTCTACCATCAACTGCCTGCATGGGTAGACTTTTGGTCTGCAAAGTAATTAATAAATAATAATTCCTGGACTCACTGAGAGGTGCATGGCTGTCGCGCTCATAGACACTTCTTTTTTTATGGAGCAGCCTCATAGCTGTCGGGAAACGCACGACTCTATCATCGCTCACGTGCATGACGTCATAATTAGTAAAGAACGTAAACCAAACCACGCAGTGGTCATGTAAGGTGGACCCGGTAACTGTATCTAACCTCCTTACGTTTTAAAGATAGCAGTAGAAGCGGTACAAAAATGAGGAACAGTTTAAAGCCGAGTCTGAGTCACGTGCGCAGCTATCAAGACATCCCCTTACAAGGGTAAGGTAAGAGATGTCCTATCTTTGCAACAATTGCACAGACAAGACCAAAACAACTTGCACGCACCAGCTTTATATTTGACCCTACAACAATCTGCGAGCCGCATGAGGTATGTATATATACAAAATCGAGGATTGAAGCTACAAATCTCGAAGATCGTATGTCATATGTTTTTGAAAACAAACACCACGCAATCTGTCGTTTTCTGTGTGGCAGAAAACGACATATTGTTGTCATATTGTTGTCTGTTAATCTATATATATTTGGTCTTTTTACTGCCCTTCTACTCTTTGTTCGTCTTGCCGGTGGTGCCGCTTCCTGTCTAGTCTCTCTGTTTCTTCCTTAATTGATCCACCTTCTGCTTGCTTTACATCTGGTAATCTTACGTTGATCCGGCCCGCTCCATGGAATGATGGGTTCCTAATACTTCCCGTGGTGATTTGGTTTGTAGGCTTTCTTTTCCTATTTCCTCCTTTCCCTGCCATGCTTGCTGCCCCCCGCCCCCCTTTTTTCATTGTGGAGGCCTTTCTCCCTGTTTGAATCCTCTAGTCTCGACATGGATGTTAGAGATAATGATTGACCTAAGCCACAGAGGAGAACAGCCACAAGAAATTCAACGAGAGCTAGGATTTTAAATTCCTCCCTTTAATCCACAACCAGGTAAAGTTTTGACCACATTTGGTTCTACCATTACTTGTACCCATCTAGCCTCCGCTGTCCCGAACTATTACTACAATATCCACCCACTTCAAAGTTTCTTACTATAGCACCAGGGCTTAATTCAATTTGCTTTGTTTGTTTTTCAATCACTGTTTATTGCAAACCTGGTTGCAGTCATTAGAAGCTGAAGGCTCTTCAGGTCCCTCTGTATTAGTTGGATTGCTGGTGATATGCCATACCACAAAGAGCATCGACCTGGACGTTTGATAATCGGTGTTATCAAATCTTAATTTGATTTGTGTGTAGAAAGTGGGCAGTCAACCTCATTACTGATATCTGCAAGTATAGTATAAATTCATGAATTGTAGTGAACATTTTCACGCAATTATAAAGAAAATTGTTAATACCAATGCAAACACTCCACCTATACAGATAAGTATTAGTTCATTACTGCCATCGTTGCTAGAGTACGAGTGGAGCCTCATATCAGTACATACTCAGTTTTTGAAAATCGCAGGTAGAGATCTTCCTTTGCAGCAGCTAATTACTCTTGATTTGAACAGTTGCGTTACTTTATCCGTAGGCGTCGTTATGACTAGGATGATTAGCGGAATAGTTCCATAGAGCACGTGGTAAATTATGTCCGTCAGAGGGAATGTTAAGCTTTCATATGCCGTCTTTTCTGCATCACACGAACTTCGACCCTTCGACTCGCATTGAAAGTATTTATAAACGTTTGCTGCAAATTCATTGTCAGGTTTCACCCCCAGGCTACCGAAGGTGTTGCTCACTGTGCAAAAGAGCAAGAAATAGCAGAGCGCAAAGAGCATTTTTCGATCTGCAGTAAGAATTTTACTGCTGGCTTCCTGCTTTGAGCATCTATGCTGCAGAGAATACATACATAACTTGCATGCACAGTACAGTGCATCCTCTGCATGCATGGACGACGCAATATAGTACATGCAGATATACCTTTACTAATGACGCAACGATTAGTATCATGAGTGGTGCTCCAACAATGGTAAACATATTCACTGGAAGAAGTACGCTATAAAAGGCCACTTCCACATTCCTTTGAACGCATTTCGATGGAGAGAACTTCCAGGTTGTATATCCTCCCGATTGAATAATCGCTATTAGTGGAAACACTGGTATCACAACCGAGAAGATTAGTATCCCTGCGTAGATGTACTTGAATTCACCATTCCCTTTGCATGTTCTCGCTCGAAATGGGCACGTGATGTGCCAGAAAAGAACGGCGACGTGGCTAAACCACCAGATGCTGATTTCAAAGGTGAAGTATATGTGCAACGACTCTAAATGGGAAACAGTTAATCTCTATAAATATAGGTGACGGCAGCAAGTAACAATCAAGTAAACTGAAATCGAGGCCGGCATACCATTCTGGAAGCATAGATACTCGAGTATGCAGTAGCGAAAGGTTAAACGTGCACTGGTTATAAACGGAGAGTACGACATATACGCGGATACGGTAACGACTGACATGCAAGTATACACATTATGCTTACGAATAATGAAGCATAAGAGCGTTGGATTTCTGAGGGATTCGAGGAGGCTTTCAGAACTGCACAGTAGCTCCTCTGGACTTACATAGGCTATGACCGACGTTGCGCCTGTACAAATTTATGCGAATAAAATCATGTCATGGGCACAGGTATAAATAGATTTCATATGACATGCATGCGCATATCTATAGAACGTCATTATGCATGCAGCTTTGAAATATATATATATAACACTGAAAGATACTCTCAATTGCAAGAAATGAATAATATTACCTTCAAGCACAAGAAATGCACAGAAGTGTAGAATCAGCACCGACGGAAATCTATACCTGCGATTAAACATATATATATATACTTACTAGAATTGTACCTTTATTACTTACATTCTGTTGCAGTCAAAACACGAAACCACTAAATTCAGAGTTCCTAATGCGATTATTGTTACAGAAGATGCTATTTCAATGGCTTCAACAACAGGTGCTGCGTTTTCTGAGTACTGACTCAATTTATTGCAGCGGGGTATACATGTACCATTGGTGAGGAAAAAAGTATCGCTGCAAATTGTAGAGTTCTGACTCTCGCTTTGGTGGGCATTGAATTTCCATTCCGAAGCGTTAATTCCTACGATAAAGATATACATGTATGTCATATACTGTCTATTTGCATCTGACTGTTTGCATCTGACTGTGAACAGGTGTGCACTTCGAATTCCTCATCATGATACCCCCCCTCCCCCAAGTATAAGGTCGTGGCTCATATATAACATACCCAAATGTGGTCTTGATTATTGATCTTAACTTTACTTGGTCCTTGCTATGATTTGACCACTTCATATATGAAATGTTTATGATGAATTTTGAACATGACAGGAAATAGGACCTAACTGCGCTGTATGTACTGCCCGAATGGAAAGTGATTTTTGTGACTAGCTTAATTAGGCTTAACTAAAGTGTGAACATGTGTTCGCACTTTACTTTTAATGGAATTTTCCATCAGGTGAGCAAACACTGAACATGATCTAAAATAGTAAATCACAATGGTGATAGTGGGGAGGCCTATCTACCTCATCTTGACTCATATTAGGTAGAAACTTGTGCGTGGAGGACAAAAACTATGTGTGCACACTGTACTAGTCGGGAGTAGGTTCCATGTACAGATGCGGTATGAAAGCGTTACTCGCGTTGAACGGGACAGCCAAGGGTCGGGTCACTTATCTGCTCTAGGCAATCGAGAGATATCAAAAAGGGGAAGGTTCTGCGTTGTTTCCGTGTCATAAAACTGAGTGCTTTTAGAGAACAAAAATACTCGCGCCCATTGCTCGTACTCAGTTCCATCCTAAATTTCGTCGCCGTCTCCTCCTCCCTCCCCTCCTTCTCTCTCCCCTCCCCTCCTCCTCCCTACCTCCGCTCACCCTCCCCCCACTTCTTACTCTTCAAAGAACGCCAATTTTCAGGATGTGTCTATACGGTTACCAAATTAGGTGCTACTCGCTTTTGTATTTTTCCTGATGCGGCATACATATATCTGACCCCTACCGGATATATTCCGAAGCGATTGGCGCAGCTGGCGCCTTTTAACATCGTTTCTAACTCGAATGGCTGAGGGAAGGTGGTTGGACCGGGTACGAGACGTGGGCGTGAGCATTTTTAAGCGCGCCGTGTTATGACGGAACCAACGCAAAACTGTTCTTTTTGTGTTATCGTTCAATAGCGAACAAATAGGGAAACATATTGGCGAGTCACATATTTTAAAGACTTCATTATACGACATTAATCATGGAACCTGCTCCGTAGGGTTCCGATTAATTGTACATTTCAATGGAGGGGCGGGGCAGCCTAGGGGATACGCCCCTCCCACACCGTCCCACACCCCACTTTAACTACACATACAACACACACAACACACACGCACGCACGCACACGCGCGCACACACACACACACACACACACACACACACACACACACACACACACAAACACCTCCCCCACGCACAGTTAGCATGTAAAGCTTGCTTGCTCTATTCAAAATGGGTGGCGGAGGGGGTTGGGGGGGCTATTATATTGAGACGATTAGCTATTCCGGAATGATTTGGATATATACGTGCGAAGGGGATGTTAGTATCGCAACGATACGGACTTAAAATTTGTGACCCGCTTGAATATTAAAAACTATAAGCCGTCAGTTTGTACCTGAAAGTATTGATGTTGAATTAGAGAGACTGAGACATTTTGGTATATGCAACTGCCCTCTTGCGCCAGGCAAATCCATCATATCATCCAGCTCATCCGTACATCTGCTCGCCATTGTGATCGCGTAACAGTCTTCTACACTTGGCTTGTAAACTGTTCCGTTTTCATCACACAGTGGGAATAGGTAGAGGCACATAAAGGAGAAGATGGCGGACTTGCACGACTCAGTACCCCTGGCGTAATGCAG
This sequence comes from Eunapius fragilis, assembly GCA_963681505.1. NCBI lineage: Eukaryota > Metazoa > Porifera > Demospongiae > Spongillida > Spongillidae > Eunapius > Eunapius fragilis. The sequence continues at coordinate 5,130,593 of OY811978.1, read as the reverse complement.
ACCGTAGTATATTAGTTTGGCTGTGTCTTCATTTCTTTCCAGGTGAACATCAGAGGCAATGGGCACGACCCCTCCATGATTGGATTCCTCGCCCAACAGGATGCGGCCTTGAATCTGCCTCAACTCTCCAAGGCAGGTAGAATATGTATAGTTCCTGCATCCAATGGAATAGTTTCTATGTGTGGTTTCCCCAGGTGAAGATACCTATAGTCATGTGTATGTAATATATCAATCAATACATTTTGGAGCGTATAAAGTAGCAGACCGACATGTTACGCAACATAACTTCATGGGAAAGCATGTATATGGTCACAAAATAATTGATCAGGTAAAAGTGATTAATTATTGTGTGCAGACCATTATTATGTGACCATATACATGCTTTGGCCGATTACTTTTATTTATCCGGCCGGATCACATTATCTGAGTTGGTTACATTCTGCTGCAGCCAAAAGTTGAGCGCATTATGCCAGACCCTATTTTTAAATAGTTTCTCAATAAAAGGGGTCTGAAAACGAGACTTATTCATTATTACACCGGGCGCATAACTTTCATGTATGCATACTACTGACCAGTTTAGGCAGCAAACGTGATCAGAGGTCAGCAAAAAGAAGTATAATGAGATATATAACTGACCCGTTTTGATCTCATGTATTGGCAGAAACTTAAGATGGAGTTTGTAGTCTAGCATAGATGATAGCTTGCACTTTGGTCGCGACAAAACAACTGGTGAAATAGACCCCCCTTCCATTATAGTACATTGTCATTATAATTTTGTAGCAAAATTTGATCCGGCCGGATCGATATTTGCAACGAAAGTGATCTGCCCCACTTTTTTACCCGGATCTATTATTGCGTGACGTCAGACATAGCACATTCACATGTTGACATGCACTTATGAAACAACAACGTACCGCTTTGCTGACAATCAGAAACGAGGCTGTTAACAAGGCTACAAATCCAACAACAAAGGCTACCGTGGTGACAACGATTGTCCTCTGCGCGCAAGAACTGTTTCCTCGTTTTACTTTTGCAGTTGTCTTTGTACTTTCAGTCGCCAGTTCTTGATCACGGAGCGCGCGATCAACCATTTTTCCAAGCAGTAGTTCAATTGAAGTATTAAATGGACGAGTAACTAGCATCCCTTATATGCTGGTGGAGTGTGGTATTGGGTGAAACCTTGCAATAATAATTTTTAAAGAGTAAACAACTGAACTTCACTTCAACCGCTGGAATGCGTGCAATACCTCACTCATTGGCAATGCACAATGGCTATAGTGAGTACACACAAAACAAAGAAATTGCTATACGTGCATGGCTTTCTTTGAGCATCCATATTTGTCTAGACATGTCGGTGCATGGAGTAGGAGCAGAACAAAGCTTAATTGGACTGGTATAGGCTTGTCACCCCGACTACCCGACCGAATGCGGTCGTCGGGACATGCACGCTCAACTGTAGGTGCAGTTGTTAATAAGTTAACTTCCTTGTTTTACCGACGAATACGAATGATAAAACCCAATTGATCGATGTGATTTAGGCACCTATTAAATAGGAAGGACATACAAAGGAAAGTGGCGACTCCATCACTGTATTAATTGGCACACAAAGTCGTCGCATGCAGGTTCGCGCGTGGCTTCACGTTATGGGATGTAACGGTGTAACATTACAGTTGTGTGTGTACGTGTGAGTGCATGCGAGCGTATATGCGTCCCGAGGAGCAAGCGTGCGTGTGTGTACTACCTACACGATATCTTGATAAGCACAATTACCCTACTTTGTTTGGGGTGTGTGCAATATAATCTGTACTCTATTTGTGTGCACCACTTAAGATAAAGCTTTGGTTGCCATACAACCAGGTTATGAATAAATGTGGTTTACACTTAAAAATGAGTTCATTCTCTACCGTTACACATCACGGTCGATCTATGGTTAAAACTGCTCGTGAATGCATTTAATAACCAGCAGCACGATTTTGCAATAACTTGTTTCCTATGGGCTATAGAGAGGTTGCAGTGTCATCCCGGGAAGAGCAGCGGCCAGTTTTTTGGTGTCTCCAGTTCTGTTACAGAGTGTTCCCGGGATGACACTGCAACCTCTCTATATCCCAATCAAAAGTATGCACTAGAAGTCTTCATGGCATGGGCGGTGCCGGCTATCTGGTGTTGTTGTTTGCCTTGTATATAATTTGAGACTGAATAGAACAACAGTACGAGAATGTGTGTCTTAATTAGTGCATGTCAACAAAACCATATACATTGGCGTTATTACGTTATTATGTAAGCAGCTCCTCTTAGTACGATATTAAAAATTAGGTCTAGATCTAGAAGACAATCATACATATGGATAACTTCACTTGTGTCACGTACATTGCTTTGGATTAGGGTCCTCACGGTGGGGCTTGGATAAACTACCTAGACGCTGTAGACAGGCCGTTCCATGGCTTTTGTTTCAAGCCGCGTAACGGTATAGTGTTTATAATAACAACATGCATCATGCTTGAAATGGTACCTTAATGGAAAATCCGTTAGGAGGACGCCTTCCTTTCAGAGCTATCGCCCCTTCATTGCATGGTCTTGATTTTCCTCAACTACTTGGCAACATGACCGCACACCCATTGCTCGTACTCAGATCCTTCGACTAAAGTGGTTAGGTACCTTATTTGGTATCCAGCTAATACAATATAGCACATCAGTATACACTGATGCCGTGTTTAGCGAATTAAGTTTTCCATCACAATATGCGTGCTGTAAACAATACTTTGTTGCTTATCGGAACGTGCGCGAGTAGGTTCCATATATAAGAATCCTACAGTAAGGGGCACAAATGGGGAGGAGCTAACGAGTGAGCAAACATATGGCACTGATGTAAGCTTCCCTCTCAGGGGCCGTCCACAAATGACGTCACGCAAAAGTGACCCCCCCCCCCCCCCCGTCACACATTATCCCATACTGATGCATGCTTAATGTATACATCGTCACACCAGCTGATACCCCCTCCCCCCCCCCCCCCCCCCCCCCCCCTTCTGCGTGACGTAATTTATAAACGGCCCCTCAGTGCAAATTATTTATGCATAGGTCCTTTGATATTCAGGATTGCATTTTGTTGAGCTTACGACACTACCAACGGCCTGTCTACAGCGTCTAGGTAGTTTATCCAAGCCCCACCGTGAGGACCCTAATCCAAAGCAATGTACGTGACACAAGTGAAGTTATCCATATGTATGATTGTCTTCTAGATCTAGACCTAATTTTTAATATCGTACTAAGAGGAGCTGCTTACATAATAACGTAATAACGCCAATGTATACATCATTACGACACTACCAAATGTATTCTATGAACAACCTTACTTCTTACATAGTGTCGATGACCGTTCACCGCGCTAGCGTACCGACGCACAGAATCAGGACCAGTATCACAACGCAACTCAACACAACTCTGTTCAACTCTAGTACAACTCTAATACTCAACTCCACTCAACTCTCTCAACTGAGTCACGAACACTGAAAGGGGGTTTTATAGGGGGTCTATGGTAAACCGGTTCTAAACTGGTCTGGTCCCGCGCCGCGATCACATGTTGTGCTCATGCATGCCTATGCCCGCATAGGCATGCCGGCACCTCTCGTTATCACCCTGACGTGATAGACGTGACTCATCAACATGTGACTCTTCAGATGACCTCTGGGTTCCAGCTGTAACTGGCTTCCCTGACACTCCTTCCACCTCCTCCTGCGACACACTTGTCGCCTCGACCATGTACCGGGAGAGAGCATCGGCATTTCCGTTCTTCTGACCAGTCCGGTACTGGACAGAGTACTGGTAGGGTTGAAGCGCCAGGCTCCAACGGGTCAGCCTACTGTTGTTCTCCTTGAGGCGATCCAACCATTCTAGGGACCGATGGTCTGTCTGTATGGTGAACGGACGGCCCAGGAGGTACACACGAAATGTCTGGATACCCTGGATGATTGCTAGGCACTCCTTTTCTACCGTCGAGTATTTTTCTTCGCGAGGGAGTAGCACAGGAAAAAATGTTTGTATTGCTACCCTGAAGTTCTAGAGTAGTTCCATATGATCTGATGTAAATGTTGTTGTAAACCGATGTAAACTGTGATTTGCGAATGCTATAAAAATGGTGTTTTACATGGCATGTATTTTTTACATTGGTAGTAAAATTTGCTCTACTTTTGCATACTTTGCTACTGTAGTAATGCTGTATTGCAATAGTTTTAGCGACTCACAGGAGCAATGCGTGTGTGTGAAAATACAACAAATATCGTTACTAGTGCCCAGATTTTACATTACTGCACTGTAGTAATTCCTCATTAGTCTGGGAACGAGAATGTGCAGCCATTAATTAACATTAACAAGGACTAAACTTTATAAAGAAATGAACTTCATCAATTGCATTTTCAACACAATTACATCCTCTTTACACAATCCAGCCGGTTATTTATTTGTACTAATTTCTCTTCTATGACCAAAATAAATTAGAAGTTCTTGAAGTGTGCAGTTCTTTTTTGGTCTAGGAATTCCAACCCCGCCAATCTGAGCAACAATCCCCGTAATGCACACACGTGCACTGTTGTGAATGCCACCACTGTGATGTAACGAGTACAGCATCACCACCATCCATTGTATTACTGGTAGTAAGTTACAAGAAAGTCATGTTATAGGAATGTGTTAATTTGAACAGTAACATACCATTTCTTGCTGATTAGGAACATCTCTATTCTGCTGAATTTTTCGGGCCCTAGCCAATTTATACTCAGTTCTGTTTTCACGTTCTTCATCACTGGTTGTCTTTGAAAACAGGGACAAGGTAAGTGGTCTAGCAGCAACATCAAAAGTGTGAAGGCCCCCAATTATTTGGTGTGAAGGTAGGACACACCAAATCAGGTGTGACCTTCATACCAAGTGCAGGGGATTTCACCCAAAAAGCAAAAAGGTGAAAAAAACTATGCATTGGTCAGAATTCAAACCCGTGATCACCTGTACTACAGCCCTGTACCTAACTCCATAACATCAATGGTTAAATAAACTAAAACTGAGTGATGGTCCCACCAAATCGCAGAGTGAATTCACACGCACTCACTCGATATGCACCTTGCATTTTGTCTGTTGAATTATTTGGGCCCTAGCCAATTCATACTTAGTTGTGTTTTCACATTCTTCATCACTGCAGGTTGAATTTGAAAAACAGAGACAAGGTAAGTGGTCTGCCATATGCACTTGGCATTTGATGTTTGCATGGGCATCAATATACTGACGGATAGGTGTAGTGTGCCTTTACACTCACCTCAAATATTCCTGCTCCTTTCTCTGGCTGATCACCCTGCACATGTTATCCAGATAGGTCATCACAGCATGAAAAAATACTGTACCTCTAATGACTGTTGCACGGGTAGAGAGTTGATGCTTCTGCATGCAGAGACCTTCATTGGAGGACGTGATGGGGTCATTTTTTGCATGGGAACAGGTTGACTTGGAGTAAAAGCTCTGGAATATCGGATACAGGAGTTAGTTTGTGAACTAAAATTTGCAACTTAGCTACTTTGTAGATTTGTAGAAATCAGATGTCAACTGGGGGAATAAATCTATGAACACTTTGACAATTTACATCCTGGAAATTTACCTGATCACCAGCAAAAGTAGGGCTAAAATGTGACACCTACAATTAAATGGCATTCAAAGCAGGAATTGTAATCATAGCACTTACAGTAATAGCAACTGAAGACGTTGGAAGTGAAAATGGGGACACCTGCAGAAATCAGAGAGAGATAAACATGCACTTACAATGATACACAAGTGATATGCAAACAGATATACGCCAAAGAACAAAACAGTACTGGTTTGGAGCGCTTCTTATTGTTCAGCACAATTCTAACTTGTTCAGAGGCCTTCAAATCATCGAGTACAACAGAAGACAATTTGTCTTCCAAAACAAATGTCTCGTAATACGCAGTTACTTTAGAATTTGAAGTTATTTTCTGCCGCAGAGCCTTAAACACCCACACACAAGCCTTTGACACCCCCACACACACGAGGTTTCTAGGGTGTGTGTTGGTAGGTGTTGAAATCTTGTAGTGTGTGTGTGTGTGGGTGTCAAAGGCTTGTAGGGTGTGTGGGTTTACGAAGGCTTGTGTGTGTGGGGGTGTCAAAGGCTTGCGTGTGGGTGTTTAAGGCTCTGCGGCAGAAAATAACTTCAAATTCTAAAGTAACTGCGTATTACGAGACATTTGTTTTGGAAGACAAATTGTCTTCTGTTGTACTTGATGATTTGAAGGCCTCTGAACAAGTTAGAATTGTGCTGAACAACAGGAAGCGCTCCAAACCAGTACTGTTTTGTTCTTTGGCGCCCACACACCCTATAAGCCTTCCAAACCCAAACACACCTACAAGCTTCCAACACTCACACAAACCTTCGACACATACAACCTTTGACACCAACACACACAAACCTTCTACACCCACACACACTCTACAATCCTCTAACACAAAACCCTATAAGCCTCAATACTTGCAAACCCCACACATCCTCCTCCAAAAAGCCACAATACGCATACACTACCTACAAGCCTCCAGCATCCCACACCACACAAAAGCTTCCACTCACCAATAATAATCAACCCCACATACATGTACCAACCATGTCAGCAGTACTCGAACACAACCTACAACACTCCCTGACTATTAAACACACCATCCACAATTCATCAATGACGAGGGTGCGGATTCAAACAGGAAACAGCACGCGCGCATCAATTAGAACATACCTCGAAATTATGTAGCTGCTGCTAACGTTATTCGCTCACTAGCGTAAGAAAACCATACCTTTTATTACAAGATACACTAGAAAAGTTCACTTACTTCTTATTCCGCCTGAAGAAATGGATGTTTGTTCTCTGCTTAAAGTAGTACCATAATGCGTAATTTGTACACGCACGCGACCCAGACAAAACAGCGATCGTGACCAAACACGAGTACCATAATATGCCGGGGAGTGTATACTAATGGTTGAATGTTACTTACCCATACCGCTTTCTTCTGCTCCTATATGCCACTCGACGCTCGCCCGTTAAGAATGAAAAAAATTTACGGCCGTATGGGTGCGCAATTGCGGATAATTAATCTGGCCGGAATCGGTTAAAACCTTTTACATTTTTCTGGACAAAATGAAAGCTCGGACAGTAAAACGCACAGAAGCAAATGTGTATCATCTTACCACTTTGATACAAGCAAACTGTGTGTGCCCCCCCCCCCCCCCCAGCCCCTTGCCACCCCGCGCATCCTAGATTTTAAATTCGAAAGGAGTTCCCGCTTCATAGTACGACCTTAGCGCCTGCGCAGATGCATGTTGGGCCGCGCCCAACGATTTGAATTGTGTGTCTGCGAACGAGGCTAAAGATAAGAATTTTCTCACGTGACTGTATTTCGACATTTGTGGTAAATCGTTGCATTTCATCATTTACATCAGAATGCAATTGTTTCAACGCCAGTTACAATGGTCCTCAATGCGTTCTATGACATTTTGTAGCATTAGCTAGATATTTGCAGCATTTAAAATAACAGCGATATCAGTTGGTGCAAAGTAATGTAAGACTGCTGTATAATTATTACTGCAGTAGTAAACCGTGGTATTTCTCTGTAGTATTCCTAACTTTTTTTCCTGTGTAGCTTTCTGCTGTAGTACGCGACTGGATGCTCCTCATCGTCTCCCACCACCTGGCTCAACACGGCACCAATCGCCCGTCCGGAGGCATCAGTTTGAAGTACGAACGGCAGAGAGAAATCGGGGCATCTCAAAATCGGCTCACTACAGAGACATTCCTTCAGTCGGTTGAAAGCGCCATCACATCTTTCAGTCCACCTCACTATGTTCGGGGCGTTCTTCCTTGTCAGATCTGTCAATGGGGCTGCGAGTTCTGCATACCCAGGGATAAACTTCCTGTAATATCCTGTTAATCCGAGGAACGTTCTAACAGCGGATTTCGTGGTGGGAACCTGGAACTGTTTCACAGCATCGACCTTCGAGAGTTCAGGCCGCACGAGCCCCTCCCCCACAACATGACCAAGGTATGAGCAGTGCGACATGGCGAGCTGACACTTCTTCTGCTTGACTGTCAAGCCCGCCTCCCTCAGTTTCTGCAGTATTCTCCTAAGATGTGACAGATGTTCCTGCCAACTGTGGCTGAAAATGATTAAATCGTCAAGGTAGGCAGCTGCATAGTCCTGCGTTCCCACCAGCAAACTGTCCATCATCCTTTGAAACGTTGATGGAGCTCCCTGCAATCCAAAGGGCATTCTACGAAACTGGTAGAGTCCAAATGGAGTCCTGAAGGCGGTCTTTGATCGAGCTGTCTTCTCCATCGGGACCTGCCAGTACCCCTTGGTGAGGTCTAAGGTACTGATGAACCGCGCTTGTCCAACTTGATCCAGCAGATCGTCAACGCGAGGCATTGGATAAGCGTCCGCCTTGGAGACACTGTTCAACCTGCGAAAGTCGATGCAGAAGCGCAGTGTTCCGTCTTTCTTCTTCGCGAGTACTATCGGAGAGGACCAATCACTCGTGGATTTTTCGATGATGCCATACTTCTCCATTTCCTCCAGTTCCTTCTTCACGATGTCCCGATAAGCGTGAGGCAGACGATATGGTGGTAGTCTGACTGGTTTCGCTTCTCCAGTCTCTATCCTGTGTTCCACCAGCTCAGTCTTTCCAGGGAGATCACTCATCACATCTTTAAATTCAGCCCTCAACACATCTAGCTGTCCCCTTTGCTTAGGAGTTAGGCGTTCGTTGATCTTCGGCTCTCCACTGTCTTCCTTCCACAACGGGATTTCTTCCCCTTCTTCGGTCTCCTCGGCTGCCAGACACATCGTTGTCGGAGTATTCCACCCCTTCAACATGTTGACATGGAAGATACGTTGCCGCTTCTTCCTGTCACTCATATCAATCTCATACGTCACCGGGGTGACTTTCGCCTTGATGAGGTAAGGTCCTTGCCATTTTGCCATCAGCTTGTTGGTTATCGTGGGTAGTAGGACCAACACCTGGTCTCCCTCCGCAAACTCTCTTTTCCGCGCATTGCGATCGTACCATCTCTTTTGCTCTATCTGTGCTTCCTTACAGTTTTCGCTCACAAGCTCTGACATCTTTGCAAGTTTCTGCTGCACCGTCAAGACGTATGATACTACACTGTCATCACTACGTTTGCTAGCCTTCCACGTTTCTCTCAGTATGTCAAGAGGCCCTCTCACGTGTCGGCCATACATCAACTCGAACGGCGAGAATCCTGTAGATGCCTGAGGAACTTCACGGTATGCGAACAGTAGATATGGGAGCAGCTTGTCCCAATCCTTCCCTTCTACTGCTGTCTTGCGAAGCATAGATTTTAAGGTTCCGTTGAACCTTTCGACTAAGCCGTCTGTTTGGGGGTGGTACGGACTGGTCCTTATCCGCCGTACGTGCAAAAGCCGGTAGAGTTCACTCAGTAGCTTCGACATGAAGTTTGTTCCTTGATCAGTGAGAATTTCACTCGGCACACCCACACGTGAGAACATGGTCACAAGTTCCTCAGCAACATGTTCTGCATCGACTGCCTTCATGGGTATGGCCTCAGGGTATCGAGTAGCGTAATCGCACACAACCAGTATGTACTTGTGCCCAGAGCTACTTCGCGGTAGAGGACCGACAACATCCATCGCAATCCTGGTAAATGGTTCCTCGATTACCGGCAGTGGAACTAAGGGTGCTCGCAAGTTCCTGATTGGAGAATGTTTCTGGCACTTCTCACAAGTCCTGCACCATTCAGCTACATCCCGATACAACGTCGGCCAATAGAATCTCTGCATGATTCGGTCAACCGTCTTTTTCTTACCCATATGCCCAGCAAGTGGTATCTCGTGAGCTATCCTCAGAACTGTCTCTCGGTATTGCTTGGGAACAATTAGCTGCTCGACACTGAACTCCTCTCCTTCCTCTCGGGGTTGCCAATGACGGTAAAGAAGGCCATCCTCTTCATAAAACCAGTAGTTTCCACCTTTTGACGGTTGCTTCGCGGAGTCCCATACACTTCTCAGTGTCTCATCCTCCCGTTGCAACTTCCTTAGCTCATTCCCATCAACTCCAAGGTTACTATCTCCAGAGGCAATCTCCTTTACTCCATTCGAGACCTTGGTATCCTCCTGTTGAGGGTCAGCATTTTTCTCTAACTCAGCCGGTCCGGGAGACCGCTTCTCTTCCTCGTTAACCTTTGTGACACGAGCTGGTGACAAATCTCTACACGTAACACCAGATCCTTTCTCCTTTTTGGATGCACTCTCTTCCTCCTTCGACCTCCGTTTGGCCTGAGCTCTTGTCACAGCTGCCAGCACCTCCTCTGTTGCTCCACCAATCTGCACCAGTTCAGGCACGTCTCTTCCCAGTAGCACGGACGCAGGTAGTTTCTTCACCACGGCTGCCTCCACAAAGTAGCTCCTTCCGTCGATCACCACTTTCACTTTGGCTAGAGGGTAAGAGACATGGTCACCATGCACGCATTGCACTGACACGAATTTATCAAGATACTTATTCCTAGGCACTAGATTGTCTCGCACTAATGTCCTGGCTGCCCCCGTATCCAGAACGATGTCCCTCACTTCTGTTCCCTCCACATAGCCCAGCTTGTGCGGCGACGAGTGTCCCCTCTTCACTTCGGACTGTTTCGTCGCTCTCCCTCCGTAAAACGTCGCGGCATTCTTCGGGCAATTGCTCGCCACATGACCCACTTGTGACAATTGTAGCATCTAGGTAGGTGGCGCTGCGGGTTCCTTTGCTCCGGTTGAGAATTCTTCGGAACTGCATCCTTGTTCCCATACGCATCACCGGGCTCCTTAGCTGGAACCGGATTCTCTCTCTGTTTGAGAGGTCTGACGTCTTGCCTCCTTGCCTGCTCGTACTCATCTAGCCACTCGCCTGCCTGAAGACACGTCTTTGGTTTGCGCTCCACTAGCCACAATCTCTTCTCCACTGGGAGCGAGCTCAGAAGTTGTTCTATCTCCACTACCTGATGGACCTGGTCGACCGTCTTGTACTCCTTGAGCCACTTGGTCAATGAGTCCATCATCCTCACTGCAAACTCTCGATTTGTTTCACCATCCTTTCGTTTCGATGATCTGAAACGATTCTTGAACGCGTCCTCGTTAATGTCGTACCGTACGAGGATCGCCGCCTTTATCGCGTCGTAGTCCGCCGAGTCTGACACAGGCAGCGCCGCAAAGGCCAGTTGAGCTTTTCCGGTCAGCTGGGGCGCAAGGTAGTGAGGCCAACGTCCTTTGTCCACCTTGTGCGCTGTCATAATTCGTTCAAAGGTCACCAGATATGACTCGATATCGTCACGTTCAGTCAGGGCGACCAGCTTTACATTCAATTCCGTGGTCCCCTTTGATGCTGACGCGGACTTCTGTTCTTCAACGATCTTCATTAATCTATCCATCTGCGCTCTCATTTCCTCTACCTTCTCGCGCGCGTCCCTTTCTCGTCGCATCCTTTCTTCTGCCACCTCTCTCTCGCGTTGCACGCGTTCTTCCTCTCGCCTCGCCCTCTCCTCTGCTATCTCCTTCTCGCGTTGTACGCGTTCTTCCTCTCGTCTGATTCTTTCGTGTTCGATCTCCTCTTCCCGTTTCTGCCGATCCTCGATCAATTTTTGCAGCATGTCCTGCAAAGCCTGCTCCGCCATTTCGCCTGCTCGGAATGATCTACCGGAACGAGTTGTCATACACCGTCGCTCCGCGTTAAAGTTAGAAAACTGTCTAACGGTCCAAGATCCCGTCGCTGCCACCAAATGTCGATGACCGTTCACCGCGCTAGCGTACCGACGCACAGAATCACCGGGTGTGTATGATCATCAGGACCAGTATCACAACGCAACTCAACACAACTCTGTTCAACTCTAGTACAACTCTAATACTCAACTCCACTCAACTCTCTCAACTGAGTCACGAACACTGAAAGGGGGTTTTATAGGGGGTCTATGGTAAACCGGTTCTAAACTGGTCTGGTCCCGCGCCGCGATCACATGTTGTGCTCATGCATGCCTATGCCCGCATAGGCATGCCGGCACCTCTCGTTATCACCCTGACGTGATAGACGTGACTCATCAACATGTGACTCTTCAGATGACCTCTGGGTTCCAGCTGTAACTGGCTTCCCTGACACATAGCCTGTAATAGGCTTCATCTGGACCAGGGCATGTCATCCCGGGAAGAGCAGCGGCCAGTTTTTTGGTGTCTCCAGTTCTGTTACAGAGTGTTCCCGGGATGACACTGCATATCCCAATCAAAAGTATGCACTAGAAGTCTTCATGGCATGGGAGGTGCCGGCTATCGGGTGTTGTTGTTTGCCTTGTATATAATTTGAGACTGAATAGAACAACAGTACGAGAATGTGTGTCTTAATTAGTGCATGTCAACAAAACCATATACATTGGCGTTACGACACAACCTTACTTCTTACATAGCCTGTAATAGGCTTCATCTGGACCAGGGCATTATAAAACGCTGTATGGGAGTATCTTGCCTCTTCATTTGGCCAGAGAGTACTTCATCCACTCTGTGTGTGTGTGTGTGTGTGTGTGTGTGTGTGTGTGCGTGTGTGTGTGTGTGTGTGTGTGTGTGTGTGTGTGGTGTGAGTGTTTGTGTGTGTGTGAGTGTGGGTGGGTGTGTTAGATATACAATGCTCTATGTTAGTGCTCTTCTATATGGTTTCTGTTAACCATGGATGAAACAAATCTACTAGCTACTGGCGGTATGTATCATGCCAGCTGCATGTATATGTGTGTGTATGAGTATGTGTGTTTGTGTGGATGAGTGTGGGTGGGTGTGGTGGTACATGTTAGGTGTACAATACCCTTTGTTTGACCCCCCATTATATGTGCTAGTGTTCTTCTATATGGCTTCTGTTTACCACACAATGGACACATCAGGTTAACTAAAGGCATCATCTGGACCAGAGGATTTGAATTACTCTGGGGACCAGACTGATGGTTGTACTATCAGTCTGGTAGCAACTGCGCTGATTATTGGTTCCCTCTGGAATGCTATGAATATAAAAAGCGGTTGAATAGCCTTCATGTATTTATATTACAGTAGTAAGGTCCCCAGGCTTTCTGTCTTCTAGGTTTGAATTCTGCGAATATGTTCGAGGAAATTATGCATTACTTCGCATGTGGGAAAGATCTTACGGAAATCGTTACTTTATTATTAGAAGACCGTCAAGGAAGAAGCAACGTATACTTAATGCTTCGCGCTTACTGGCACAAGATGAGTTGTCACTTCTGCGCGTGGTAGTGTTGTAAGCATCGATGACATTTAAACCTTCTATCAGCAAAATGTGCCGAACGTGTTTTTAGAGTTACAGAAAATTTGATGAGCTCAATACGTAACATCATGTCATACCTGCATGGTTTTCTTGCCGTTAGAGGCATAAAACAATACCTATTGATCTCCTTGTTGCAATCCCAGCAGATGGTCAAATAAAATCGGGAGGATGCATAGCACGAACCTTTTCCATATCCGGCTGGCAGAACTGCGAAGACATCATTCCCAGCCACTAATGCCAAAACAACTTCAATTTGATGGCTCTTTAATTCGGCACACCCAAGTTTGCCAGCAGCGATGCTTATAGCTTCCTTTATAGATAAGTGAAGAAAAACATTCTCTAACGAGAAAATTGGTGGGATATAGGAATTGGAGGCAAAGGTGGTGTAAAAAGGAAGGGAACAAGGTTTTGGGAAAAGAAAAATGATACAGAAATCCTATATTTAGCACTTCTTTTGGTTCTGTTACATTTACACGTGCTAAATATAGGATTTTTGTATCATATTTCTTTTCCCAAAACACCTTATTCCCTTCCTATTTACACCACTTTTGCCTCCAATTCCTATATCCCACCAATTTTCTCGTTAGAGAATGTTTTTCTTCACTTGTTTCCTCTATTTTTTAATTATCATTTTTTATCGATTATTAATACTGGCAAGTGCCCCCCCCCCCCCCCCCCCCCCCCCCCCGTTACAATTACCGTCACGACCGCTTTTGTTTGGGATCACTGTAAGGAACGCGGGAGAATTCTAACTCGTCGGTCTCGTTGTTTACCTTTTCTCTTTTGTTTTCACAATTCTAAATATACTTAATTTCGCCATGGGAACGCTTCCATTTAATACTACGCATTACGTAATGATTACGTGTGTCAGTTTTATGCTTTATTCATACATCTGATACTTGAAGATGTCCTTCCAGGAGATTCTAAAGCGATTGGTATAATTGGCGCTCTTTAAAACCATTCCTATCCGGAAGACGTTGACGACCGAGAAGATTTGGCCTGGGGACGAAGTAAAACACGAACTTTTTTGTTCTCTTAAAGCAAACAGTTCGAAGGCTGGAATAAAACATTAAAATGACAGTCTTTACCTTCTGGTTCGATAGCAACAAAGAGCAACACTATCCGTTTCTCGGTACGCGAGTTATACGCGGGTCGCGTTTTTTTAATGATTTCACGACCCGGGTCAATTCCTATATAGGAACTACTATCGTAGTTCCTGATATCCATTGGTTACCACGAGTAAAATTCTTCATCGCAATGAGAACACTGCACGGAAGTTTACCATATACAGAGTTATGCAGGCACTGCATACGAAGTCATATACGGATACGTGCAGTGGCGGATCCAGGGGGGGGGGGGGGGGGGGTCTAAGGGGTCTAAAGACCCCCCCCCCCCCCCCCCCCTCGGCCCGACCAGTTATGAGTAAATTAACTTATGAATTATTAATTACATGATTGACAAGTTGAAAAATGAAGTGTTTAGTGAACGCGAGTGAATTAGCGAGTTAACATTCCACCCGATGTATGTGTGTGTGTGGGGGGGTCTACCGTCCAAGCGTGTTTAAATAGTATTACTGCTGTGCGATCGAATGGTGCGAGCAGGAAGTAAGCGATCAATAGAAGATAGTTTACCTCAGGAAACAGCTAGGTAGAGCCAAATCAAGTAGCTATATAATACGATTAAAGGTAAAACGTGTGTGTCGTTTAGTCCAGAATACGTATTCGGTCACAATGGCTTTGCGTCACCAATTTAATTGCTCAGTGAACAGTAAGAGTTTTCTATTGGCTATCCATTCTCACGCAGGCTTCCATATTAATCAATCCGAATATTGCGCTTGCTAGTTATCAATATTGAATACACTTTTAAAAGTATGCTTATCTTCATGCTAAATGAACGCAAAAAGCGGCTGGGCTTTGCCCCAAGCCCCACTAGGGGGAGCTTACAGCGCTCCCCCAGACCCCCTAGCTGTTACGGGAGAGGTCACGTCCCCTCCCGTATCCACCCCCGCTTGTGAATATAGTTATTAGACCCCCCCTTCCAGACACAGCGAAACCGTTACATGGACACGGTAACGTCTCATCACGTGACCTTACCCGTCTCTTTTATGTAGGCGGATACCGTTGAAATCAATTTCAACGGGCCGTCTGTGGACTGAGAGTGGACGGTAACGTCTCTTTCCCCGTCACTCTGTCACGTCATTTATACGTTAAAATCCGTCACTTCGGTAAATCGACGGTTAAAGAGGTTCACTTTTTACCGTGTCGTACCGTCGGTACGTTTTAGGCACCGCGCCGCTTCTACCCATGCAGCACCACACTATCACATGCACCTTTCTCAGATTCTGAAGCAGTTTTGAAAAAGTCATTGTACAAATACATAGGCATGTACGAAAGGGAAACGCAAGTATTTTGCTTGGTCTCTGTACGTATTGATGTACAAAACAACTGTACTGGTAGGATTCTGTCCTGTTGAAAGATACGATTATAGGATGAGAACCACACGAAGTACTTGCTTAATCACAATTGTGGTTAGGTTATTGATGACACGGGCATGACCCTGTACGACAGTCGCACAACTCTCTCGTCATCAACCTTCATCTGTTACAAAAAGTCGCAGAGGTGAGAAAAAGAGATTCTTTTGCACATACCTCATTGCGCTCCAAAGACAAACAAAGTAACTTCGACTGTAAGCGAGGAAACAAAAATCATAAGCCCAACAATAATAATACAACAACTTACAGATTGGAAAGAGTATACCGTAATGCATGCGAAAGGCACAACTCTCTTGCCAGCAAACGTCCATCTGTTACAAAAAAAAAAAGAGATCCTTGTGACACATTGACATACCTCATGGCGCTCCAGAGTACGTTCGTGGAAAGGGTAAGCGAGAGGAAAAACAAGTATCAGATATCAACTTACATAACGAAAAGCACGTACTTCCGCGTTACAACCTATTCCTGTAGACTGAAAAAAGGGGTTCGTCACAACAAAAATGGCGCCAACCGACACATTTACCAGATGAGGCTACGCCCGTGAAGGTCCACACCTCCCAGGAGACCAGTATCTGCTGATTTTGAAGCATTCAGGACAGGACATGTACATGTAGATCTACACACGTATTCCCCACAGTGGTGACAGTAGCGTCGCTTGCCGCTCATTTTCACTTACATCAGTCAGAATAATAATAATTATAATAATAATAATAATCATGTGACCATGACGTCAATAACTATGTGGACGGTACCGTGCTGCAGCGTTCGTCGATTACCATTGCACATACACGGGCACCGTCACTAAACGTTTCCGTGACATTTACGTAGAAGCCCGTCATGTTCGAAAGAGACGGAGTACCGTTGCAACCCGTCTCCGGATAGCGGTTTCGCTGTGAGAAATCCTGGATCCGCCCTGACGTATGCAGAAATGCTCGTATCCAGACACATATGGGGATCCGTATGTGAGAAGACTTGTATGAGGGATCAGAATGCTGTGCAGTATTCAGAGGGGCTGAATGCGGAGCAGGTAATGCGGATCGATAAAACAAGTGGAAATATGTATGCGTGTAAACTTCTTGTGCAGCATTCCAAAAGAAGCGAACGTGCTTGTTGATGGAGCTAGCGTTAATCCTTGCATAGGTAGTTTGATATTTTTTTCAAATTGTGATTTAAGCCGCATATTATACATCGTTGGAAAGAGCAAAAAAAAACCTACATTCCAACGATACCTTACCTTAATAGTGATGCGTTTCGTTGCGAGCACGACGCTATTCGAAAGATCACAAATGACATGATCGTGAATGTACGTGAGTTAATAGGGTACGCGAAAAAACAAAAACTGTCCCGGTTGAGTTTATAATCAGTGATATAAATAAGAGCGAAGCCTTAACCAAATGTCATAGTCTTGCTTATATCATACATAGAGATGCATTGGATTTTGCTTCAATAAGTAATTAACTCTTACTATTGGTATTGATAAAAAGGAAGGTTATTCTGCCAAATAGCTATATGTACTGAATTATGGTACTAACTGATGAAATCTACACAAATCAAACTGCTAGTACAATTTTCAATGCAAAACAGATATTTAAAAACGTCACCAAATTAAGATCACCAGCAATGTAATCTGCTAACAGCCCATATATTGTCATTGTAACGTTCTCCCCATCTTCTTCAGCTTCATCAGTTTTCCAGTTATAGGTTACAATGACTTTAGGAATTTTTGACTTTGTAAAAGGTTTCACACAAACTACATGCCCATTATAGAGTACATTCTTCTCATTCACATACCAAAGATGTTCGAAGTAGAGACCAAGTGTGGAGGATATATCTGACAAAATGTTTAATATTGTAGTTATTTGATGAGGTGAAAGTTCGGGAAACTCATTTAACAAATTATCTTCCTTTTCTACAACACAGCGTAACTTTTTTTCAATACTTTTCCTAAATGTATCCTCTTTCTTTTGATTCTTAACTCTTTGTCATTGATCTTGTAGTTGTGCAATATTCTGCTCATGTACCCGGCATGCATATCTGACTTTCTTACCCTGTTTTATGCAAAATTTTACCATCTTATCTTGTTCATCCACTGGGTGAGAACACAACCATAGTAGTGTTTTATTGATCTTACTTTTAACTTTGCTATCTAGAAATCCCACTTTCATGCTTGTTGCTCTCCTGAAAAGGTAATCTGCCAGTCCAAGAGTGTATTCAGCAAACATGTTATGAACTGGTGCTGATAGGGTTTGACCAGCTATTGATGGAGTAAGGTGTGCCAAATTTCCTTCAAAATAGTCATACAGTTGTTTCTCTATCACATCTATTATTCCTCCAATTAGCAAAAACAGTATACAATGTAATTCTTTCTTCTCCAACTCCTCAATATCAGCGGTTTTTATTTCTTTCAATATGGCATCAGAGTCTGGATATAATGGCACACCAAATGTATCTGTTTTTGCTTGCAAAGCTAGTAAAGGGGATTCTTTTAAAGCATTCAAATTCTGTAGACAAGTCTTAATATACATGTAATGCTTTCAAGGTTTGTTATTGCTTGATTTGTATATAACTGATGCATCCAGGGTCCAGTGACCAGTTTTCCGATTAGTCCAAGTGCTCTCAACTGTAGTACAAGTCTATTGTTTCTAATGTCTTTCTGTAGTGCTGTCCTTAAACTAGTTTTGTTATTACACTCATTTTCTAAGTATAAATAATACAACACACCAGCTTGATGAAACATTATATGGAAACGATTCCCCACATAACGAACTATAATACTTGACTTTATGTTACTCTGTCGCAAAAAAGCTTAAAGCCTGCAGGATCACCTTTACCCTGTTTAAATCTTATTTTATTTATGGCTATAATAGCACAGCACTCCCTTCCATAGGTGTCACTTGTTACGTTATTATTCTACATGTGCAGTATATTGTTGCTTTTCTTCGCTATACCATCCAGAGGGTGAATGTTGCACTTAAGCTCAAACTTCTAATTTGTCCTGTAAACTTTGCACAACACAGTGATTTACGGCAACTCTGTCACATAGGGTATTTTTCAAGTTATTAACTATTGTTGTCTTTGTGTGAACATAATCGATATCTAAACTGTGAAAAGTAGCATATGTAGTAACAATATTATGAATTGATTCACAAATATGTGACATATAGTCATCTGTGGTACCACCTGCAATTGTTTTTAAACTTAAAACATATGATTTTGGAGGTGATGTTGCAACACTTATGTGTATTTCATTAATATGGTTTCCATTAACTGTAGTCAAATCCCAGGAAAGTGTAATATTTTTACAATTATACATTATTTCTCCTACTTGTAAGTCACTTAATACTCCTGCACAACAAGTAACTGTGGATGGGTTTGGGAGTCTAGTAACCATTACACCTGCCAGCTCTCTTAAAACCCCTTCAATAACTGGACTTATATTAGTTATAGGCACACGGTACTCTAAACAGCAATAGACTGCTTTATGACAAGCAACATTATACGTTTTTTCATGATTTTTAGAATTTATGCTTTTTGAAGATTCTTCCTCACAAACCAGCTCCTCCATCTGGGATTGAAGCATGTCATTTTCAATTTTCATGTGGCGCATTTTTTCTTTTAATTCTTTATTTTCCTTCTTCTATTTCTGCTCATTCATCTTATAGGAGATTTTGGATTTGTGGTAGGTACATCTTAATGCAACAAGTGATCTTTTTAACTGTTTTGCTTCACTGTGATGGCTTCCTTGCTTTAATGACAAATTTTCCTGGCTCAACTTCTTAATCATTGAGTTGTTTGTATTCTTCTTTTTTTTGCACTTAGCAATTTAGAATGGAGTGTTTTTTCAGTTTTTGACTTTCTACTTAATGCTTTTTGAAGATACTGGTTTTGCATTTTAACACTAGCAAATACTCAAAGCTTTGTTATGAAAACCTCATTTGATGTAATCAACTTCCTTAAAGAACTTTTTCTTTCCCCACATTTAGTGCAGCTAGATGAAATGTTTATTGGCATGGAGCAGGAAGTGCCAGTTTGACTAGTGTGCAGAGCACTGACTGATGAATGTGAAATTTTTAATGCATTTGTTTGGGATTCATTTAAAGGCAATTCAAATTTCAGGTTTAGATAATAAACAACATCTTCCAAAGTTCTAGTAAGATGCTTCTTCATATCATTGATAGTTTGAAGTACACGCTTAATGGAAGTGCACAATGCATTAATGTTCACACCGTGTCTCGGTGCTAGATTTGTCACCAACTTAGCTTTTTCTATAGGTTTGACATTTTTTAGGCTGGAGGTGATGTACAACACTAAGCCATTTCTTATTTCAGGAGCTAGAAGGGTTCCATGCTCACTCACATCCTTTTTATAATCATTAATGAGCATCCTGAGATCAATAACTGTCTTCATTCTAAATAGCAAAAAAGCGCACATACGCATCATTCATACATGTAATGCCCATATGGATATGCATCTAATTAAACATGAATACTTGGCTTGATAAGAACAGTACGTGGGCATCATCGAATTACAATGTTACAATGATAGAAATAGAATGATTTGTTAAGTGTTCAAATTAATTTCATTTACAACTTAGTTGATTGAAGAATGGGGTGTGCAATAAATAGGGTAGTCACAAAGCATTTTATTGTAAGGAATGGTAATGTGCTTATGCTTTGTAGACAAAGAATCCAAGTTAACCTACTTAGTTCAAATATAAAAATACATTTATGTAAGCATGTGCGTCCTTTTTTCATGCACACCAACACAAAACACCTGGGTAGTTAAAGCACCCTTTGGGCATCATCCAAACGTCCCCATACTTTGTAATATGATGATTCCATACCTAACTTAAATAAAAATATATATCCCGTGATAGTTGGTTCACGATCAGAGTCAAGATTCATTCCCAAAATTATGCTACGAATTCAATGCGTCATATAAAAAAGATCAAGAACCAGCTCGAAATTAGGCAATGGTGTTTCATTCTACAAAAAATTGGCTTACTAAATCAAGCTATGCAGTCGGACCAAACTTGCAGATAATCGAACAAGTTTCTTCGCTTCTTTAAGACCTTTTCCAACTTTAAGTGAACTAAATTCATGAAATGTAAGAGTGTGAGGGGCTATAAGTAACTTGGTCGACGCAATACGTCCTGTGAGTGTAACTACTATGAATAAGTGTGAGGGGTTAAGCAATTTGGCCAGCACAACAAACCTTCTGGGTGTGGTCTAAAATGTATGAGTGCGAGGGGTTAAGCAACTTGGCCGACACAATAACTATTGTAGGTGTGACCTACTATGTAAGAGTGTGAAGGGTTAAGCAATTTGGTCGACAGAAGCCCTCTGGGTGTGTCTAGAAGTAAGAGTGTGAGGGGTTAAACAACTTGTCGGACACTATAGCTTCTGTGGTGTGGCCTACATTGCAAGACTGAGGGGTTAAGCAACTCGGTTGACGGAATAAGCCCCCTGGGTGTGGTCTAAAGTGTAACAGTGTAAGGGGTTAAGCAACTTAGCGAAGACACTTAACCCCTCACACCCTTACATTCTAAACCGCACCCAGAGGGCTTATTGGTTGTACTTCATCGATTTATTGTGTGTTATTGTGTGTGTGTGTGTATGTGTGTGTGTGCATCTGTGTGTGCGTGCATGAACATGTATGTGTGTGCGTGCACGAACATGTGTGTGTGTGTGTGCGTGCACGAACATGTGTGTGTGTGGGTAATGTTCCAAAGTGTGTTATGGTTGTGGTACTTTTTCTTGCATATGTGATGTGTGTAATACCACCCCGCCTCCATCACCACCACCATCACCATTACCACCATCATCACCACCACCACCATCACCATTACCACCAACATCACCATTACCACCACCACACCACCACCACCACACCATCATCTACAGTAGTAGGTCCTATGTAGGATTGGATCCTTGGGCGTGGTTTTTCATTGAGCTTTGTAAAACAAAAGATATGCTTCATAGGCACTTGTCAGTCACTATAAAATCTGCCCAAAAAACGCTGCATCTATAGTACAACGCATGTGTTTATGCTTTTGATTGGTGCTACAAAAGAACAATGTTCATGATATGCACTAACACAAAGAAATAACGCGGCGTGGAATCACCTAAAAAATCAATGCTTGATTGAGCACCCCACATCCTGATACAAACTGTACACATTTTGATAAGGGCTGTATGTACAGCCTGCATCAGAATGTAGGTGTTCAATCACTTTGTAAAATCAATTTTTCATTTGCAGCCTTTTTTCCCTGTGTTCAGCTGGGTGATCGCAAGAGCATGCAGGTAATAATCTAAGAGCACCAAGCTTAACAGATCATGCATAAGCACCAGGATTCAATCCAGTGAATGAATACACACAATACATAGCAACACTGCAGTGCATTGGGCTAGGACTGCCCATAGTAGGAGGTTCAAAAATAAATTCCCCCACTAAGGAACAATACGTTACAAGAACTTGTGGTAAAACGGTTATGTTAATTCTCTGCTTTAATTCTATGGGGTAATGAAAGGAGTTACTGACTATCTAATGTTCTTTGTCTTGTGCATTCACTTGTTTTTGGGTCTTTACAGTAGTATGTCACTAGGCAACAAGATATATAAATCATTGGTTTGGTCTCTAATAAGCTATAGATACACTGTATGTCTGCATAGGCTTATGACACAAAAATCATTTATAAAGCTCTTTGTTACAGAGGAGGAAGGGCAGGGGGGCTCAGAACAATGGAAATGACAGACATTCATTGCGTGCTTTTGGTCTCATAATTGATTTGTTTAAGTCAACGCGGACACAACATCATAGGTGTAGGAACAGTCTTAATAGGGGGGGCCCAAAGTCATATTATTCATTGAATTTCACCCTACATGGTATACGTGGGTCAACTACGAAGGAAAAGGAAGAATCCCTTAGGCCATCATGCATTAACTTGTCAGTATAACAGTGATGTGGTCTCTCGCCACAATAGGCTTCGGGATGCTTTTTTTGAATTTTGTAAGCAAGCTGGTATTGGTGGCCAAATGGAAGTGGGAAGTGGTTTGGGACATGATGGCTGACGTACAAGGCCGGCTGACGTGCTTGTTCCTAATTGGGTAATGGGTAAACCTGCAGCCTTTGACATAACTGTCACATTACCGCTTACTCCAATTACTCTACATGAAGCAGCTCAGGTGGCTGAAAACAGGAAACATGCCAGCAATGATGCAAAGTGCTTGGAGATTGGGTGGGTGTGTGTGCCTTTGGCAGTCGAGGTTTATGGTTGTTGGGGGCCTGAAGCACAGACCAACTTTCTCGACTTGCTGCGCATCTAGCAATCAGATCGAATTGTTGCAAGTTCCAGGCCACTTCTAATCTCTGTGGCAGGTTAAACCTGGTCCTAGTCAGAGCGATTGCCAGAGCTTTGTTGTCCCATTCGTTGGCAACTGGCTGTTAGTCTTCTCACCTTCTCTGTCCTAGTGGGGTTTTTTTAATACATAGTAACTGTGTAGCTAATTTGACTTGTATTAATAATTAATAAATAAAAATCATTATAAATCATCATACTACTTCCTAACTGGTTTTTTGGGCAGAACTGCTGCATTAGATGTGTCCATCCATCACCTCACCGCTAAACCCTGTTATTTTATCAGAAGCGGGAGTGTTGGCCACAGCTGCTGCCCAGGCCACTGAGTCTAGGAAACACCACGCCAATGACCCCAAGTTCAGATCTAGGATGGGTATGCGTCCCTATGGTCATCAAAACCTATGGAGCCTGGGGAAAAGAAGCCACTGCCATTATCTCTCCTGTAGCCTCAAGACTTGCCACATCCATATCGGCCAAAGTCCATCGTACTTAATGAGATAAATGGCCGACTGAATCTCCACCTGGTCAGGGCTACTGCTACAGCTATCCTCTCCAGAATAGCTCACCTAACTTGGAGCTGACCTTTGTATTTAATCAGAGTTGTTACTATATATTCAAATTTTTTAATTTTTATTTTTTTAATTTTAATTTTATTATTCATACATGTACAAGTACACATATACACCACTTGAAAAACATGCAAAAACTCCACCCTCAGATCTGAAAAAGCCTGAACGTGAAAGTAAAGCTCGAGCATTTGCTCTCACCAGTGTTAGATTGAGACGTTGGTAGATGGTAGTGATGGCCTTGGATTTGCTACACAAAGCATCAACTGGATGCTTGATTCAGTCTCCATTAATGATCCTTTCTATAGTTGTGGTGTGTTTTGCTTTGAGAGCTATATGCAGCTAAACAACTGTCACAGTTGCAAGCAACAAAAATGTGGTCCTTTCCACCTCACTAGGGGGTATTATAGGCTTAGCCACAGAAATTTTGTCCGAAAAGTATTAGATTGCCCATGAATCTTACTGGGGTACACCCCCCCCCACCCCTCCCTCCCTTGACTGGCCATTGAATTACAAGAAGGTAAGTGGATATTCAATTAACCTCCTAGCTGTAGAGTCCAGCCGGTATGCTACTATGCAGAAATTTGAATACAAGAGCAGACCCAAGCGCGTGTGTAACCATACAATCTTTCGGGTGAGGTCAATTAAAGAAGCCTTATACTTCTTCCAATCCTGAAGAATTAGAAGGTCTTAAGGACCCGCTTTCGTTTTGATAACTAGCTTAATTATTCGTACTGAATAAAAGATATGGGGGTATAGCTCCCGGAGGGCCCCCCCCCTCCCCCCCCACAACATCGATCACCTCAAATTCGACGTCAGCATTTGCCGCTCGAAAAGAACTACAGTTTACACCTCAAGCCACTGCCGTAAAAACATGGATGCGCATCAAATAGAATAACAAACAGACGTTCCATTACAGGGGTTATGACCGTTATTGTAATTGTAGCAAGAGTGGCCAGATAAGGCCTACTGGTAGCGACACCTCGTTCATAGAATGCTGCAGGGCTGTATATATTCTTTAATGTTCTACCTCCCCATCTGGTGTGCCCATGGGAACATGGTCCTCCTCCCAATCTGATGTGTCTGAGGGAACATGGTCCTCCTTCCCATCTGATGTGCCTGTGGGAACATGGTCCTCCTCCCCCCTTTTTGGTGTGCCTGAGGGAACATGGTCCTCCTCCACATCTGATGTGCCCGTGGGAACATGGTCCTCCTCACTATCTGGTGTGCCCATGGGAACATGGTCCTCCTCCCAATCTGATATGCATGTGGGAATATGGTCGTTCTCCCCATCTGATGTGCCTGTGGGAACATGGTCCTCCTTCCCATCTGATGTTCCCATGGGAACATGGTCCTCCTCCCCACCTGGTGTGCCTTTGGGAACATGTCCTCCTCCCCTACTGGTGTGCCTGTGGGAACATGGTCCTCCTCCCCATCTGATGTGCCCATGGGAACATGGTCCTCCTCCCCATCTGGTGTGCCTGAGGGAACATGGTCCTACTCCCCACCTGATGTGCCCATGGGAACATGGTACTCCTCCCCATCTGGTGTGCCCATGGGTACATGGTCCTCGTCCCCATCTGCTGTGCCTGTGGGAACATGGTGATTCTCCCGATCTGTTTGGCTCATGGGAACATGGTCCTCCTCCCCATCTGTGGGCCTGTCGGAACATGGTGATTCTCCCCATACTGTGGGAACATGGTGATTCTCCCCATCTGGTTGGCTCATGGGAACATGGTTCTCCTCCCCATCTGGTGTGCCTGTGGGAACATGGTCCTTCACCCCACCTGGTTTGCCCATGGGAACATGGTCCTCCTCCCCATCTGATGTGCCCATGGTAACATGGTCCTCCTCCCCATCTGATGTGCCTGTGGGAACATGGCCATTTACCCCTACATGTACGTTTTTTTCTTCCCTCCATAATAAGAAGCAAGTTGCATGGCAAAGTCTCCCGGTTTTTAAATGCCAGATATCAATGAAATAGTTTGTGCTATCATAAATTGAACATCACTTTATTATCTGTTGTGTGTACTTGTACTAAATGATAAGAATTTTAAAATTACTGGCAAAGATAATGTAGGATAAGTAATATGTGCTCACCTGTATACCTGTATGCAAATAGACTACCTTTTTTTTTTTTTTGAGGCAATGCAATTCCCTTCCTTTCACAATGAACTATTTGAATTGTACATATAATTGCATGCTCGCATGATTGTTGTTATACATATTTCTTTTTACAGTACATGTGCTTGATAAGTAATCCATTTTGTTAAACTTAGGAGGAAATTTGTTATCCATGCTGGAATTAATGGCTATTCCAGGCTTATAGTTTTCAATAAATGTTCTACAAACAATCGTGCATCCACTGTGTTGCATCTTTTTAAAGAAGCGCTAAGCAAGTATGGACTTCCATCACGAGTAAGAAGTGATAAAGGTCTGGAGAATATTGAAGTTGCAAAGTATATGATAGAGCACCCTAAAAGGGGACCTAACAGGGGGTCATTTATCACAGGTCGTAGCACTCACAATCAGCGCATTGAAAGGTTGTGGAGAGACATGTATCAAGGAGTTTTGCATCTGTACAAGGAGCTGTTCTACTTAGAGGACATGGATTATCTTGATCCTGATAATGAAATCCATCTCTTTGCTCTTCATTATGTTTTCTGTGAAAGGATCAATAACCATTTTTATGAATGGACTAATGCTTGGAATAAACATCCCATTAGTACTGAATCCAATCGTTCTCCTATTCAGTTGTGGACCGCAGGTTTGGTGCAATTAATAGGAACTGGCAACATATCTACTCAAGAATTGGAGACAACCTATTTTGAAGATGAAAATGAATCTCAGGTAATCTTATTAATCTTGAGAGAGCGTACAAATTATATGGAATTTTTCATGACAAAATACATTATGGTGTTCAATGCAAGTTTTGTAACGTCCGATACCCCACAGGGTTTGAACACGTTCGGCAGGAGTAAGAAAAATTCGGTTTATACTAATAGGTATAGAGGTCCTGTACCTATTGACTAGTTCTTTTCGTTAATTCTTACTTCATCCGTTATGGAAATACATGTATAGCTGCTACATGTATGCAAAGTGCATTCATGGTTTCCTGCTTGATTTGCGCCAATGATTTAGGCACCACCTCTCCATCATGTACATTGCATTGCCTAAATAATTGGTGCGAATCAAGCAGGAAACCATGCATGCACTTTGCACAAATTTGTAATTTGTGCAAAGTGCATGCATGGTTTCCTGCTTGATTGTAATTTGTGCAAAGTGCATGCATGGTTTCCTGCTTGATTCGCACCAATTATTTAGGCAATGCAATGTACATGATGGAGAGGTGGTGCCTAAAAATACTGATGATATTATCAAAGCATATTATGAACTCATAGCTTTATTTAATCATGAAGGAATTAAACAATGCTAGGTCATTGAGGTTTAGCTAAAATAAACTATTTTTTAATTCATGGATGCACAAATTACAAATTCCACTTGAGAATCTCTCACACATCTTTTCTATGACATCATAGTCTGCATTTCATACACACACACACACACACACACACACACACACACACACACACACACACACACAAGCATAAATGGACCCTTGTATCTAGTGGATTAACATAGTCCCATGAGAAGAGGAGGGAGGGGTAGCTAAGGAAAGAGAGAAGGGTAGTTATGGAGAAGAAAAGGAGGGAGAAGGACATGTTTAAAAGCTGTCTTAAATTGTACATGTATATTAGGCTCACTGAAGAACTATCTGTTTCTATAGGCAATACTAATAGTAATGCTGTGATAAATTTGTTTCATTATATGAAAAATATTGTATAGAGATATGGAATGAATACATATAACTGTAAACTTCAAGACCACTGTATGTTGTTTTTGAATCCTTAGTTGATCTCACAATTGCTCAATTATATGCTCACTCCATGTGGGCCGGGTTTCTGGAACTTAACTTAAACTTGTATTGGCACAAAGCGCACATGATTGAATGGTTGCTGCAGATTTACATTTATTCACCTGCAAAAAACACTGATGATATTATCAAAGCATATTATGAACTCATAGCTTTATTTAATCATGAAGGAATTAAACAATGCTAGGTCATTGAGGTTTAGCTAAAATAAACTATTTTTTAATTCATGGATGCACAAATTACCAATTCCACTTGAGAATCTCTCACACAACATCTTTTCTATGACATCATAGTCTGCATTTCACACACACACACACACACACACACACGCACACACACACACTAGCCTGCGTGTAAACTCACCACAACATAGGAATAAAAGACAAAAAAGAATGAACAGTTGACTTACTGGAAGTCGGAACACTGTCAAATTATATCAGTGCATGCATTGTTCCTCTCGCTGGGGTGTCCGAGACGGTCTCGAGGTGCACCGTTCGAGGGGAAACGTCTATCATCTCGGCAATTTGAGGGCCAGTAAAACGGTTTTCCACGTTCGAAGTACAAAATATCGCGGCCGCCCAGCGGTTCTACTCGTTTCTACCTGTCATAAAGAACACGTCTTGCAGTGTCCATAGCTCGTAATACATTCAACGCCATCCTTATGTATTGCTTGGCACTTTCTTCGTTGACATTCAGACCCTCTGTATGGTCGATCAATAGAATCTCGCGATAAGCCAGCTCAATCGTTGGTATAAACGCGTCCATGTGATCAGATGAAACGCTTCTACCATCCTGTGTTGGCACTAGGGCGTTAATTACCATTCCCAGTGATGGAAGAACTCTCACAGCGGCAGCCATCATGTGATTCGGAGACACGGATTCAGGCATAATAATAGCCAATGGTATGGAATAGTGGTTGGTATGGAATGGAGATTGTACTTGTCTTATGTAATAATCTGCAACCCCCCCCCCCCCCCAATATATTAATCATTGAATAGGGGACGTGAATTTTGGCAGCGATCACCTCCCATATTACTAAAGTGCTGTCACTATTCGTACGTACCTGCTGGCCACATATAGTTCTATGTCTGCTAGTTGGAGTAATGAACTTGCCTCCTGTTTTAGCGCCTATTGGAGTTGTGACTGCTCTCCTAACTGCTCTCTAGCCTGCGAGGCATGTTTGGTAGCCTGCTTACCTATTTAAAAAAAGTACAGTGTTGGGCTCCTTGCAGAGATCGCTCTAGCGGCTGGAATCAAGGATTTATGTACTCTCTTTTGCCTGGGAGTAGGCCAGCTTTGCCCTGGAGGAGGTGCCTTAGCGCGATCACTTGTTCGTACCAGTGTGCGAGAAATGAAAGGAATCGATGGCGACGAGTGTACGGACTGCCTAACGCACTGCTTCTGTGGGCCCTGCGCTATATATCAGGAGGCAAAGGAGCTGAATGTTCGACAAGTTGTAGCACAGCAACCAACTCGGGCATGAAAAACTTGCGTTTGGCGCATGTGTGGATTAGTGTATGAAAACTGTATCGTGTAATTAGAATTGTAACTTGTAGTACTGATTAATTGCTCAATTCTTGAGGGTAGAGAAAAACATACTAATATGCTATGTATATGTTATGCGCGAAGCATGGATTTGCGCAATCCAGGGATTGTCCTGCGCAAACCTTGGATCCATAGTTTGTACCACAAACCACGGGTTGACTCGGATTGCTCGTGCGCAAACCATAGATCGGGACAATCCTGGGATTGCTCGTGTGCAAAGTACAGATATGTAATATGTATATACAACAGCGATGGTTAATGGTGAATGAGTTGATTACATCAAATGAGAATAATTAAACGATGCATGTACTGGTATTATGATGATAAGACCTATGGTGTACAAATAGTATTATTCTCTACACGAGACACCGAACACAGTGAACAGTGCCATGGTTCAGAACTCTTGAAAATGTGGTAAGCAGCTTGGGTGATACCATTCCACACACGTCCCACACAGTATCATCTTTTCTTTGCAAAGTGCCATGGAAGGCGATAAATACAGTAGACTGGTACTTTAAGGGTGTTTAGGATTCTATC
Organism: Eunapius fragilis; assembly: GCA_963681505.1. Lineage (NCBI taxonomy): Eukaryota > Metazoa > Porifera > Demospongiae > Spongillida > Spongillidae > Eunapius > Eunapius fragilis. The sequence goes on along the minus strand of OY811978.1, from coordinate 5,100,809 downwards.
GTGGTAACAGCAGTGAAGAAGTGAACAAATAACCTTAAGTGTTGCTGGAGAGACAGTGGTAAGTCAGCTGTCATATACATAATTCACCAAAAGTACATCCAATAGTTGACACACAGATCCAATGGGATTCATCTACATGTACAGTGCACAGAGCGTGGCGCTTCAATAGCGCCACGCTTAAAATGAATAGAGGTGATTACTAGGTGTTAAGTAAACTGGGTAGATAGGTGATAAAGATTGGTTTATGGGCAAAAAAAAGATTACACATGTGGTAGCATGTAAAAGCAAGTACATGTACAAGCTAAATACTAATTCTACGATGGCGCATCTCACTCCAAATCTCAGCAGCTTTTACATAATCAAAGTTCTCTAGTTCTCCACCTTCTAAAACAATTCTCATTATTTGGCATAGAGTGAGGTGTTTAATCTATTTCTAAGATCAGTTTATATTCGGTTCATAGATGAAAAGCATCTTTCACACTCAGCTGTGCTAACTGGAATGATTAGTGCAATTGATGCAAGCCTTGATAGTTGAGGGAAGAGATCTTTGAGAGTATTATTAAATGCCAGATCTTGTAGGACCTTTCTCAGAGTGGTCCCCTGATAGGCTTCAAACATTGTTGTCTTCAATTTTTCTCACTCTAATCTTGCTGCAGTGGCATCAATATCAGGGTTTTCATTCTGACTGTATTTGGACTCCAAGATGGCCAGCCTTTCATTTCCCCATGACTGATACAATGCTGGGTCATTACTTTTATCTGAAATTTTGTTCGAGTCAAACAATCCAAAAGCATCTATTTCATCACATTCAGGAATTCAGCTTTCAATTACAGCATCCACAAACTTTGTCTGCATCATTTCAGTAAAGGAAGTTCTATCAGTGGCAGACACCTTGATGGTACATGTATGATGTATGATCTTTAAGTTCATGCTGAATGAAAGCATCCACTTCACCAATAACATCAGCATCACGTAATGCAGATATTTGGTGTAATGTGTGTGTGTGTGTGTGTGTGTGTTTGTGTGTGTGTTTGTGTGTGTGTACATTATGCTGTGGTGTGGTGGTGTGCTGGTCCATGCTTAGTTCCCCCCCCCCCCCCCCCCCAACTTCTCCCCTTTGAAGGGCTCAGTGCCTCCCTCTCTAAACCTTTTCTCTCATGAATGGCTTAGTGCCTCTAGGTCTAACCCCTCCTTCCTTGATGCTACTTGTTAATGTTGTACCGCAGATCGTCTAGAAAAGTGATGTTATAAAACATTACAAACTGTTAGTGTGGTGGTGTGTGTGAAGAGTTTGCACAACTGGTAATGATGAGTTTGTGTACAAAGTATGCAGTTTCTGTGATGATATACAGTGATAGGGCTTCTTCATTGTTCATTCTGCAGCTGCCGCAAATTGCGAGTGAATTCTTTGTGCAGGTAGAAAACTTGAAGGCCCAATTGGTTCAAATAAGGATGATGCTGATACCATGACACAAATGCGAAGACATGTGGTACTACATTACTACATTATGTCCTATGGATAACCAATGTATAGTACTCGTCCTGGCCGGAAATCTTTAGTACCACACTCGAAGGGTGATTGTTTGGATTGACATAGTTGTGAACCATATGCATTGTTACCAATTTTAGAATGTTTCTTTGTATAGAAATAAAGAAAAAATTCTCTAACGAGAAAGTTGGTGGGATATAGGAATTAAGGCAAAGAACCACTTCTCATTTTATCATGGAATTTCCAAACTCTGTATAATCAAAGATATCTGTTTGAATACAGCAAACTTGTGGTCTTTTCTTGCTATAATATTCATTATTGTTGGCAAGCTGTGTTGGAGTGTTCACTGCATTAATCAATGTGACTGTATTGTAATTGCTATGTATGCCATTGTGTGCATGTGATCTGACATGTGCTACTATGCATGAGTCACTACATGTGAGGTATGCACAGCATATATCTGTTTGTGTATGTTCTGCTTATAAGTCATGTGTTCTAAAATTTAGTGTACAACACGCCACACATACGTAGGGTGTGTGGTTGTTGTTAGCTTGTAGGTGTTGAAGGCTTGAGTTTGTATGGGTGCTGGATGCTTGTAGGGTGTGTGGGTGTCGGATGCTGTGGTATGTGATGTTGGAGGCTTGAATTGTAGGGGGTGTGTTTGTTGAAGGCTTGTTGGTGTGAATGGTGTATGAGTGTTAGTAGCGTATAGGGTGTGTGGGGGTGTTGAAGGCTTGTATTGTGTGTGGGTGTCAAAGGCATGTAGGGTGTGTGTGGGTGTCGAAGGCTTGTAGGGTGTGTGGGTAAGGCTTGTAGGGTGTGTGGGTGTCGAAGGCTTGTAGGGTGTGTGTTGGTGTCGAAGGCTTGTAGTGTGGATGTGTGGGTGTCGAAGGCTTGTAGGGTGTGTGTGGGTGTCGAAGGCTTGTAGTGTGGGTGTGTGGGTGTCGAAGGCTTGTAGGGTGTGTGTGTCAAAAGCTTGTAGGGTGGGTGTGGGTGTCGAAGGCTTGTAGTGTGGTGTGGGTGTTGAAGACTTGTAGGGTGTGTGGGTGTCGAAGGATTGTAGGGTGTGTGGGTGTCGAAGGCTTGTAGTGAGGGTGTGTGCATTCGAAGGCTTGTAGGGTGTGTGAGTGTCAAAGGTTGTAGGGTGTATGTGGGTGTCGAAGGCTTGTAGTGTGGGTGTGGGTGTCGAAGGCTTGCAGGGTGTGGGTGTGGGTGTCAAAGGCTTGTAGGGTGTGGGTGTCGAAGGCTTGTAGGGTGTGGGTGTCGAAGGCTTGTAGGGTGTGGGTGTCGAAGGCTTGCAGGGTGTGTGTGGGTGTCGAAGGCTTGTAGGGTGGGTGTGGGTGTCGAAGGCTTGTATTTGTGTGGATGTCAAAGGCTTATACGAAGGCTTGTAGGGGGTGAGTGGGTATTGAAGGAACTTCAAATAGTAATCTTATGCAATCATTCTATTTCTCATCAACTTAATGATATGCTGATTTGCAGGTGCACTTGTACAAAAAGCTATATAGTTCTTCATTCTTGCCGTGACTCAGAAGGCCTGCATTTTCGAGAAACGAAATGATTACTTCTGTGACCACAATGTTTACTATGATCTCATATCACTTCTGAGCCACGAAAATGACTGCATAATTTTCTGTGGAGAGAGCATAAGTAAGACATAATGAAAAGTCAGTATAATAATCAGATGTCCAGTATGTTAAATAGTCAAGTACATATTACTTACTTAGACATCAGAAATAATGGTAAATAAATGATACCTAGTACATTGATTGCTAAATACTAGTATTGTCCTACTCAGCCATTGCAGACCATATAGATCTGTGGACAGCAATACATGCACCGTATCACTATCCTTCAAGTTCTTACCTGCCATTAAATGCTGCATCTGTTACAATTTTTATGCCTACACTCAAGGAACACATTTGTATATGATATTTGTGTGGTGTGATTGTTTTTTTATATCGGTACTTGGTCTGTGTTATTTTCCCCACAAGTAAACGGTCCCGCTTGCTGCTACATTGAAAAAAAAATTCATACATGTTTAATGCAGTGAAAGCAAAAAGTCTTTAACTTCTAAATACAATTCTACACCATAATCATCACAAGGAGTGAGTGGATCAACGTTCTCTCTCAATATTTCCATTTCAAGTTCAGAAAATTGTGAAACCAATTGCACAAGTTCCACTTCATTTTTTTAAAGCAGATGTCGTTTCTATTCACGCCACTCTCGATACCACATCTGTGATCTTGTCCAGTGTGTAGAGAAATGCATCCATCTCCATTGTGTCACTGTTAATAAACAACATGTGTGATATTCAATCAGTGACATTTTGGTCTGTCCATAGTTCAAGGTACAGTCAGATGAACTGTAAACCCAGACTTCTGTTGCTGTGTAATGCACAGGCTGGAGCCCTGATTCCAATTATTACCCACCTTGCTATTTCTAAAAATGCAGAAAAGAAAAAACACAATAATTATGTGGACACAACTTAAACGAAGGACAAGGATAGGAGTGAAAGAGAAAGAATGTGAAATGGGAGAGAGGAACAAGGAAGAGAAGGGAATGGCAAGTTAGACTCAAAGAGGAGAATGAGAAGGATGACTAAGAGAGGAATGGAAAGGGTGGGAGATAATTGAAGCGAAAGGAAAGGGAAGGAGAGGGATGGGAGAAAGGAGCAAGGGGAGGGGAGGAGGGGGAGGGAGAGGGAGGAAAGGGAGGGAGGAGAGGGAAAGACAGGGAGGGAGGGAGGGAGGCAGAGGGAGGAGAAGGAGAGGTAGGAGAGGTAGGAAGAGAGGGGAGAGAGGGAGGGAGGAAAGGAGAGGAGTAGGAGGAGAAAGAGGGGTGGGAGGAAGAAGAGAGGCAGGGGAAGGGTGGGAGGAGGAAGGGAGGCAGGGGAAGGAGTGGAGGGGTGGGGTGGGAGGAAGAAGGGAGGCAGGGGAAGAGGGGAGGGGTGGGTGGGAGGAAGAAGAGAGGCAGAGGAAGGAGGGGAGGGGTGGAAGGCAGGGGAAGGGATGCATGGGAAGATGGGAGGGAGGAAGGGGAGGGGAGGGGATGGAAGGAGGGGGTGGAAGGGAGGGAAAGAAGGGAAGGGAAGGAAAGGATCTAGGGAGGGGAGGGAAGGTAAGAGACAGGGAGGGATCGTGGCTCGGCAACCTTCCCCCTCCCCTCCCCTCCCCCGCCCCCATAGGCACTAGTGACTATATGCAAGGAGAGAAGAGAGTTGTCATGATGCGGTATTAAAAATGTGAAGAGTGCATGTCATGGCACATTCTCATAGTGATCTTTGATTAAATGCACTACTACTTACATGTACATGCGCACATACGGACTGTTTGGCTGGGACCGTACATCCTCTCCGAGCAGTATAAGTAGGAAGTAGAGCTATACCTGAAGAGGGCGTGGTGAGTGCATGCACTCATGGCACATTCTGAGACATCCATTACTCATGTCCTTGCACGTTCTCATAGTGCTAAATTGCACTACTACGCACATGCGCAGTTACGGACCGTACGTCCTCTCCTAGCTAGTTAGGTAGGCCAAGAGTAAACCTTCAAAATGTTAAGAGGGCGTGGTGACTGCGCTCATGGCACATTCTGAGACATCCATTACTCCATCCTCCGTTCAATTATGATTTTATCTCACTTTTACATGATTTTGGCCAAAAATTGAACATTTGAAAATTACAATATACTTGTACGCTAGCGCGGTCCGTGTATACTTCCGCCATTCCTAAATTTCATTGGTTTCAATTTTTTCAGAAATTGAGAATTTGCTTTTTCTTCCAATATTTCATTGTTTCATCAAATTCAATTCATGCAAGTAAGCAATTCCGCCTGTATTCTTTTTGATAGATCTCAAATTTTGAATCAATGCACTGTATACTTCCGCCATTTCCTAATTTCAATCGTTTCATTTTTTTCAGACATTGAAAAATTGCTTTTCCCTCCAATTTTTCATTGTTTCATTAAGTTCAATTTATAGAAATAAGCAATTCCGCTTATGTTCTTCTTGTATGATCTCATTATTTGAATCAATGCCGTTGTCTATTACCCTGTTGTTAAATTATCATATTTTTTGCATCCTAATTAAGTTGTTGCAGTCTCGTCCCCAGATCAAACGTATGTAAGTACCCCGCTCTTAGCAATACCTACCTTGGTACATGTACATGTACTATTCATAAGTCCCGCCTTTGACAAGGAAGCAGTTAAAGCCAAGTTTTTAGAGAAGCAAAGCAAAAGAGGTAGATATGCAGCTATATGTAAGAGAGGGAAGTTAAAGTTGGAATGGCTCCATTGAGCTATGCCCCCCCCCCCCCCCCCCCCCCCCCCACCCCACCACCTCTCCCAGCAACGGGAAGGCTCGTAGCCAGACAAAATTTGGGAGGGTGGGGTTACCCACCCTACCTCCACCTTTAGTGGCTTACGATAGATACATAAAATCCCATTGGCCTCATCCCTGTAAGCATTCCCCGTAAGCATTCCACATTACTGCTCACAACTCACACCTTCAGCAAAAGTAGGGTTCATTAAGTATATGTGGGCTTTGTACGCACAAGGCTATGGAAATGCCAATTTAGGGGCTTTTGCCACTGTTATATTTATTACATGTGCATGTTTATGATCTGCAGAAACATGTGGATACTGAGCCTGCATGTAGCTGCCATCAGTCACCATTGGAACATATCACAGGTATAAGGAACACTTCTTTAAATATGGAATTGGTACCAGAATGGACATTTTTGCCCCTTAATTCCCATATGTATTATATCCATCACAGCCTCTGAAGTATGTGCAGTAGCGAACCAGGCGCACCCATGGCTACTAATCCTTCACTCCTGTTGCATGCTTTTGAAGCTTCTGGAGCCTGCAGCCCTCGCTCCATATCTTTCTTGACAGACTTGGGTCGCTGCATTGCGAACGCCACAGGTGACATAAGCTCTCTTGCGTACCTCATGCAAAAGCATTCCGTTGCCATTCAGAAGGGGAATGCTGCATAAATGTTTTGGGAACTTTGCTTCCAACCTTCTCTCCTTTAACACGCGGTTTACGACAGACGCGGGGAAATCTTGATTATTTTGGGGAATAATTCCCTCCTAGTCGTTTGAATGATCATTCTTGCAGTTTTTCATATTAAAAATTCAGTACGCATTTGCGACTGCCCTATGGAGTTATACAGGCTCGTATTGTCGGACAATTCCGCAAACATGCTGCGCCAGGTGCCATTTGTTTTTCTGTGCAATTCCTGGTCGATCGCACTACTTATACCACTGTATTGGTTTTCGGTGTATAAAATTGTTTCTTATAGCATTCGCTTTTGCATCCATTTATTAAGTATAGGCTATAGTGTATATCGGAACTGTACCTTGAATGCTGAGGCACATCGTTAAAACTATAATGACCTGGCTTTTAAAGGTTACAATACGACAATACGACAATTGTATATGCATGGATTTGACTCCTTATTCTGCAAGTCAGAAGGAGACTGACTGAATCCTGCCACGATTATACAAGCCTAGTGCATGTAATGAAGATGATGTTAACTAGGTGAATGGCATTAAGAGCTAAAGGTTATAAAGTCATGCAGCATTTATATTGGTATTCATTGTTCAGCAAGACTGAATCAGATGTATTAATCAATAACTAACTTTTACAGTGAGTGCATAAACGTTTCAAGGTGTCAGGTGTGAAACCTGGTAGGTCGTTGACAACTATAGTGATGGAAATGGAAATGCATGGTGTTTTGATATTCCAATGCTGTGGGGTACATAGTGCCTGATTCACCTGATAAAGATCAAGTAGAAACCTTTACACCTGCACCAATGTGGAGGTAGGGTGGGTTAACCCCACCCCCCCAAAGTTTTGTCTGGCTACGAGCCTTCCTGTTGCTGGGAAAGGGGGTGGGGGGGGGGGGGTGGGGGGGGGGCGGGGGGCGTAGCTCAATGGAGCCACCCCAACGTTAACTTCCCTCTCTTACATAGCTGCATACCTACCTCTTTTGCTATGCTTCTCTAATAAACTTGCTTTCTTGTAAAGGCGGGATACATGTACAAATGTAGGTATTGCTAAGAGCGGGGTATTTATATACGTTTGATCTGGGGACGAGACTGCAACAAATTAAATAGGATGCAAAAAAAAATTTGAAAATTTAACAACAGGGTAATAGACAACGGCATTAATTCAAATATCGAGATCATATAAGAAGAACACAAGCGGAATTGCTTATCTCTAGAAATTGAACTTTATTAAACAATGAAACATTGGAGGGAAAAGCAATTTTTCAATGTCTGAAAAAATTGAAACGATTGAAATTAGGAAATGGCGGAAATATACAGTGCATTGATTCAAAAATTGAGATCTATCAAGACGAATACAGGCGGAATTGCTTACCTGCATGAATTGAATTTGAATGAAACAATGAAATATTGAAGAAAAAGCAAATTCTCAATTTCTGAAAAAATTGAAACCAATGAAATTTAGGAATGGCGGAAATATACACGGACCTAGCGCACAGTCCAGTATTTAGAACACGCAGGTACGCATTAAATTCATGGCAGAATAATTAGATTACGATGCAAAATAATCGTGTTCTAAGTATTTGATAATTGAGAATTTGAAATGGCCGAAATATACAAAGGACCTCCACGGACCCTGCTGATTCTTTTACTGAAATCTGCCCCCCCCCCCCCCCCCCCCCCCCCTCCCTTTTTGATAACCTCCGCGGGCGCTGCAAGACTAGATAACGTAATCTCGTACCCAGTCGTAATGTACCACGTTGGGTCTGCATACGAGACTACTGCTAATAATGTCTACTGATTTAGCTGTTGTGTTTCATGCCATCATGAATTAATTGCATTTAACTGGCTAGTTTAAGGAATGTTGAAACGAGTCACGTGAGCACACTGACTGTGAGCTCTCCGCGTTATCAACTACAGAAGTACTGAATCGTCCATGTCTCGAGTACTTTTGGTTTTGCCGTGCTCAAAGGGTGTCACCCACCATTGATGAAATAGCACGTGTAAAGTCACAAAATCAAGTACACAAGAAAGAGAGAGAGAGAGAGAGAGAGAGAGAGAGAGAGAGAGAGAGAGAGAGAGAGAGAGAGAGAGAGAGAGAGAGAGAGAGAGAGAGAGAGAGAGTTGCTATAAATATCACCAGCCTTCTCTCTGTTATTCGCTCTCGTCCGCTGATTGTTTTCTCGTGCCCGGCATTATTGCTAGATGTAATAAACGCCACTTGAAAATGATAAACTGCATATCCCCGTGGACACTAATCTTTCTACTACCCCCTGGGACAATGTTAAGATCTCTGAACACTTTCATTGATAAACTGCATAACTCCTGTGGACACTAATCTTTCTACTACCCACCTGGGACAACGATAAGTTAAGACCCCTGGACATATATGCATTGATTAATTGCATAACCCTGTGGTCACTAATCTTTCTACTTCTTATCCAGTCCACCCCCCCCCCCCCCTCCCCCCTTCTCTGGGACAATGACAGAGTTAAGACCGCCCAGCTGGACACTTTTAACTTATAATTGATAAACTAGTTATCCCTCTTATTGCTTGTACTGTTTCTATTATATTGTACAATCTCATGAACACTATAACTTATCTTTCACTCCATCATTCCTTACATGTGTTTTTAACTAGCTTAGTCTTTTTATATACCACACTCTGGATGCTTGTGTTATATTATGTGTTTACTTGCAATATCAGGTCAAACAAGTTTATTCATAAGTGAAGAAGAGATTTATACCAATGCTATGAAATATTCACTCATTGAAAAAGTAAACAAAGTATTATATACAGGTTACATTCAGTTGACAGATATGTCCATGTGTGTTGCACCACTTCATATGGAACCTGTAGAAATAAAGTATAATTAAAGTATACAAAACTAATAGCAATATAGTCATTTATAATCTATCCTTAGGGCTGATGTCATTATAGGCATGCATAAACCAATAAGCTAAACAAAGACACACCCAGGTTTACGCGTGAACAAAGTTATGTGGTTTTTACATTGATCTAGCATTGCAGATTTTATTGCTAGCATATGTTTAAATTTACAAACTTCTATGCCACAGCCAGATGACATATACCCCCTTCCCTCTTCTGTAGCTCAAGAAGTAATTTTTCTTAATACTTACACTGCGTAAAAAATTGTGTTTACGCGTGCGGTTAATAATACGTAAACATGATGTAAAGGTCACATTTACGTGTATTTACTTGTATTTACGATGACGCAAACGTGATGTTTACATGACGGTGTAAAGATGGTAAAGGCTGGTTTTACTCATGTTTGCGCATCGCAAACATGATGTCAAATGTAACATTTGCAATAGCTTTACACAAGGTATACAAAGGTGTTCTATAAATACACAACATTATGACGTCTTATTTTTACAACACGCCTATAGTTTAAAAATATCTTGGTTCACATCTATTATTGAAGTTAAAATATTTTGATATCAATATATACATACAGTACATTACACATCACGATAACTAAAATTAACAGTCAGACACTTTTGCCCACGCAGGGCAGGATGGTGGAGGTTTTGCTGTAAATCCGCTCGGCGAGGATGGTTCAGTAGCGCTAGCACGGCACCGTTTGCGGCACATTTCAGCTGCTCTTGATGTTCTTTTTCTTGCACTTTTGCGATCCAGTGATTGGAACATTTCGTTCACGCTTGGATTTCTCCACGGGAGAGTGTGAATGAGGAGCACCTTTAATCGTTCCCCCATGTGCTCGTCCTCACCCGATTCCTCGGCGCTTTCTTCCGAAGACATGTATTCGATGCGAAGAATAGAAGAAAACTTTTCTTTCTGCTCCTGTGTTAAAGTTGTTGATCCCGACAGAGCTACTTTGCGATTCTGAAGTTTCTGTATGCCGAATGATTATTGATTAATGCTAATGCACATCACGTTAAATTCTGCATAGTCATAAACGTACGTGGTGCTTTCGCTGAAGCCTTCGTTGTTTTTTTCTCGCGTCTGGAAGTTTGTTGTTAGTTTGTAGACGCGAGCGCCGCTTCAGAGTTGTGAAGTATTTTTTGGTGGTTTCTGTAAAAACATTGTTTGAATATATACATGTATACTCTCTTGCATGGATAGTGACTTACTTTGTACAACGGAAGCAGGATACTTCTCGTTGACACAGGCTGTTACAATCTCCGATGTCACCCGCATATTTTCAGGCGAAGAAAAACTGTGCAATACATGCAATTATAAGGTTATGTTCTCAAATGCAAATTGCTTACCCTGAACTTGTGTCCCATTGCATAGGTGCATCCAGTCTTTCTCGAAGATGCCTCACAACACTGTGAATAGATGTCTATAGAAAGCACGTTATTGATATTACATGCATGATAAAGTTCAATATACTTTACCAACAGTTCTTTTGGTGCTTTCTTAGAAACTGCACATTGTTCGATGGAAGAGGCAGCTGGTTGCGTAGACTTGGCCTGTAAGTCCGCCACTTGTTCTTGGAGTGATTTAATCGCCGCAAGTATCTGGACGTTAACATTACCAGTACTGCCGGCGGCACTTTCCTGTCGTCGGGAATCTAAAACAAATGGTCCTCATTTGCATGAAACGAATGATTTTTTTTTTTACCTGCAGGCTGCAACAAAGATCTCGACGACGACAGAAAAGGTGACGAAACCCTACGCTCGCTGTCTTCACCCGTTCCGAGTGGTCGAACGGGAGTACGAGCTGATGACATACTGACTGATTCAAAGAAAAATGAATGCAACAGATAGTGAAACTAATCATGCATACATGAGCTGCTGTCAACAGCTGCATTATGTGACGCGCGCGTTTTTTTTGCGCAGAAGTGAAAAATGATTGGTCTGATTTTACCGCCTTGTGTATTTTTTTGATGTATCTCGTTAAGTATAGAATGAAATTGATTGGTCCGAATTTTCTGACGTTTTTATTTTGAAAAACTTCGCGTCTGTGTATATACAATGGATCGGAATCATTTGTATCGATATTGCGAACACTGTGAGGAATTTATATCAGCACGTACATTTTTAAGGCACAAGGAGGCATACTACGGTGATCACACGCGGATTTGGAGTAAAGATTGTCAATCTGTTCCGTCTACATCTGAGGATGAGGGGGATGATGGTGGTGCAATTCAATTAAATTCAGGTCAGGGATAAATTATCATACTGACATCCATCCATGTAGTAAGCCTTGTCGTATTAGCAATCATTTTGGATGTGCACTGTCACTGATAATCCTCCATTATTTTTTCATAGGCAGTGATAATTCGGAAGGTTTAAGTGATGATGAGATGGATAACTCCACTGCTGAGCTACAAGCTACGGAGGACTGCCTGGAAGATGAAGTGGATGATGGTGAGGTGTGGGAAGGTGTGAATGTTTCTGAAATTGAAGGTGACATGATGGAAAAATCAACTAATTCCTTGCATGAGCATCTCGTGCATCTAGAAACTGATGTCTGTAGTGACGACTCTTCAAGAGTTGTAGCTTTCTTTTTAGTACTTTTGTCTAAGTGGTCATCAAGATACAACATCTCAATAGCTGCAGTCTCAGCTTTAATTCGCATTATCAGCTGTGTTTTTATCATTGTAGGTAGGTTTTCATCTTTTGTTGCCCAGATGACAACCATTTTTCCAACCTCAATTATAGGCGTACATAGTTGTCTCAATGTTAACAGCAATGACTTTAGGCGTTTAGTTTCTTGCCCGAAATGCCATACTCTTTATGAGTTTGAGAAGTGCTTTGTTGATAAAGCTAAAATGATCCCCAAAGTGTGCTCATTTTCCAAGTTCCCCAACCACCCTCATCGTTCCCGAAGGCAGCATTGCGGATCTCAACTTTTGAGGGCTGTAGTCACTAAAGATGGGGATCACAAGTTCTATCCTTTGAAAGTGTACTGTTATAAACCTCTTATAGAATCGTTGCAAACTTTGCTTAGTAAGCCAGGTGTTTTGAACTCATGTGAACATTGGCGTGAACGGAAGATACCCAAGGATACTCTTTGTGATATCTATGATGGCAAGATTTGGGAGGAGTTCCAGTATGTCAATGGGTCAGCATTCCTTGCTGCCCCCCATAACATAGGCCTAATGATGAGCGTTGACTGGTTTACCCCATTCAAGCACACACCATACAGTGTTGGAGCTGTGTATTTATCTGTTATGAATCTTCCACGCTCAAAAAGATTTTTAAAAGAAAACATGATTCTTTTTGGTTTAATTCCAGGTCCAAATGAGCCTCCGCTTAAAGTTAATTCTTACCTGGAGCCCTTAGTGGAGGAATTAAAGGTTTTGTGGAGTGAGGGCATGGTCATTAATATGCCAGACAACCCAGGCCAGCAAGTGCATTTGAAAGCAGGACTGCGTTGTGTAGCCTGTGATATTCCTGCAGCAAGGAAAGTTTGTGGATTTTTAGGCCACATGGCTAAATTGGGATGTTCAAAGTGCACTAAAGAGTTTCACATCAACTGTGAAACTGGTCATGCTTGTTTTGGTTGTTGAAGATGAATCGCCCTTACGAAATGAATCTGACCACCGTGAACAAGCAGATTTGGCCTCCATGCAAACAACTCAAGCTGCAAGAGATCGTATAGAATCACAATACGGTTGACGATTTACTGCTTTAATGCTTTTGGAATACTTTGATTGTGTTCGCTTTCATATAGTTGACCCCATGCACAACCTATTCCTTGGAACAGCAAAACACATTATGAAGAACGAATGGTTAGATGATATTGAACCTATTATACCTAAAAGGTTTCATGCAATGATGCAAGAGAAAGTTGATAAGTGTGAAACTCCTTCTTCAATGGGTAGAATCCCACATAAAATTGCATCTTCATTCAGTTCTTTTACAGCAGACCAATGGAAAACATGGACAATGGTTTTTTCTATGTATGCCATTCATGGCGTGCTAGAACAGGAGCCATCTTGAGTGCTGGTATCTATTTGTACAAGCATGCAACATCCTAGTTTCCCCTATGCTGAAGATTCATGGTGCTATGGAGGGACACAAGTTACTATTGCAGTTTTGCAAGCAGTTTCAGCGGCTGTATGGTAAGGACAAGGTTACGCCTAACATGCACATGCACATGCACATCTTGAACTGCATTTTGGACTATGGGCCTGTCTATGCATTCTGGTTATTTTCATTTGAAAGATACAATGGTATATTGGGTAGCTATAGAACTAACAACAGGTCTATTGAAGTACAGTTAATGAGGCATTTTGTTCAAGAAATGGAAATAGGCAAGTTACATATAAGAGATGAAAGCTACACTGCCCATTCGATTGTACAGGAGTTAGACCAAACAACTGCAGTTGTTGGAACTCTCAATGACATGCTTGCTCTAAATTCTAATTCACATTTGGAAATTCAGACTCCTGCACGCACACACACATGTGCACACACGCGCACGCACGCACACAAACACACGCGCGCGCACACACACGCACGCGCACACTCAGACACAAACACATGTACACACACGCACACACACACACGCGCGCACATATGCACACACACACCACACACACACACACACACACACACACACATACTTTTAAATTGGTTTTTTTTTTTGGGTGGGGGGGGGGGGGGGGATAAATTATTCCGAGGGAGGATAAACTGTTCCGGAATAATTTATCCGGGGGGATAAACAATTCCGGAATTGATTACCCGGAGGATCAATTGTTACGGGGGATAATCTATATCGTGACACCGGCCTGTGCATGCCTTGTAAACACCTGGTGCAAAGTAATTACACTACTATATACATACAAGTAACTAAAACAATTCCCTATGAGAAAGTTGGTAAGATATAGGATTTGAAGGCAGTGGTGGTGTAAAAAGCAAGGAAACAAGGGTCTGTAATAGTAAGGAAAATGTCATAGTCCTATATTTAGCCCGTTTGCAGCATATACTATGTTCGTGTGCTAAATATAGGACTATGACATTTTCCCTTACGATTACAGACCCTTGTTTCCTTGCTTTTTACACCACCATTGCCTTCAAATCCTATATCTCACCAAATGTCTCATAGAGAATGTTTTAGTTACTTGTTTCATAGATTTTTCCCCTCATATCTAATTATACGTCTTACACTTACCAAATAGATTATCATTTGCTACTGCTCCAGTAGTTTTCTGGCTTGGTTATCGACAATTCTAAACTCGTCAATATTCTGCCTTGTAATGATACGAGTAGCGTTTAGTTACGGCCGAATATAATACAATAACCAAAATATACAACCGACTATTTGATCACAGTAGGCACTACTTCAGCCAATTCTGAAGCTATTGGTGAAATTTCCATTCTTTAAATGTGTTCCTATCCCAAGTTATGCGTGGTCATGAAGGAGAAGTACGAGGATAATTCCGGGACTGGGTATGAGGACTGGCAGTACCTTTTTGTTCTCTACAACCGCTCAGTTTTGCGACATGAAAAAAAACGACGAAATTACTCACTTTCATATATATTATCGTTCTAACAACTAGCTAAGTGATCTTCAGGAGTCTCGTTATAAACGGGTCGCGTGTTTTTAATGATTTCATAGTCGGGTTCAAATCCTATTTCTAGCGAAACTTCCGATACCTGGTGAGTAGGTAAAAGAAATGTTTTAAGGACTGCAATCATTTCCTATAGAGCTCTTTCATCGCGTGACTTAATAGCATTCATCTTGTAATTAGTCCGCCATATTGGTGCTCGGAGAAGTATGGGATTACTTCCGAGTGTCGTTTAAATATATATTATTGTGGTCTAACACATGACTAACATTTGTAAAAATACTTGTGCCCTCGGAGCGCGAGTTATACGTATCAAAAGTATCAAAACTATACTTCCGAGCACCAATATAGCGGACAATAAAGCAATTAACGCAACTAAAGCCCACGCGTCATGTGACCATGAAAGAGCTCTATAGCTACTGTCACGAAAAATTTGGTCCGGGGGAAAAATTGGTCCGGCCGGACCAATTTTGGCGACCAAAAGTGGTTAGGCCGGACCGAAAATGACGGCAAAATTTCCAAAATTGGTCCGGGCACATACATACTCTTATTCTATGTGAAAATGGATTATTCGAGTGAAGAGGGAGATGCCAAAAATGGGAACCTAGTATAAAGAAGCATATGAGTACTTGGTAAGAAATGTGTACCCTGTGGGTGCAAGCGTAGGGTAGCGTAGGTAGTGTTCGCCACCCGCGAGTACCGATGTCGGTTGTCTTGAATATACAGCAAACAGGAGGGATAATTATATAAACATACCTGATTCCAAGAGATTACCAGCCCTCACTCTATACTAATACAGCTTCGAAAAAATGCTCCGTACGAGAAAACAACTGTTTTATCCAATTAAGCGGATTTCTGGTATAGTCGCTAGTGCATGCAGTTGGTCTTTCGCCACGTATGGTTGCAGTGTTCGCCACCCCCCTGTATTTCGTTGTTACGTAGCGTATGGTAGGTGCATGGATTGTAACACAACATTGCTTAACTAAGTTAACCGTTTGAAAGGAAATGTGGCGAACACTCCTCCCCCTGGCGACTATACCTGACGCTACGTATACTCTAGCACGCAAGCGTTATATAATTCATTACTCTCCCTTTATTACTTGCATGTGTACGTGGCGCCTCGAAAGAAACTTACATTTATAATGTTATAAGTAGCCAGCTGAAAAATAAAAGCTTGGACACACTTGCATGTATTGTTACTCAGTGACCGAATAGCGGACCGTTTTTGGCAAAGCAAGACCACTTTTGGCGGACAAATATAGTCCGGCCGGACCAATTTTGGCGGTCAAAAGTGGTCCGCCGGACCACTTTTAGGTAGGACCACTTTTGCCATGACAGCACCCCTCTTCCACACACACTTCCACTATACCCCTCCTGCTCCACCTGTAGATCACTTTCCACCTCCCCAAGTAGATACCATTTGGGGATGCTAACTGATACACCACTTCCCCAGGAAGGGGGTCTGCTGGAATTATACATTGTTGCAGTCTAATTGAACAACACCCACATCAGTGCACAGGTTATTAATACGGGGTGTTCGTAAAAGCTAGTAGTTAGTACAAATTGATTAGTTACAAATGTGTTAAAACTGTGTGGCTGGTTGTATTGCAGGAGGGGGAGGGTGTGAGAATGATGAATAATGCTACTAATGGTAAATAGTCATTCTCCTGAGTGCATGAAGAAAAAAAAAACATTCATGCAGAAACAAGTAATAAATACATTCTCTTGAGAAAGCTGGTGGCATTTAGGTTTGGAAGGAACATAAGCATCACATAACGTGCTTTGCGCGATAGGGTCATCTTTGTAGCATTCCTATGTGTGATGCAAGATATAATATATATATATATATGTATTATATATGGGACGTTGTCCAGCAGAATCACCCTTCTGGCTAGTTTTTCAAGTTTTCTAATTTTTGGATTTTCCTTGAACACCCATGAGCGTCTGTCAAATGGTCCTTACGCATCCTAAATCGGACTATCCATCACAAAGTTATTAGGCATTGAATTTATAATTAGCTATACATTTCAATGCGAGCGTTACTTTTCTTTTGCTTGTTCTGGAAATTTTGAAAAAGTACCATAAGGGTGAATTAGCTGGACACTGTCCCATATATATATGTAACAAGCCATATATATAACAGTTGTGTGATGTGCTGCAAAGCTAGAAGCGGCGGTCATGAAGTTAGAAAATCGAAATTACGTTATAAAATCAGACCGTTGCAAACAGAGGCCGTAGCAATTTTTGAAAAGTTGCGTAATAGAGGTTTAAACAGCAGTTTGTTTTAAAATACATCGTAATCGCTACCACATTGACATTAACACTTCAATTGTGGTACCCCAAAAATGTGTTACTTTCCACTGTTCCGAGCCGTGAGTGTTAGTTGTTTATCAGTGTGCGATTATATAGGACTATTACACTTTCCCTTATTATTTGACCCTTTGTTTCCTTCCTTTTTACACCACTATGCGAGCGCAGCGTTAGTCTAATTCGGCAGGTTGTGTGCAAATCTATACCGCATATCACACTATTTCGTGCACAATTGACGTCCTCCCCCTTTGTGTTTATTTGTACACACGCACGTATGTATGTCAATTGTGTGTACATGTATTGCAAAGCTAGAACCAAGTCAGTCATCTGCCCAGTAGTAAGAAAAGAAAACCAAAACAGAGGACGTAGGCTAACGTGACCTTTCTGAAAGAAGTTACGTAATAGAACTTGACTCGAGGTTTACACAGCAGTTTGTTTTAACACTTTGTAATCTTGACATTAACGCTGCAATTGTGGTACATGCACCCCAAAAAATGAATGTCAGTAATTTTCCACTGTTCCGAGCCGGGCGTGTAATGTCCTACAAATGTGCGAAATATAGGACATATACATATATACATTTCCCTTATTATTTGACCCTTGTTTCCTTCCTTTTTACACCACTGGTCCCTTCCAATCCTATACGCCACCAACTTTCTCAAGAGAATAGTTTTATTACTTGTAGGCAAAAGAGGTCCAGTGTAGGAGGAAACCTATGTAGGAGGCACTATATATAGTGTTTCCTGCCTGCAGGCACGTAGCACTACACTGTGCTTTGTACCGTAGACAGGTATACGAAACACTATTTTTTTGTGGTAGATAAGGGAAGGAAGGGGTATACACAACTGGCAACGCGCAGCTGGAATTAAGGGTTAGCTCGTACAAGCGATAGGGTCCTTCTTGCCGTTTTGATCGTCGCAATCAGCATCAACGTTATATAGTATCGCACGGCCATTTCTTATATTAAAGTTATTTCGAATATAGAAAATCCAATAAACGATTTTACCCCTTTGGTATTCGGATAGGCTTTTGCGAGTATTGTCATGGCAAAAGTGGTCCTACCTAAAAGTGGTCCGGCGGACCACTTTTGACCGCCAAAATTGGTCCGGCCGGACTATATTTGTCCGCCAAAAGTGGTCTTGCTTTGCCAAAAACGGTCCGCTATTCGGTCACTGAGTAACAATACATGCAAGTGTGTCCAAGCTTTTATTTTTCAGCTGGCTACTTATAACATTATAAATGTAAGTTTCTTTCGAGGCGCCACGTACACATGCAAGTAATAAAGGGAGAGTAATGAATTATATAACGCTTGCGTGCTAGAGTATACGTAGCGTCAGGTATAGTCGCCAGGGGGAGGAGTGTTCGCCACATTTCCTTTCAAACGGTTAACTTAGTTAAGCAATGTTGTGTTACAATCCATGCACCTACCATACGCTACGTAACAACGAAATACAGGGGGGTGGCGAACACTGCAACCATACGTGGCGAAAGACCAACTGCATGCACTAGCGACTATACCAGAAATCCGCTTAATTGGATAAAACAGTTGTTTTCTCGTACGGAGCATATTTTTGAATAAACGAAGCTGTATTAGTATAGAGTGAGGGCTGGTAATCTCTTGGAAGTATGTTTATATAATTATCCCTCCTGTTTGCTGTATATTCAAGACAACCGACATCGGTACTCGCGGGTGGCGAACACTACCTACGCTACCCTACGCTTGCACCCACAGGGTACACATTTCTTACCAAGTACTCATATGCTTCTTTCTACTAGGTTCCCATTTTTGGCATCTCCCTCTGCACTTGAATAATCCATTTTCACATAGAATAAGAGTATGTATGTGCCCGGACCAATTTTGGAAATTTTGCCGTTATTTTCGGTCCGGCCTAACCACTTTTGGTCGCCAAAATTGGTCCGGCCGGACCAATTTTTCCCCCGGACCAAATTTTTCGTGACAGCATCCACATACGTTGTTGTTTTCGACCGTACACATTTCTGATTTCAATTACCAATGTGCACGGTAATCATCATGGTTATTAATAGCTCAACAGCAGAACTACAATTACGATTCTTCTCTTTGTTCAAACAGTTTTGTTATCAAGTTCGCTATCAATAACTGTCAATGATTATTCTACAATGCATTCCTTCGTAATGTAAAGAGCAATTATATACAATTTTTGAATAGATACAGCCATTATAATGCATGCGAGTGCACATGCGTACACGGTGGGTTGCTCTATCTCGTACAAAATTGGACGTGGTGGGCGCAAAATAATTATCACGCGGGGATCGTGAAATCATTCGTGTGAAATCGGTCCACTCACCATTTCGTAAGCAAAAGGCGCACCGGCAAAATGAACACCTTCCGGTTGAATTCACGTGTTGCCACCATAGATGGTAGAATAAAGGGATTGGAAACGGTAAAAATAATGGGATTCATCTGCATTTTGTGATACCGTATAAATTATGTACCCAATGTCGGCTGCTATACTTCGAAGCGCTATTTGTTCCATTTTTGCTGACGAGGACTGCCATTTAGACACTTCTTGAATGAAGCTATAGCTAAAGAAGTATAGCAAGAGTCATATACATGCCTCTAGTGCCGATTACCACGTTCACCATGTGGTGGCCATGACAATTTTGCGAGCTTTGCCGAGAAAATAGTCCGTATACTTTTCAGAAATGCATGTGCCCGATCATGCTATCCCAAAGGTAAAAAGGGTTTTGACAATATAAAGAGGCATTTATGGTGCAATTTCCATTCAACACGGATATCTGACTCTGAGCTTCGATTTAAACAAAACTTGCATGCGAGCCATTTGCTTCCATAACGCAAGCGCAACACATGCATAAGAAATATTGATCGCGCCACTCAATATGCATCTCTGATTCAATATATGTACCCAAATATTCTAAAACCCAGATCACTTTTCTGGGAGAAGTTATAGTACACAAAATTTACGCTTTTCGGATATCATTAGCAGACATGCATATTTACGATCTAAAACGCCAAAACCCTTCGTAGAGACTCCAAAACATTACAACGCCATACTAACAAGTACGTAATCTATGCTCACAAAATGGATTTATCATGTTACCTATACTAGCTGTGTCCAGGAAAATCACACAACCACTGGCTGCTATACGATCGCTTGCTGGCTCCTGTAAAAAGAATAGCTAAACGATTTTTTGGTGTCAAAGAGACTGTCATCACACAGTTATAGGTTAAACAACATGAAAGAAGCTCTTTACGGAAGGATGTTCAACGGCTCACACGCCCATGCACTAGAACATTCGATGCTTAGCACGGTCATGTAACGGGACGTTACGTCAAGTCATTTCAATGTATATATACCATTTCCAATCCTCTATTCTATTAGCTATGCTACTACGAGCCTAAAATCAAGCCCTGAATTGCTGTTGATGTCACAAAGGCTGGTGATACCTCACACACATGGCCAACTGAACGTGGAATGTATGAGATTTATCTATAACCATGCACCAATTAATATAATATAAGCAAAAATGTACACACACACATAGATATACATCACACATTGAAGCTATAAAAATCATTTTACTGTTCAACCATGTATGTTTTGCCACATGAGGCTCTATCCAGCAAAACATTGATCTCGTCATCATTTGGAGGGATTGATGTTGATTGATCTGCATTGCTGAGCTCCACTTGGTCAGAGTGTTTCCCCTCTATTGTTAGGTTGCTGTACTTTGAGACACATACAAATAAGTTGTAAGCCAAGTAACACACCATGCACACTCCTGGCATTATCACAAACACATACTGGATGAAGAAGGCATTTCTGGCAGAAGATATAGAGCCTGTACTTTGTAATGCCCACATTATGTAGATAGTTAACATGTTCAAGAAGGCCAGATTAGTAAAAATAAGGATATCAATGTAGTTGAGAAACTTGTTCTTGTATGGACGATAAATGGCTAACACTGCAATGTAACCTGTGACCAAAAACTGCTGCACAATGTACTGAACAATCCATGTATCTGTAGATGCATAGGTTATATACATTGATAGTCGAAATAAGAAATACATCCCAGCAAAGAATCGCCTATTGTTTTTAAAGCAACCCTGGAACACGTCAAGGAGGATGTGAATATTTGCAGAAGAAATGTGCCTACTCACGCATTTGTATCTCCTGCAAATTTTCTCTGCCCATTTCAGTGGATAGTCAAGTAACATAAGTGGTAACAATAGTACAAATGTTATCAGAATGAGAATTGATGGAAGTGCATAACGTGCAATGTACGTAGCATCATTGAGTGCATATGTAGCCTCAAAATAAGCAGATGTAATAACCTGGTTGTACTCCAAATTCCAAACAGGCTGTGGTGCAATCACTTGTGCTGAAATAAAACAAAAGCGGTTGTATGAAAGCAGCAAGAAAGCAGCAAGTGCAGGTAAAAGTGAGCATTTCCATCTGTACAGCACTGCACAACAGGTTGTCCCGCCTCTTCCAGTGCACCTCTGGAGTTTTAGTAGCACAACAATTAAAATGATTACAAGAAGTGGAAACACAGCCTCCAAGTACTTCAGAGATATAATGTCCATTGCGTTCAGTTGAGTGCCTATACACAGTGGAGGTACATGTAAAAGACTGCCAAAAACTTGCAGGTTAAATAAATTATATGGAACTTTGTATGAATTCACTAAACAAAAAGAATGAGGAGATATACTACTCAGAGGGATTTGCCCATCTGCAGTTAGCCCAAAAGTAGAAGACACAATCTGAGCATACATAATGAACGCATTAGCTGGCCCTGTGGTAAGTTTAATGTTGAACACAATGATGCACAGGAAGATGAGCGACAGAGGAGCATACTCAGCCAGGATGTAATAGACGACATTGAGTCTGGCATCACCGGGACTGCATTGAACACAGGCAAATGTATCGGAGTTTATGGCTGGTGCAGTGCCAGCCACACACTCGCCGCACACTAATCCAGTCCTTTGCTGACTCCCACATATATAGTTGTCCAATTGTTCCAGAGTTGCATTGACAGGTAGGATAAAGTTGGGCTGTGTTCCATTACTGTAGCAGTAGCCTGAGGGACATTCACTGACCAGTAAACGAGTATCATTTGCACTAGGGTGGTAACCAATCCAGTAGGTGACTTGGAGGGAGTAGGTGCATGTATCAACAGCACATGGCAATATGGGGCCCAATGAATTGACGGGGCAAGTGCAACCAGTACCTTCTATAAGGGTTGGGGAGGAGCTCATGGACAACGCTCCTGTAATTCTAAAAACCACTAGCTGCATAATGGCCGCAGTTAGAAATCTTGCAAATGTCGAAGTAGAGATCTAGAGAAAGTACAAATCAAAGTTTGGATATAATAACGTTTAACTTGACATTGTAAATGCAAGACAAATCCATACATTATTGTTTGCCATGACATTTAACATTCACATCAATGAATCAAGACAAACACAGACATCATCTTTTTGCCAAGATGATCATTCTGTCATGCAATAGTGCCTAATGAATTGGATGTACTGTAAATGTGATGTGCCTCAAGAAAAGTAACCTCCAAGTTCATTACATTCAATCCCATCATGAAGATACTATTGGATACATCTTACTTCATTTCTGAACAATATTGCCAAGGAGATGAGCATTAAGAAGTAGAAATTGGCATTGCAACAGTTTTCTTAAATGCTGCATATGCTGCATGGATCTCTACTAGAAGTCTTCCAGTACCAAGTTCGCCCCAGTGAAAGTGTTGAACAGTGCCAGATAATCGGTCCATAACTCAGATGTCGAGTCAAACGGTGGGAAAGCTAGGGATGGGGGTTGTGGGCATGGGCTTACTCAGTTCTTTGGCAATTGCTGTGACAATCTGTTTGTTCTCCCTTGTTGTGGTCTTAGTTATAAGCGTATTCATAGATCGTGTACTTTGTACCTTCAAGAACATTCCTTTTACCTTTTTCCTTATAAGGTGCTTAGGAACAGGTTCTATTGAGTCTTATTAGTTTTTTGTGTGCGTTGTGTTTGTGCTCTGTTCACGTGTGTTCGTTGCTGCCGTGATTGTATCAATTTGCGAATCCTACGTGTGGTGTTCAGAAACATGACAGGATTTATTGGCGTAGTCGGCAGGATACCCCGACAGGGAGTGAAGGGTCAAAGTGGGCAAGAACTGTATCATGTTCTTCAGTAGAGTGGTTCCGTGGTGGTGTTCAGATTGGGTAGGAACTTATTGTAGAATTGGACAGATCCAAGAAAAGAGTGTAGAGTTGTGACATCTGTAGGAGGTGGCATCCTCACAATTGTGTCAACTTTGTGTTCTTTTGCAATACCTTGGTTAGAGATCATGAATCCCAGGTACTCAACAGATGGTTGTGCAAAAGAACATTTCTCTAAGCAACACCTCAGCCCTTTTTCTTGCAGTCGTGAAAACAGTGCCCGAAGGTTTTGGAGATGGTCTGAAGCGGAGGCACCACTGACAAGAATGTCATCCAGGTAGACTATGACACCCTGAAGGTCTGCTGTCAGTTTGTCCATGACTTCCTGAAAATACCCTGGAGCAGAGCTGATGCCAAAAGGAAGTCGACATTGCAGAAACACACCTCTATGAGTGCTGAGAGCTAGTCGTTTCTGGCTTTCTGGACCCAACTTGATTTGGTTTTACGCGTCTGCCAGATCAACCTTTGAAAATCCAAAGCCACCAGACAGCTTCCACATTAAATCCTCAGGAAGAGGCATAGGATAGGGGTGAGTCTCCAGTTGTGAATAGACAGTAACTGAGTAGTCTCCACACACTTGTATCTTTGCTGGCTGACCCGAGGCACTTTTCTTCTGAATTGGAACAACTGGCCTGGTGTACCATAATCATTGAACTGAACAGGCTTCCACACTCTTTTAGCAATTCCTGCGTCATAAGCTTGGTTCAGGTCATCCTGAATTGTGAACGGAACTGGACGTGGCTTACAGAAGATTGGTGCAGCATCCTCCTTGAATTTCACTTCCAGTTCGAAACCTTCCAAACACCCGAGTTCTTGTTTGAAGAGATCCGGAAATTCTTCGCAGAGTCCTTTGCATGCCATTTGAAGAGCTACATCCGGTTTGAGGTTGTCGTTTGACCAATTTGTGGTCACCTTGCCTGTCCTTCAAAGGGACTCGTGCAAGTAGAAGGGCTTGAACGTTGATACCATGCTTGACAATGGCATCCCGGCCTAACAAGTTCAATCGTGGAGAATTGGTGACAGTGAAAGTGAGAGTGATGTCCTTTGAATCTTCTCCCTGCAGTGAGGTGACAGCTTCAAAGGTATACCCAGGGTGTGCAGAGGCTGGCCGTTGGCCACTTCATGGCGACATGTGGGCGGCTTGAGGGAAGGTGTCCCAAGTTTCCCCCAGAAGTCTTGAGAGCAGAAATTGTCTGCTGCACCAGTGTCCACTTCAAAGATGAAGTCCTGGCCCTGGATCCAAACCTGCTGTTCAAGTTGTGGAACTGAACTGATACTATTCACTGTCTTGAACTCCCGTCTGGTGATGATCTTCACTGGTTGAGTACCCTTTCTCTTCTGGAGACATGCACTCTCAATATGCCCCAGTTTCTGACAGAAGTGACAGGTGCTGGTCTTGAATGTACAGTCCTTTGATGCATGTTCTGTCTTGCCACAACTGGGACAGGCTCCCTTTGGAAAATCTCTTTTCCTGTGACTACCAAACTTGGAACTCGGGTTTGGATTGGCTGGATAAGGCTTCTTAGTATCTTGGATCTTATGAACAGACGTCTGCTTAGCCCCATATACCGTCTCCTTTGCAACCCTGGCAGCGTCTTCAGTCTCCACTGCGGTTGAAATAGCCTTGGCAAAAGTGAGCTCATTGTCCTTCACTTTGAAGAGAGCCTTGAGAACTGCTTTGTTATTGACCGAGCACATGAAACACGTGCGCATGGCTTCATCAAGAGGGTCTGTGATTGAAGGAAAATCGCACGTCACAGCGTCTTGGCGAATTCTCGCGGCGAGTTCATGAATCGTCTCCCCGGGCTTACGCTGCATCTCGGTTCAGAATTTGAAGCGTTCTCTGACGATGTACCTTGAAGGATCGAATGGGCTCTTCATGAAGTCTGTGATTTCGACGATTGTGAGGTCGTTAATGTCTTTTGGTGGCGACTGTTGCGAAGCGAGGTTACACAGCAACTTGTAGGTTACCCGTGAGGAAAACCTGCGCGGTTTTGTCCTCCGGTACCGAGTTCGCCACAATGAATGTAATGGAACCGTGCCAGATAGTCCGTCCATAGCTCCGATGTCGAGTCGAACAGTGGGAAGGTAGGGAAGGAAGTTGCGGGCATAGGCTTACTCAGTCCTTTGGCAATTGCTGCGACGAGCGCTTCTGTTTGTTCTCGCTGTGAGTCCATCTGCCGCTGGAAGAGCTTGATAAGGTCGCCTGGTTCGCCATGATAGTTGATCCTGCCGACTACGCCAATAAATCCTGTCGTGTTTCTGAACACCACACGTAAGATTTACAAATTGATACAATCACGGCAGCAACGTTGACGCAATTGTGAGGATGCAACCTCCTACAGATGTCACAACTCTACGCTCTTTTCTTGGATCTGTCCAATTCTACAATAAGTTCCTACCCAATCTGAACACCACCACGGAACCACTCTACCGGTTAACCAAGAAGGAAATCCAATGGAAATGGGGTGCAGAAGAACAGGCAACATTCCAGAAGCTGAAGGACATACTTTGTGCTGATACTGTTCTTGCCCACATTGACCCGTCACTCCCTGTCGGGGTATCCTGTGATGCTTCAGAAGTTGGTCTTGGAGCAGTTCTATTCCACCGCTATGCAGATGGTAGTGAACGTCCAATAGCCAACATTTCTAAGACTCTCACAGACACTCAGCGTCGATATAGCCAGATTCAAAAGGAAGCCCTGGCTATCATCTTCGCCCTCAAGAAATTCCACCAGTTTCTCTATGGTTGACATTTCATCCTGGTGACCGATCACAGGCCTCTGATAGCGTTATTTGGTCCCTCAAAAGCAACTCCAGCACTGGCTGCAAACAGATTAGCAAGATGGGCGCTGATGCTCAGCCAATACGACTATTCCATCGAGTACAGAAGAACTGCCTACCACGGTAATGCAGATGTACTCAGTCGCCTTCCAGCGGGGCCAGACCACACTTTTGATAGGGAGGAAAGTGAGGCAGACGTTGACACGGTCTGCACTATCAGAGTCATCAGTCTTCAGTTAAACCCATCTGATCCAGGTGTTTTGGCAAAAGAGTCTGCCAAGGACCAAGTAATTTCAAGTGTGATGTGGTACTGCAGAGAAGGATAGCCAGCAAAAGTCACTCCAGATGACCAAGCAAAGGACTACTCGGTGGAACAGTTCAGGAAGCTTGCAATGTCACTTTCTACAGTGCATGGATGTCTCCTTCATGGGAACAGAGTTGTCATTCCACCCAGTCTTCAGCCACAAGTCCTGGAACTCGTTCATTTGGGTCACTTTGGAATCCAAAGGATGAAACAACTGGCCCGCACAGCAGTATACTGGCCACGGATTGACACAGACATCACAAACCAATGTCACCGGTGCCAAACCTGTGCAGAACACCAAACCAAACCAGCCAAGCCTGCTAATCTCCCTTGGATGCTACCAGAGAAGCCTTGAAGCCGAATCCATGTGGATCATGCAGTTAATTTTATGGGAACCAACTGGTTGGTACTGGTGGACGCCTATTCCAAATACCTGTGTATCCATCCCACAACTTCAACGTCAACCAAAGCCACCACAGAATTACTGGAGCAGGACTTCGCTCATTTTGGGTACCCGCACACAATCGTCTCAGACAATGCTACATTGGAGGAGTTTCAAGCATGGTGTCGGGAGAGGGGCATTATTCACCTCACAGGTGCACTCTACCACCCAGCCACAAATGAAGCTGCCAAGCGTCTCGGGCAGACTTTCAAACAAGCTCTTGTTAAGTCCTCACTCCCACCTAAGACTGCACTTCAAGAGTTTCTCATGCAGTACCGTCGGACCCCTCTGGAAGTGGGATATTCCCCGAGCGAGTTCCTCAATGGGCGTCAAATAAGGAGCAAAATTGACATTCTCCTTCCTTCACCTGCACATATCTTTCAGGGGAGGCAAGCCAAGGAAGCCACAAAATCACAGGCAGAGGAAATCAGTAACCAGGCAACAGTTCATCGCATTTTCAAGGTCGGAAGCCCATGCTATGCGCTGTACTGTGGTCCACGGCGGGACAAGGACACTAGATGGGTGCCAGCTGTTGTTACCAAAGTATTTGGGACCCGCAGTGTGAATGTTCGAGTATTTCCAAAAGGGGGTACATGGCGACGTCATATTGAACAGCTCAGGCCAAGGTATGGTGCAAATGAAGATACCGACCCTGGGGAACCTCCAACATCCTCACCCACACTGGAAACCGCTAACCAGCCTTCAGAGGATACAGCACAGTCAGAAGAGGGAGCAAAGGCTGCAACCCCAGAACTACCGATTCCTTCCTTACCTCAAGGTCTGCCAATGAAATCTACTCGAAACCCCCGCATGCCAACTGGCACAGAGTATGGTCCGGGGAATCCCAGAAGATCAGTGAGATGTCACAAGTGAAGCTTATGCCTTTTTCAGTCTGGGAACTGACTGGGAACTCAAGGCTGGCAGGGAGGTGTTGTGGTCATAGTTATAAGCGTATTCATAGATCGTGTACTTTGTACCTTCTAGAACATTCCTTTTACCTTTTTCCTTATAAGGTGCTTAGGAACACGTTCTATTGAGTCTTATTAGTTCTTGGTGTGCGTTGTGTTTGTGCTCTGTTCACGTGTGTTCGTTGCTGCCGTGATTATATCAATTTGTGAATCCTACTTTTAGTGTTCAGAAACATGACATCACTGTTAGTCCATCAGCTGCGGGAAGAGCTTGATAAGTTCGCCTTGTTCTGCTATGAGAGATTGATTCTACTAATCCTGCCGACTACGCCAATAAAGCCAGTCATGTTTCAGAACCACACGTGTATGATTAATTAATAGACAGAATTACGACAGTAGAGAACTCACAGGAACAGAACAGAAGATACAGCGCACACCAAGAAATATGAGTGAGAAACACATGCACTCAAGTGGAATATTCAAGAATGTGCATGCTATAATACACTTATTAATTAACCAGAAGACTTCAGGTGTGCAGTGTGGTTAATCTTAGGGTGGAAAAAAATCCAGGAGTGGACACATTATATTATCTTCGCTCACCATTCCCACCATCTGTGGACCTATAAATGGACAGCCAATCACTTGTGTAATGGAGCGCTTTCCACATTTAACTGGGCTGGAGCTAGCTGATTCAGGTGGTCTGAATGAAGGTCTAGAAATTGGCATTCTGATTGGAATGGATCAATAATGGGACGTTGTTACACAGAAGATTGTGTGAGATAAATCAAGTCCATCAGCAATGCAGACATGTTTTGGTTCAGTTCTGTCAGGCCCCATTCTCGGTGTTATTGCTGAATCACATGTGACAGGCTCAAACATCTCTCAGCAGAGAGCATTCATCACAGCAAGAGCTTATCAAGAAGTTACAGGCATTTTGCGACCTCGACACGTTAGGAATAAAGGAAGGTGAAGCCCAATGCCTAATATGGAAGCTAGTACGGTTGCTAATTTGTTTGTAGCTCATTTTGTCTGCAGGTTTGGAGGGCCGGATGCCCTGCACACAGATCAAGGCAGAAATTTTGAGTCGGTTCTATTAAAGGAAGTGTGTCAGCTGCTAGGGGTGTGCAAGACAAGAACCACGCCCTATCATCCGCAGTCAGACGGTTTTGTCGAGCGATTTAACCGAACCTTGCTCAATCTTCTAGCATTGCTTCAAGGAGTGATGAGCGGAACTGGGACCTCTGCTTGCCTACAGTCATGTTAGCCTATCGCACGAGTGTGCAGGAGTCGACGGGATGTACACCGTATTATCTTCTCTTTGGACGGGAGGCCTGCCTTCCTGTTGACGTGATGTTTGGGTTGCCCCCCTCTGTTCCTTCACAGCAGGTCAACCAATATAGTAAAGAC
Source organism: Eunapius fragilis (assembly GCA_963681505.1). Taxonomy (NCBI): domain Eukaryota; kingdom Metazoa; phylum Porifera; class Demospongiae; order Spongillida; family Spongillidae; genus Eunapius; species Eunapius fragilis. The sequence goes on along the minus strand of OY811978.1, from coordinate 5,071,427 downwards.
CTGACAGCTCGTTTGGATACTGCCTATAAGATGGTGAGAGAACGCTTAGGTTTTAGACAATGTCGTCAGAAAGCTGTGTGTGACAAAAGAAAGGTGGGCGGGGCATACGGGGTGGGTGAATGGGTGTGGTTACATTGTCCTGCAGTTCCCCGGGGGAAATCTCCAAAACTGCACTCTTATTGGAAGGTTCCCTACAAAATTATTAAGGTGTTGGGTAATGTATTGTACCTGATACAACACAGGGACTCCAGTCGCAAAAAAACAGTGGTTCATTTTGACAGGTTAAAACCATGCGCAAGAAGGGCAGATCGAAGAGTTGGAGCAACAACCGGTACCAGTTCAGACTGATCCACAGGAGACTCCCCGGCTGGATGATGAGGAGGAAAATTGGATAGATGTTTCTACACAAGAGGACAATGCTGAACAAGAGCAACCTGCACCACTGGATGAAGAACAAGGAGAGGGAGATCCACAGAGGGATCAGCAAGAACAGCAGCAGGTGGAGCAGCTACAACGGCTTCGAAGGTCGTCCAGATCAAGACGGAAACCGGACAGATGTGGGAACAATATATATGATTGACAGCTATATCCGGAAGGAGGGGGGGTAGTGTAGCGCATGCGCAATGTATAGCCGCTTTTGTGTGTAGACATGCGCAGTGAGTCCATCACTGTGCTTATAATGCTGCGCTAATTTGTACAAGATTGATTCCGCTATCATTAAATCATTGGCTGCTACACATGTAAGTACCATCGCATTGTGTGCCATCAGATGATAACTGGTAACCAGGTTGGCAGCTGCAGTAGTATGACCCAGCTGTATTGGTGCAGATCTGTTGACATGGACCCAGTCCTCCATTGGGTAAGCATTCGTTAATATCTATCCAATGACAATTTTAAAAAGTTTTGATAAAGCATATAGCATGCTGCACACAGCATAAAGTATATACCATTGCTTAATTCATTAGACTTGACGTAAATTCATTTGTACCGTAGAGTACCACTCCTCCCAAAATTGCTCGTGCATGTGTAAACCTTAACGAGCTAGCGCACACCACCAAGTATTTTTAATGGAATTTAATCCCCGGACTTAAAAGAATTAAACAGGGCATCTTATATCTAACGTTGCTGTAAATGGTGTGTGTGATCACGCATGCAATGGTAACCGCTGCCTGCATGATTATACCGTATGTATATGCTTCTTTTTAAAACATGGCCGCTATGTATTGGACATCCTCTGAACACAGTGCTGTGACAAAATAACAAAGCACTGCAGGCTTGTAACAGTATACTCACCATTGCAGTGTGTGCCGTCGGCTGACAATTGGTAACCAGGTTGGCAGCTGCAGTAGTACGACCCAGCTGTATTGGTGCACGTCTGTTGACATGGGCCCAGTCCTCCATTGGGTGAGCATTCGTTAATGTCTGTGAAACAAGAAATGTCGAGTTGTATCGAGCGCTGGTAATACTTAAAAATCCAGGCATGCACTCTCGTTTCGTTTATAAATACTGATGCACACAACAGCATGTAAGGAGATGGGGGAGGGGGGGGGGGGGAGTGATAAGGCCCACCCTCCCCCCTCACTCCCCCTACACTCACCTACACACGTCTGTGTAGTGCCGACTTGCGAGTATCCAGTGCAGCACGTGAATTGGGCCACGTAGGCCGTGCTTGAAGCGTACGCGAGAGTGCTGGTGTAGACGGTTCTGCATGCACATGCACGGGCAAAGAAAACCATAGTTGAATCCTGTGTATTGAAGACAATCTACCGATACACTTACGCTGAGCAGTAGCTCCAACCCCAACCTAAGTTACTGCAATCGTAGTAGTACGTGTAGGAAGTCTGTACGTAGTACGACTGTGTCAAGACTTGGGAAGCCGTAGAGTAGCAAACTCTGCAGGTGTGAAAAAGCAACGATAAACGATAAGTTCATGCGGGAATATAAAGAAACAATTAAATCTTTAATTATTAAACCGTTACATACCCATTCTGAGCGCCGCAAAGTCTAAGGAAATTCGTGCAAAGTATCAATGTCAAGATAGGCCGACTCATTTTTGCTTAGATATGCATGTATACACAATACAGGCGTTAAGAAGGGTGTGTCTCATTAATTCCCTGCGCATGCATTTTTGTAGCCCACGGAGTTTTAACCGTTGAACAACAGAAGGTAGACTGAGAAATGGTTGCTGGTATGAACTGTGCGCTTCGTTGATCGACATCAAAGATCGTCGGTAGCTAGTTGGGCGTAGCCCAACCTTCGCGTTTTGGCGATCTAATAGCGTATGTAGTTATATGTGATAATAGCCCACATATGTGTTATAGCCCACACAAATGTCGGCATAGGCCGACCTTTCGCCAAAACGCGAAGATCGGGCTACGCCCAACTAGATCGTACCGGCAGATATGGAACATCTATGGTACCGGCAACCAAGTTACGTAATAATAATTGATACGTGACATAAATAATTTGGTCTGCAGGCTGCAGAAGTCGCAGGACCTGCATTCTTGGCTGAGTGCGCACACCTGTCAATGGGCTTTGTGACCTTAAAAATAATAAGTCCTTTTATTTGTGTAACAATAATATTTATGTATTTTATATAATAGCAAAGCACTGATACATAAGCAATACACTTATTGGAGTGGATGAGCAAGGCTAAATACATTAATTTAAAACATAAGCACTATAAATAACTAAAAGTCAAAGCAAGTGTTTGCTGAGACACATCTGGCCAAAAATGCCCTGGCATTCTGCCTCATGAGGGTGAGGCTGAGGCGACTGTAGATGCCCGACATAACCTCAATTCAGAGGTCGACAGAGTTTAGTGGCTACCTTTTTGGATATGGCCAAAAGTACATTGAAGGCTTCATTGCCCCATCCCCCAAACACCTCCACAACCAAAGGGATGCATGACCATCCTCTAAGGGCACATGCCTCATCATTTCTTGAGTGCTTGGCCTCTTCTCCCATCTCAGCTGCATGACCACAGGTTTGAGCCACTTCTTGTATAAATTGCTAATTAAGCGGATTGATGACCTTTATGTCAAATGCAGCTGGGCGTGAGAGGGACCAGTTTGGCACTAGGATGTCTGCTGGTCTTGATTGGTCTTTAGGAAGAATGCCGCTTCCTTTCTCAATTTGTGGGGAAAGGCATGCCTTGTGGCAGAAGTCAGCAATGCAGTCCCCTGAGTTGGTTGTGTCTGGTTATTACATCTCCCCCAGAGCGACAAGTGAGCATGTGATGTCCCCAAGCATCCATGTTGTGATGACAAAGTGGGCATGGTGTGCCCTCAGGTGTCAAAGGAAGGCCAAGCCACCATTTTAAAATGACCTGTGCTTCATCAGGCATCAACGCAAGACCTAACTCTGGTGAAGGCTGCACTTTATGCCATGCATGGGCTTGAGGCGCAGAGATAGCTTGCAATCTGGCTTTTGTCACGGTAGTTGCATCAGAAAAAAGTGAACTGAAGTCAGCTTCTTCAATGTGAGAGGATAGTACGTGCTGGCAGGGTGGTACATCAAGTACACTTTCAACTGAGATGGCATCTGACTGACTGACCATGGCATTGACGCATTCACTGCAGCAAGAAGGTATACCTTTGAAGTCACTGAGCAATTGTCTGAGGGCATTGATGTGGATTTTTATTAATAATTTTAGGCAGTATTAAAAAAAATAAAAGGTCAGGATATTTTTATTGCCAACCCATCGTATAGACCACCATACAACGTAGTTTGAAGAGATGAGCAACAAAAGAGGAAGATATTGATGTCCAACATTCTGTAGCCTCTTAGTTTACTGTTGAATCTCTTAGTGGTTGGGCACACAAGTTTTTATTTTTAAGTCTCTGGCCAGATAGGTTGCAAACAGGTTAGACAAGCCATATCATGTGGCTATACGCGGCCTGAACGAAAGGCTAGCTACGTATACTGTCATGCTAAAGTGAAGAACAATGCCCGTTGCAAGACAGCCTCTCGTTTAAAGTGAACTGTAGTTCCACGTGCATATTAGAATGGTTGGTGCTCTGCACCATAAACTAAAAAGATTAAAAAGAGGGAGAAAACACGCCCAACGTGGGGCTCGAACCCACGACCCTGAGATTAAGAGTCTCATGCTCTACCGACTGAGCTAGCCGTGGCAAAATCATACCGCATTGCATGGGTATGTACCTCCATTCATTAGGTATATATACCCCTCTTTAACTAGACGGTATATACCTAAATTGGAGGAAGGGGAACCGGGGCTAGAAGTCACAACTTCAATATTCAATTGTGCCCTTATTCTGCAAACGTCTTAATTAAAAACAACTCATGTACAATCATCTGGCTGCATCATGGTTATTTTTTTCATTTTCATTTTTTTACTTTAAATAATTCAGTATTTAAATTATATGCACGCAAAGTGAAGCAGTATATGTGACAACCTGTGTTAGAAGTCATACATCTTCTTCCTCAGCAGTAGCGGATTTAGGGAGTGGGGGTTTAAACCCCCCCACCCCCCCCTCCCCCCCCCTCCCCAGCCCTTTGTTCATAGCAGGAAATTAGGCAATTGCAATCTGCATCAATAGTTGTGAATAAATCTTTTTTTAACCCTCTTTAACTGCCATGCCCCCCTTCGTACATCCGCGCCTGCTTAGTATAGAGTTTGATTCTACTAAGGCTATATATATATGTTCAAATCCAGACTGCATGTGCACCATTGAGAGGTTAAAAAAATGACGTACGATTCTGTAACAGTACCACGCAGTGAAGGCTATGGGACAAGGATCATGTAGAGGAGGCGTTCAATTCCCCCCCCCCCCCCCCCCCCCCCCAACCACATTGGCCACCCCAGTTCCATCCCCCCCTTTGAGGTTAATTAATATACAATGCATGTGTTTTTAATCATTAAGTGTACCAGTTTAGCTCTTTGGATGCAAGTTAATGTATATGCAATCAAATACACACACTCAACCATCATAGTTTTTACATGCACAGTGTAAGTAAAAAATGTGTTTATCACGAAAGGATGCAAATGCTTGGTACATACGACATGCTTGGTCAGTTACTACAACCGTGACTGTTGTGTCTTGGCAAGAACCATTATTTAGATGACTTCAATAATGCAGTACTCCCATGCAGAACAGGAATGCGTAACCAAAATCAATGTAGTACATCTTGTTTAATATGCCAGCCAGTTCACTCCTCCGGCAGTCCCTTTAGTTCTTCTACAATCGCACGGTTTTGCGACATGAAACGAACGACGAAATTATTCCATTTCGTCTTCTCGTTCGATTACAACAACTAGCTAAAGGATCCGATCGTCAGGAGTCTCATTATCAACAGGTCGCGTGTTTTTAAGGATTTCATAGTCGGGGTCAAATCCTATATGATAGCTACTAGTAGAATTTCCGATAAAAATTATTTTAATTTGAGCTTGATTGTGATATTTAGTTATCGACAAGATTAGTTTGAATGAGTAAAAGAGGTTTATAGTGTTTATAGACACACCATGTTTCACTTTAGAATCTCCTGGAAGGACATCTTCAGGTATCAGATATATGAATAAAGCATGAAACGGACATACGTAATCATAACGTAATGCCTAGAGAAGCGTTCCCATGGCGACATTTACGTATATTTAGAATTGTGCAAACAAAAGAGGAGAGCTAAACAACGAGACGACGAGTTAGAATTCTCCCGCGTTCCTTACAGTGATCCCAAACAAAAGCGGGCGTCTGCTCGTGACGGTAATTAAAGCGGGGGGGGGGGGGGGGGGGGGGTGCAAGTAGCAATAATCGATAAAAAATGATAATGAAAAAATAAGTAAAGAAAAAATTCTCTAACGAGAAAGTTGGTGGGATATAGGAATTGGAGGCAAAGGTGGTGTAAAAAGGAAGGGAACAAGGTTTTGGGAAAAGAAAAATGAGACAAAAATCCTATGTTTAGCACATGTAAATGTAACAGAACCAAAAGAAGTGCTAAAAATAGGATTTTTGTCTCATTTTTCTTTTCCCAAAACCTTGTTCCCTTCCTTTTTACACCACCTTTGCCTCCAATTCCTATATCCCACCAACTTCCTCGTTAGAGAATGTTTTTCTTTACTTGTAATTCCTTGCACTTGCAAGGCTACATTATATATATATATGGTACAATCTCTGCACTATCTATTCCGTAAGTAATGTTTTTGGCTGTACAATACATAGTGTAGTTATTATCGTTGCATGAAAATTTCCCACATCATAATAAACAAGTTTTTTTAGGTTTTAAACCATTAAGCTTTAGTGCATTTGAATATTATAAAAAAATTAAAATTGTCGCTGTCGTGAATATAAATAATCTCACACATGCGGCGACATGCCCTTGTTGACTACTATGATGGGGAAGTTTCGTGCAACAGTATTCAAATACACCAGATACCTGGGGCTGCAATTTCATGTGTGGTACAACGGGATTGGTGATTGGACTACAAGGCAGCTTTGCAAATACAAAGAATATTGCAACAGTCTCTGGCACAATGACACATGTGCTAACCACATACGAATAATTAGCGTCTATCTAGCTTAGCCACTTGGATGGCCTATCGCAGTTCAAGGGTTAAACTTTGACTGCACGGCCGGCTGCTGCTTGTGCAGAGGCAGCGCTTTATATAAGGAAACTCCTCTTCGAACAATGAAGCAAGCCGAGCTACATGCGAAGCCTTATTGGATTTTATGATGAATATAAATTGCATTGCATATTGCCTCCATTTTGAAAAATCACTCGCATGAGTCGCATCTAAATACTGAATTGCGTTACCATAAATAAGGTGTCAACTTACTGCGCGTACCTCCAATGACCTGGTCTAACGACATTAACCGATTGGAGCCATATAATCTGGCTGGAAACCCACTGGGGAATCTTACATCACTCCTCCCAGCGGGTGCACCCTCCCCCGCTGGTGTACTTATGCATCACTATTTTAAACTCAAATATACCTATTTAAACGCCTCACCCCTCCTGACACGTGCACATATAATACATAATATTATGATATATTATATTATGTTATATTATAATAATAAGGTGCTATTCATGCAATGAGAGAACTTTATCAAGAAAATCATGGGACTGGGTGGGGCCTTCTATTGGTTGATGCCAAGAATGTATTCAATTCATTAATCAGAGCAGCAGTTCTGTGGAATGCTCAAGTTCTATGCATCACTAATTTTGGAAGAGCATGCATCTTTCTATTCAGTAAAGAGGGTGTAGGTCAAGGCGAACCTTTGTCCATGCTCATGTATACAGCTACAATGACACTTCTGACATAAAATTGGTACGCGGGTGACTCTGCATGTGCTGCGAAGCTTCCACTGCTTCATGATTGGTTCCAAAAGCTTAATTTGTCAACTAGGCCCAAGTTATGGATACTATCTTGAACCTAAGAAGACTGTTGTGGTGGTAGATGAAAATGATGTTGATGCTGCTAATGCCTGCTTTCATGACTTGGGTATCAAAGTTCTCAGGGGTCATCATTGCCTCGGAGGGTTTATTGGTGATGAAGAACATATGAAGAGGTTTGTTGATGAAAAGGTAAAGGATTGGATGTCTCATGTACTGAAGTTAGCAAAAGCGGCAGAACATTACCCTCAAGCAGCTTATGCTGCTCTGTCAAAATCAATGCAATTTGAATGGTCCTTCTTGCAGCGTGTAATTCAAAATTGCAGTGCTTCCTTTCTTTGTTTGCGTGACCAAATAAATGCAAATTTTTGGCCTGCTATTTTAGATGGCGTAATTCCAAATTGCAGTGCTTCCTTTCTTTGTTTGCGTGACCAAATAAATGCAAATTTCTGGCCTGCTATTTTAGATGGCGTAATTCCAAATTGCAGTGCTTCCTTTCTTTGTTTGCGTGACCAAATAAATGCAAATTTCTGGCCTGCTATTTTAGATGGCGATGTGTCTGCATCAGAATTGAGTCTATTTATATTGCCAGCCCGCCTGGGAGGGATGGGTATTAATGATCCTGTTGACTCTGCGGGAATTGCTTTTTCCACTTCAAGAACTTGCACAAAGAAGATTGTAGATGCCATAAAGGGACATGGAAAATTCTTTGTTTTTGATCACAACAATCAGATGCATGAAGCTAAGAAACAGCAGAAAGTGGCACTCAACACTTCTCAACAAAGTACACTTGCATCCATTATGACATCTTTGAGTGGGGATAAGAAGCATGCAGTCAAGAGGGCAGTTGACAGCAAGGCATCTATCTGGTTAACTGTAATAGCGGTGTCACATCACCACTTTAATCTCTCACCAACTGAGTTCAGAGATGCACTGGCACTGCGATATCACCGTCTTTTTTTTTTTTTAAAGTTCTCGCTGAATGTGATGGCTGTGGTGACAAATTCACCTTTCAGCAGGATTAGTTACTCAGCGGCACAATGAAGTGAGGGATGCTCTTGGTAATCTGGCATCCATTGCATTCAAAGATGTAATTAGAAAACCAGTTGTGCAGGAGGCTGATAATGCAAGAGGCATACCTGCTTTGATTGCTGACTTGGGCATTAGGGAAATTTGGCAGCCACAGACTGAAGCATTGTTTGACATTCGAGTTGTTGACACAGATGCCCTGTCATACATAAAGCGTACAGTAGAAGCAGTGCTACAAACAGTTGAACAAGAGAAGAAGAAATTTCTAGAAGCTGTTCAAACAAGGTGTGAAACCTTCTCCCCTTTTGTTGTTTCGGTAGATGGGGTTGTAGGTCGCGAAGCCATTAACAGTGTCACATTCAGCTGTCACTGTTGGTTTGCCCCAGGTGACATGAGTTTGCAAGTCTGTAGTCAACATATGTTCATCTATCAAAGTTGTGATAGATATCTCCCCAAGTCCATGTACTTGAAGCAACACAGATCCAAACTTAGTTGGCTTATGTACACTGATCTAAGGTTGCAGATTATTACCATAATGTAGCAAAACAGTGAAAACAAAAGCCGACTGATCACCTTACGAAGTGCCCCATGACTATAGATGGCTGTATCACTAGTAGGTGGCCTTCCTGTCAGGAACTCAACAACTTCTGGCAACTGATATAACTGTAGCTGGCCATCACCACACCTGATGAGGAGTCATTATTAAAAATAAATGGCAAAGCCAATACTCACTGCATTTCTGATGGATTTAAACAACCTCCTGAACAGAAAAATCGTATGCTCTCCCGGATTGCAAAACTGTTGGCAATATCTTTGCTCGGAGCATGTTTATTGCCATATGTGTTACGAGACCTGATCGCACCATTATAGCTCTCACATCTAAAGAATGATTAGCAATGTCACAGACTCTGAGCCAAAATTAAGTATTACCTTTTGGTGTTAAACCTGATGCAGGTCCAAACTGAAGCATGTGATCAGGTAGATGAAGGATTTTGAGCTTTTCCCTCAGCTCTGGACAATGTCCATCAGCGGCTCGAGCAAATTCAAGACAACACAGACTTCATGATGTAAACTTCTTACAATATACCCACTTGAACACCTGATAGATGATACGAATGAAGATACATACATAAATATGTAACACATACCTTTGAAAGAGCCAACCCTACTTCTGCTTCACTAGGTGTTAACAAAGATGGAAACACTAACAGTGTGCTAGTTGTGCCAAAGTTTTGAAATCACGCCCCACAAATGATTTATAGTGATACTTAGAGATATCTCCTGTCGGAGAAGTTAAATGAGTTAATGCGAGCCAAAACCTCCTTACGTTGCTGTGGTGAAAACTGAGCCATCCGGAATCTAAGTAGATACTTGTAAGGGCCCAGAATTAACATGCAAAACCTCCACTGGTGTAGCCCTACGTGTATTGAAATTAATGAAATTGTGCCTTGGAGACCAGTGGAAACATCAACCTTGACATGAAAAGAACAACTGGGTAAGGGCCATCTGAATACAAAAGTAGCACTTACAATCTACCATATAACACATATCTAGTACTAGTGCGACATCTTGACAGTGTTGCTTTTTAACTGACCAGTCCTCATCATCCTCATAGTTTATACATGCACTCTTCTTGCTTATGGTCAAAACGCTAATTGTGTCATTGCTTTGAGCAAAACAAGAGTGTAACCTACCGGGCCACCATACCTACACGCCATCACATGTACACAGACCATCACCTACACACTATGATGACATACCAGTACTCACACATATAGATACTCAGTGGCAAAAAAATGACCAAATGGCTGGATGTTATATTATTACATGTACAGTCTACCCCCGTTAATAGCGCCACGTTTGTTCCCTGCGCTACTACCATACTTAGGGCATAGATTGCACAGTGTAGACATAGATAATGTGTGGTACCCGCATCAACTATGAGATAATTTTCAATACATCTAACGAGGGAATGCGCTACTATCGAGTGCGCTCTTAAAGAGGTCAGTTTGTACATTGCTACACACTCAGCAGGTCAAGTTTTTATATAGAGGGAAGGAAAAGTTTACATAATCACCCATAACTACCTATATACATAGTTCTTATCTTAAGACCAAGCCTCCTGTCTGCTTTCAGAAAGTCCACCATTGTCCAAAGTTCCGTACCAGCACCTTCTGCAACTATCCACATTCACATGCACAGATCTTACATCACCAAATACAAATGCCAAGCACACCACAAATCTACATGAATGCATCACATGAAGTCTGCAGAGCCTTGTAGCTACTTGATGACAACATATTAAGCCAGCAATGTCCCTTCTATTTGAGTTGTTGCTGAAGCTTTTTGTCATGCTGGCTGTATCACATTGACCATACAGCTAGGGAACATTTCATGTAGAGTAGGAAAAATAAATAAAAAGAAACTGTTATAATGTTCTTAACCTATCCTGTTGATCACTATACCCCTTTATGTGGTGCAGTTGACCTCTGATAGGGGTGGCTAAGAACAAACTATACATGTAAGGTAGAATTATGGGTACATGTATGAAGGGAACTGCATATGTGATAAATGTTCTCGTGTTGTTACATGTACTGTGTTCATAATTGGTGTACATGAGTTGGTGTATGGGGTGCATGTGGGGCATTTGCCATACTAAATATTGTTGGCCCTCCATGGCAATAAGTGATACAACCCACAGAGTTGCCTTAGCAACAAATTTTTAAACTCCTCCTCTAAGGTTTTCCTCAAAGAAACCCAGCTTGTATGACTGTGTGCTGGTGGTAGTGTTCACTGTTATGCTCACCGTTCTAGTGAGTGCTGATATGTAGAGCTATTGGTGTGTGTTGTGTGTGTGTGTATGTGTGTGTGTGTGTGTGTGTGTGTGTGTGTGTGTGTGTGTGTGTGTGTGAATTAAACTCATGTTGGTCTAACAATGTGTCGGTTAGGTGGTTACCCGGCTATATGCTGTGCTGGTATTGTGCCAGTGGGGTAACCTGGAGTGTGCATGCTGTTATTAAGGGATAACAAGTGACACAACCCATCATCAAGAAAAAAACATTAGTGGGGGGAAGAGACAAATGTTAAGTTGAAACTTTTAGGAGCACTTTATACCAAGTGAGCCAATTCTGTGCATGGGTTGTGTAACTTGTTATCCCTTCATTGCCATGAGGGGGCAAAAATATGGGAGGGGTGGGGCACTCCCGCCCCATCAATGAATTATGCTGGTGTGTAGGATTGTTGTGAATGTACACACTGTTGCTAGTGTGTACTGGTGTGTGGTGGTGGGCCCTAAAAGGGCTTGTAGTACGAGTCCGTATATATAGAATTAAGTGTAACTAGATCCCTTGAAAGACCGAATGGCAAAAACTTTTTTATTGCTGTACACTGGGTGTACAATTCAGTGACCCCTGCATGGGTGGCCATAGACATTTACCATCCGTACGGAACATACATATAGGGACACCGGCACTACATGCTTGTCCATGCGTTATCAGATATACATATAAAGGCATATATATAGCACATTATTATGTTTCTCTGCCCTCAAGAATTGAACAATTAATCAGTACAAATTACAATTCTAAATACACAATACAGTTTCATACGCAGAACTAAGTATATGAAATCCACACATGCATTCCTCCGTTGAGCCAAACGCCAGTTTTTTATGCCCGAGTTGGTTACTGTGCTACAACCTGTCAAACATTCAGCTCCTTTGCCTCCTGATTTATATAGTCATTGAAGAGGAATTTGTGTTTGCTAAAGGAAAGAGCTAGTCGGAGCTAATTGAAATGGTTGGTATATATTTATACCACTCATCACAGACATCAGGGATTGACTTCTTTGTGTAACAAGTGATAAAAACATTCTCTATGCGAGAAGGTTGGTGGTATATAGGAATCAAAGGCGGTAGTGGTGTAAAAAGCAAGGGAACAAGGATTGTGATTGAAAAGGAAAAAAGAAATACACCTATATTAGCAGCATGTCGTCATGTTTAACTGTGTGTGCTAATATAGGTCTATTTCATTTTTCCTTTTCAATCACAATCCTTGTTCCCTTGCTTTTTACACCACCACTGCCTTTGATTCCTATATACCACCAACCTTCTCGCATAGAGAATGTTTTTATCACTTGTTTCCTACATTTTTTGGTAGATTTAGTATTGTATTTAGTTCTTGAAAAGTAACCATGTAGCAAGAATGTCAAATGACAGTTTTATTTTTTTTTGAGGTGTGGGTGTACCATTAAAACACACAGTATTACTATTTAAACAATAAGTACAAGTATTTCATTTATAACCCAGGAGCATGTCATCTTGTATAGGATACACTGCTGTATATTCTGGACCAGGATATACTTCTGTATATCCAGGATATATAGCAGGTAGAGCAGGTGGAGCTAATCCTGCAGCTGGACATGGAACAACTCCTGGACCTGGACCTGAAACAGGTGATTTAAACAACCATTAGTTAAAACAAATCCTCCACTGGCAAGTGAAGCCATATAATACATCAGACAAAGATTACATGTACCCACTGATCTCACGCTATTATCAGATAAACCACAATACGTTGTCATCAGCAACTTTGATACTATTAGATATAAATTATGCACCACAATACACATTAACATTATTACGAAATTGTTGTCAGCGAACAGCGTGCACATATTTCAAACAACAGCACGGAGAGAGATGCAATATCTTCCGCTGTAACTGTTGCATAAAATATTTTAGCGATACACTATACATGCTATAATTTATGTCCAGATCCAACATTCATTAACGCACCTTCGGGCCGGGGGTGGTCGCTTTGATGGTCCTTTCAGTAGCGCGCTTGACACCTTGTCGTGTCTTGTATTGCACTCGTTTGGCATATCTGTAGGTGTACGAGTGGCTAGTTGTTGCCGGGTTTTTTTTCTGTAAGGGCGGTGGTGTGGGGGAGACACATTCTAATTGGAGCCTCTTGCTTCACATTATCTGCTGTAGACTGTATACCGTAGTATCTGATCGCGTATGTAGTTCCACCGACAGAATTCGAAAGTTATGCTATATAAGAAGCTATAGTATAGAAATCAATTCGGTCAAAACAATTATATGCGATAGTGTCGGGTACTTACGTGTATGGTAGTTTTGGCTTTCATTTCAAGCTGCGTAACGAATGATAAGAGTTGAGAGTAACGCACAGGCGTCATGCAGAAAATGATACCTTGAATATTCGTCAGGAGCCTTCCTACAACGTTATCGCTGCTCCATTCCGTTTCTCAACCATTTGGCATTATGGTTGGACATTTATACACGGAGCCGTAGGGACCCGAAAAGGCTCTTGGATTCAGTGCGTATACCTCTTCCACAGCGTGCGGGAATATTAAGAATTTGAATCACGCCCACGACACGTGGCTATTATTGCATTTAAAAATAGCTAGCTGATGTAATTGGGTATTTTTAACCGAATACCAAATGAGGTACTATTCGCTTTAGTTCATTGCCCGAACAGTTAGGCGTCTAACTGACCCCCGAAGATAACCTGCGGACGCATCCTGAAGCGATTGGTACACTTGGCGTGCTTTACAAACGTTCCTGTCGTGAGTTATACTCTCCGGAAGGAAGAAGAAGAAGAAGCCGACGGAGGAGAAATTTTAGGTGGGACTGGGTACGGACGATGGGGACGAGTATTTTTGTTCTCTAAAAGTACACCGTCTTGTGACACAAATACAACGCAGAACTGTTGTCCTTTTTTATATCGCTCGAATGCCACTAAGAGCGAAGTGACCCGATTCTTAAATGTCCCGCTAGACGTGAGTGACGTTTTTTTAATGACATTCATGATACTGTTAGATTCCTATATGGAACCTACTCGCGTAGGTTCCGAGGATTCCTATACGGAACCTACTCGCATAGGTTCCGATTTTACAGCACTCGGTCTATTCTTCCTATCCTTGCCAAACCACTCTGCATGCTTAGAGGTATTCCTATAGGCATGGCATGCATGTTGTCTATTTTTTTTTCTGCTACCGTTAAAATATAAATTGTCACAAGAGAAATTAATTATGGTAATACATGGATACATGTGTATCGGCTGTCTCATATCCAGACACAGGTGTGCGTTATAATATATTAAAACGATAAACTCCGAATCTACGCAAACGGGAAGGGAGGAGGGGGGGGGGGGGTGGGGCTCGTAAAAACACCTCGGAACAACGGAAAATTCATTGCGTGATTTTGATCTCATAATTGAATCAACGCAGCTTACCAGCCAACTATTAACACAACGCTGGTCAACTTTTACAACCGATTCGGTTATGTAATCAGTCGCGACGCTCAGCAAAACAATTTTTAAGCCTGTAGGTGTTGCGATTGTGTAGGTTGTAGCTTTTTGGGGATCTTAAAAATATTGCAATGTCTCTTTGAGAGCGTCTTGCACACGAGGTCGGTGTAAATACGTAGTTGCCCTTGTGTACCAGGGTGCATGCAATACCGCCGAACGCGAAATGTGATTGTGCATGCAATACCGCCGCTGGTATTGCTCAAACATTGGTCTGATCTCACCCTATAATTACCTCAGTATGGACTAAAATGCAGAGTTCCACCGTGGTTTTTTTTTTTTTTTTTTTTTGTACCAACCCTTAATTGAATCGCCTTAGCCCCAGGAACTAGGCTATACTCAGGTACACCTTGAAGAAATGAGCTTTTCATCGTTACAATATCGAAAAGGTACGTGCTCCAACAATATTCTTCAAATTCTTCCTCTCCTTCTATCCCAATGCCCAGATCAACTGTTCCAATCAGTCGTCACCAATTAAAAAATACATTTATACAAGTCACATATTTAATTGAATTACACATAGCAATAATGTTTAGCTATATGACACTGTGATCATGAGCTATATACATGTTTACTAACTGCGCAATAAATTTAAAAACGTGGCAAGCAATTTGCAAACTTATCTACCGATTAAAATATACTCGCGAACTTTGCAATTCATCCATACCAAGGTCTACGACCACTGTAGGAAGGGCGGTGACCAATGGAAGGGCGATAACCAGAGGAAGGGCGATAACCAGAGGAAGGGCGAGAAGGGCGGTGACCAATGGAAGGGCGATAACCAGAGGAAGGGCGATAACCAGAGGAAGGGCGAGAAGGGCGGTGACCAATGGAAGGGCGATAACCAGAGGAAGGGCGAGAAGGGCGATAACCAATGGAAGGGCGGTAACCAGTGGAAGGGCGATAACCAGTGGAAGGGCGATAACCAGTGGAAGGGCGATAACCAGTGGAAGGGCGATAAGGGCGATAACCAGTGGATGGGCGATGACCAGTGGAAGGGCGATAAGGGCGATAACCTGTGGAAGGGCGATAAGGGCGATAACCAGTGAAAGGGCGATGACCAATTGAAGGGCGAGAAGGGTGAGGGATAAATTTTTTACCTTTTCTAAAAGGATTACGGTTCGGATTTAGTGGCAATTTGCTTCCAGGCAGTCTGGCTCCAGGCTTATTGTTTTCCGGTCTTTTTCCACCTATTTTCTCCTCTCTCTGCTTCTTTTTGTCCGAGCGTTCCTTGCTTTTTGATTTTTGTCCTGGTTTTTTGTTGCTGCCTGGTTTTTTTCTGTCTGGTATTTTGCTGTCTGACTTTTTCCTATCGGGTTTTTTCCTACCTGGTGAGTCATTTCCTAAGCTGGGCGCTGGTTCATCCGCTGGCTGCGATGGCTCAGGTACCTGAATCGGTTGGTCCCGCGGTTCTGGCATTTCTGGAGGTTGCTCATTAGCTGGCTCCTGCGGTTCTGGCAATTCAGGTGGCTGTCGGTCTTTAGTGGGCTCCCGCGGTTCTGCTGTTTCGGGGGGCTGGTCCTTAGTTGGCTCACGTGGTTCTGGTTTTTCGGAGGGCTGGTCTGTAGTTGGCTCCCGCGGTTCTGGATCGGGAGGTTGAATACTTGGCTCCTTTGGTTCTCGAATTTCAGGTGGTATCTGGTCACACGGCTCCTTGGGTTTTATTTGCTGGTACGTGGGCTGGGGAGCGCAAGCAGTAAAGAAGGACGTGAATGCATGGAATTTTGACTACCTCAATAACAGTCTTTTCTCGTGAAGTTTCTGCTTCCCCCGAAGGATTCCATTCTGTTTGAACAATCCACGGCCTTTGCGCATCCGTTGTTCGAGGCCATTCTTGTTCGGTCGTCGTCTCGTCTTTTGAAGAAAGAAAGAAATAAAGGATTATATGCAGCATGAGACGATGTAACCTTCTGTTAGATCATTTAAGTCATCCAGTAGTTCTAGGCTCTGAATATCAATATCCTCTGTCAAGGCGTCCAGTGAAGACGTGCCATCAATATAATTGTGTTCTATCCCAAGAGGTTCTTGTAATTCAAGGGACACCATCGCTGCAGACCATTTAGAGTATTTTTCGCGGGCGGCGCAAGCATAATTTCAGAACGCTCACAAGCCATGCACTTACCTTCTATAGTGTCTTCGATATTAGACAACTCCTCCAGACCGTCATCGTCCAATTCGTCTAGCAATATGGTGCGTTCTTATGGCATGTCAAGGAAGTGATTGCATATACACATGCAAATTTAAAAGCATGCATGCATGCTTGTTTCGACACATGCAGTCGAGACCTACCACTATGCGCTCCCCCGCCGTTGCACAGTATTGAGGTTGTCAGCCAAACTGACCAAAGCGTTGCCAACATCTTTCAAGCAGGGTTCGCTCGGATGTGAACCACAGAGGCAAATGTATCACTTCTGATAGAACCACCATTCATGCAGCCGCTTATATAGGAACGAACACCCTCTGCAAATAATAATAATATACCGGATGAAGTATTGCACACTAAATCAATTAACGCGGCAAGCATCTATCGGAACCTACGCGAGTAGGTTCCATATAGGAATCCTGCAGTATCATGAATGTCATTAAAAAAACGTCACTCGCGTCTAGCAGGACAGCCAAGAGTCGGGTCACTTCGCTTTTAGTGGCAATCGAGCAATATCAAAAAGGAGAACAGTTCTGCGTCATACATATGTCATAAGACGGTGTACTTTTAGAGAACAAAAATACTCGTCCCCATCGTCCGTACCCAGTCCCACCTAAAATTTCTCCTTCGTCGTCTTCTTCTTCTTCTTCTTCCTTCCGGAGAGTATAACTCACGACAGGAACGTTTGTAAAGCACGCCATGTGTACCAATCGCTTCAGGATGTGTCCGCATGTTATCTTCAGGTATCTGTTAGACGCCTAACCGATCAGGCAATTGGCTGAAGCGAGTAGTACCTTATTTGGTGTTGATCTACAAATAGCACATTACATCAGCTATCACAATGTTCATGACGCACCAGTATAATATAACCAGTGTTATCAAATTCGATGGTTTTACCATATAATCTCATGAGGACAATTCTGATTCCACTCGAGCATATAAAAGTGGAAAGATCCAGATGCTGCCAGATCTGTCAAACGTGCGTATGTCAAGCGCGGTACCGAAAGGAACAACAAAACGACCACCCAAAGGTACGTTTATACGGCATCGATAAATGTTGGATCGATAAATTATAAGCATGCATATGGTATATCGCTAAAATGGAAGGAATAGTTTAGTTACAGCGGTGGAGATACTGCGTCTCTCCGTTTTACAGTAATATGCGCTGTTTGAAATGTGTGTATAACGCCAAAGTTGCTTACGTCAATTTGGTCATGTATTGTGGTGCATGGTTTATCTGATTATAGCGTGAGATCAGTTTACTTAGAGTGCATTTATTCTTTGTATTATATGGCTTCGTTTTTAACCTTTATCAATCCTTTGCTCCTCAATGGAGATAGTCTGGGGACTAGTGTAATATTTGGTACACACCTCAACAGAATTGCATATTCTAATATAAACCTGTCATGATCGCGCAAGTTGACGTTTATGCTACCTTATTCTATGCGTTTCAAGAACTAAGTACAATACCAAATGCACCAGAAAAATTTAGGAAACAAGTAATAAAAACATTCTCTACACGAGAAGGTTGGTGGTATATAGGAATCAAAGGTGAGATGGTGGTGTAAAAAGCAAGGGAACAAGGCTTTTGATTGAAAAGGAAAAATGAAATAGACCTATATTAGCACGCACATTAAAATATGACAACATGCGGCTAATATAGGTCTATTTCATTTTTCCTTTTCAATCAAAAGCCTTGTTCCCTTGCTTTTTACACCACCATCTCACCTTTGATTCCTATATACCACCAACCTTCTCGTGTAGAGAATGTTTTTATTACTTTATAATATTGTAGCGCTACGTTTACATGGAATTGTTGCGCGAAGTTTATACGTCGCAACGTCGTCCCAACCATATGAGAAATTGATCGTTCTGTCAAGTGCCTTTCAATGCATGAGCTTGACCGGTTCTAGAACTGTTCATCCCGATCATGAACGACCTATTGATCATGTGGTGTCATGCGACCCAATTTGAATACTTATTTCTGAAGGCCATTATGCAACCTTTACACTTTTGTTTTTATCACTTTAATTAGCTCAGGTCGCCAGCTATATAATGTTTACAATAAAGGAGGCACAATCGTTTAACACGAGCCATTTTATTTCAATGGAGCGGGATAAAAATGATATATGCTATATATGTTATTGTTCATAGTGGCCAACTAGGATAGAGCAGACCAATTCTCGTACGGGACAACCAGTTATAATACCGGAGGCCAAGCTGTAGCACATTGACCGATTCAAGAACCACCCAGGATGTATTATACTTTAGCGCTGGTCACCACTTCTGCCATGCCATGCTAAATGACACTTTGCACAGGGCATTGTCTTCTGCCAATGTTCCTTCTCGGATTGAACCCACGCGTGGATGGTAAAGGTCAAACCACTGGTGACAAACCTCTCTTGCAACATTCTGTAAACGTTTTCAGTTGCCATTCATAGGGGAGTGCTGCATCAATTTTGGGAACTGGCCTCGATAATTATATCCATATTTGGGGGGGAAATCGGTCTCGCAATTATCTCGCGCTAGGACCTATTGCCCAATTCTAGTCCCAGTCAAAGCCCACAGTTGGTTCAGAACATAAACCCCAATAGAAAGGAGTATGTATTATTTATTTTTGTTTCCGCGAAAGGGCATAATGTGTGTGTGCATACTGCTGCGTACATGCCAAATGGATGCGGGCACAATTTTTAAAAAGCGCTTGAATGCAGTTCATTTTCATTTTGAGAAAGCACTGTTTACCTCGGGTTCAAGTTTTTAGCAACCTTACATGTATGTAATGTGCGTCATTCATGCACCCCAGCAATGTTTCTCTATGCGCGAGATAAGTGCGGTATCTGAAGCGAAGGATTCTACAGGATCGATAGGTTTAATTTAGATGCGCTATACGTATTTGCGGGATGGCATGAATTTCCGTTGGCAACTGTGCGTGGGCTATTGTTTTTATATCTTAATGAAAATGGAGTTTAACAAATGTGTGCACTTACGTGGCAATTTACATATCTTTTGGTATGGTTGAGCACTTCGAAAGAAAAACACATGCATGATGCGTGAATGTTTTTAATTTTTAAGTCTCGACCAATACAAAATCTGATTGAGCACTTTTAATTGATAAACAATCACATACATGTTCACAATAACATCAAGCCTACTATGGTATCGAGCACTTTAAAAATATGCATGCATGCGCGTGTGCATGTGTGTGGGTGAGTGTGCATGTGTCAGCTGAGTGCACAAGGTACGCAATTCACACAACGTCATGTCGAATCAGTATCTTATCAGTACCAACTCCTTCTATGATATGATTCACCACGGTCTCAACCAAACCGACATGTCGCATTATTCTAGTATAATTGGCAGAACTTTTCTTTCTAGTTACAATGTTACACGGCCCGCAGTGACCCGCTTTGGGAAGTTGAAATGATTCTTTTTTCCATCTGTTACAATTCTTGGAAATGACTGCTGCTTCTGAGATCGTTCGTGTCTGTGAAACTGAATCTCGTCCGTTCCTAGCTACCACGCAGAGAAATTCCCTCCAAACGAAATAGGGGAATACTATTCATCTTTGAAATGATTTTTTTTCATGTGTTACATTCCTTGGAAATGGCTGTTGCTTCTGAGATCGTTCGTGTCTGTGAACCTGAATTTCATGCATTCCTAGCTATCAGAAAAATTCCCTCCGAAGGGAAAGAGGGGAATACTCCTTTCTTGCGCATGCGAGAGTACATAAAGCAATCTCTCCAAAAGTCTTGCTTTGTGCTACACCAAAATGCAACAGTTCAGCAAGGGAAGTAAAATCCAGCTAATGAATTTGCAGTATTATTGGTATACAAACGTGCCGTCTTACAAAGCCATGGAGCACTATTCAAGTTTCCTTCTGTGGCACACTCTCAGATGGTAAGGACAACACCTGATGGTAAGGACTACATCTGATGGTAAGGATTACACCTGATAGTAAGGACTACAACTGATGGTAAGGACTACACCTGATGGTAAGGAATACACCTGATGGTAAGGACTACATCTGATGGTAAGGACTTGACCTGATGGTAAAGACTACACGTGATGGTAAGGACTACACCTGATGGTAAGGACTAGATCTGATGGTAAGGACTACACCTGATGGTAAGGACTACACCTGATGGTAAGGACTACATCTGATGGTAAGGACTTGACCTGATGGTAAAGACTACACGTGATGGTAAGGACTATACCTGATGGTAAGGACTACACCTGATGGTAAGGACTACACCTGATGGTAAGGACTACATCTGATGGTAAGGACTACATCTGATGGTAAGGACTAGATCTGATGGTAAGGACTACACCTGATGGTAAGGATGGTAAGGACTACACCTGATGGTAAAGACTACACCTGATGGTAAGGACTAGACCTGATGGTAAGGACTACACCTGATGGTAAGGACTAGACCTGATGGTAAGGATTACACCTGATGGTAAGCACTTACACCTGATGGTAAGGACTACATATGATGGTAAGGACTAATGTTGCTCTTACATAATGTATGGCTGCACTATGGCAACTGATTGGTTACCATGGCAACTGATCACTATCATTGGTTACCATGATTGGCTACCATTATAGCTACATCTCAAAAAGCTACCTTGCTATGCAGCACTACAAAAAAGTTGAAAGTGTGCATTAGTGGAAGGAAATACTACACAGCGCCAATACAACCCACCTAACACCAGGTAATTGTGCTTCCACAAAAAAGCAGTTCCATGGTTGCATGTATACCTTTTTACAGATGGCCCCAAATGTCAGTACTTAGATGGCGTATAGACTAAGTGCGGCCGGCTGAAATGATGGCACTACAGATCGTCAAATATCACTGATTTTACAAGAGTTTTTAATGCCGTGTCAAGCATAACGACAGATATAGTCCTGAAAGTTCAATTGTAGTATTGCTGCCACATCTTGTGACACGATGTTGATAAGGTGCTCCATCACACACTGTATTGTAGTTCTGCAACTGTCCATCAAACACTGCATTGTAGTTCTGCAACTGCATCTCTTATACGTAGGCATATGTTATTTTGTGCAATGATGCATGGTATGCATACGTGGATTTGACTCCTTGTTCTGCAAGCCGGAAGGAGACTGATTGAATCCTGCCACTTTTCTACAAGCCTAGTGCATGTAATGAAGATGATGTTAATTAGGTCAATGGCATTAAGAGCTAAAGGTTATAAAGTCATGCAGCATTTATACTGGCATTCAATGTTCAGCTGATGTTGCTAAGGCAGTAAGATTCAATGCTGTTGAATCAGATGTATTATTCGATAACTAACGTTTACAGTGAGAGCATAAACTTTATTGATGTTTCAAGGTGTCAAGTGTGAACCCAGTAGGTCGTTGACAACTTTAGTGATGGAAATGCATGGTGTTTTGATATTCCAGTGGTTTGGGGTACATAGTGCCTGATTCAGTGCCTCAGTGATAAACATCAAGTAGAAACCTTTACACCTTCAATGAATAGTACACACTATTGTGCCTCTTCACCCTTGCAGAGGTTCCATACCATACTTCATCACTGGAGATTTAGTTGTCAGGCAGGGTGAGCCTGTAAACTATGTATAGCAAGCTGATTTATAGATATCATCTTATTTAAGCTATCATCGCACCCAGCAGCTTTTCCATCAATGTGGAACATATAAAGGTGTCATCTTGTAACTTCTTTTTGTCAGATGAATGGCAGTAAAAATGGACAGCTATCTCAACCCTCTTTGAGGTTTCTTGCCTCTGACCTCTCCCTGGAGATATAGTATGTAGTAGAAGCCTTATGAGCCATTTACATGCATGTATGTATAAGTAAGAACAAAGTTGTTTTAATTTTTTTGTAGTTGATTTTTATGGGTGTTGCGTAGCTAATGCCAAGTGATTGCTAGGCCAGCTGTGATTCTTGTTCTGCACTCACTGTAATCCCTGACTCCACCAATGAATGCTTTCAATTTTGATCACTGATCACTTAATAGATTTTAATTCTCAAGTAGTTAGTCCCTAAGTTATGCACAAGGTTCACTCTGGAGACCTTCATTACAGTGTTACGTTGTCATGCTAACTGATGTGGTTGCTAAGGCTTGTGGATATTCCCTAACAGACATGCATGTAATGAAGAGTCAAGCTCTTTATTGACTAGGTTAGTGCCATTGTCAATATTGCAAAACATCTAGGGTCTCAGATGCCATATACATATCAGAACATCTATAGCTGATTTTTGACTTCAAGCCCTGATGTCCCTGGAACATTCACTCTGCTACAATGTTTAATACCAAGCTAGGTATCTAGGGGATAATAGTGCTCTGTCATAACAATTGGTATGTATTATACAACTGCAAATACATTTGCTTGATGCAGCTCCAGAGGCTGCCTACCTCTCTATAAACGTAAGCAAAGAGAGGGCACAACAAATAGTGTAGAATTGACATGAAAGTTTGTCACCTGCAAGATGTATGTGCATGAAGAGCATGAAATGAAATAGTGCTATTGTACTTTTAAGGCTTAATAGTACACCCTTAATTAATTAGCTGGCCTGGTGAACCACTCCTTTCCACTAGCAGGCTTCAGTTGTGGACATGAAGTGACAAAACCCGTGTTGTAAGCATAGCATCATATATACTGGTCAGTGACAATTAATATGCATTAACATCTTACTCTTATGTTTTAGCTATTAATGAAGTAAGACGACCATTTGATACTAGCATTTGAAGTCATTGCTTACAAGAGCTACACTATTAGCTGGACTTTGGCTATACATGGCTGCATCCTCCTCAGAGTGAAATGCCACACCATGCAAGGCCTGAATACTTGTATATGGTGTCCTTTTTGCTTGCTCTCTTATAAGACATGCGTTTTTCATACTCTGCAATGCAGCTGAACGTGTTGGCAATGGTACTTCATTGTACGTGAAACCAGGCAGCCCTTTCAGGCCGAAAACAGCCGGCCGCGCTTGGTAGACGACATAAACCAACTACTTGAAGCTTTCACATTGCCTGTATGTCAAACTTATATGTGGGAAAATTGGCAGCTGCATGCAATTCGCGCATCTTTCATACCTATTCGATCTTGCCTTACCTCATATGCCTATGAAAACGTGGCGCGTGTATTAATTGGAAAGCGTAATTTATCGTTTCAGGTGTGTGTCTTGAAGCCAGATTATTGCTGGTACTACTGCATATATTTATAATAACACCAGATGTAAGCAACTTGCAAGGCACATCGTTGAACATATGGTGTCAATAATGAGGCTAACCGCCATGATTTCTACACCATATACCGTAACGCTCTAATTATCAAACTTAAATGTCCAGCCGCAAACAGCCGGTGGAGAAGATATGGCATACCTGTATTCATCCGCCAATTAGAGGGCAGTTGAGTAAACTTTGTTATAGTAGCGCCTCGCTCATTGCGACAATTTGCATATCTCACATTGGGAAAATATGCCATGATGTTGGCATCAGTGGTTTGTATTTTGCTGTCAATAATTCCTTGACTCATTTTATGCAGGCACGTCACTTGCACAAGACGCACATAGTTTATGAGCACATGCATGCATATGTAGGTGCTGACCTCGATGATGCTTCTCAATGCAGCCACTTGTGCATGTTGTCTCTCACTAACAGTCATGGTGTTGGAGCTGGCACCTGCCTATCTGTCCTCAGCTGTCCATGTCATAGTGCCGGTCTTTTATAGATGTGTATGGACGGGTACTGTACAGGTTTATTTTCAGCCAAAGGTTGAAGGTAAGGCGCGTTTGCATGCGGCTAGTATTCTATTAATAACTGCTTATTAATTCACCGTTACCATTGTCTTACCTGAAATTAGGAATAGGGAATGACATCCTGTTTTTGTGTAAGCCACCTGTTGCAAATTACACTGTAACAGTTTTTAAAAACAAGTTCTAAAGTAGCTGCAATGGCATGCTGGTTGTTGAAAATGGCTGCGTGCACTCCGGGAGAGGGACTTTGGCACACCGCACATACACACACACGTACATATACACACACCGACACACACACACACACCAACACACACACACACATACAACATACACACAATGCCTTCACATCTATAGGCTGGGTACCAGGTGATAATAAATTACTAAGGACAAACACTGCAATCATGCACCTAGTGTGTATCTGGCTGGCCTATACTTCTAATAAAATGTTCAGATCGTTTTAATGATTGAAAGGAATTGGGAACAATGATATATTGCGTGTCACATACATGTGTATATTCTTCTATACTTCTTCCCTCTCCCCCTCCTTAATTCCTCCTCTCTATTCCGTCACCCTCCTCTCCCCCTAACCATTCTTCCATCCCTCCTTCCAACATCACCAACACTGCTATACGTGGTGCAAGATTTGTGCCTTCTCTCTGTAGTCGTAACCCTCCGCTACCTAATCACGCTTAGCTTTTTCCTAGGAAAATTGGCAGTGGTCCACTGTTAAGTTCTTTGTGGAGGATATCCGATTGAGGTACTCGGCTTGCGAGCGCTATAGCTAGCGGGCGCTACAGAGCTGTGGCACAAAATTTGATAAATAGTATGCCTATACTAAAATGGCTGTTACATGTCGGTGCAACAAGTACAGTCCTTATATAGCTCGAAAATACAAAGTGCTTGGTTAGGTCATGATGCGTGATGTCATCGTTTCAATATTTCGGGGCGTAGGTCTTATTGTCCAACATTGAATGGGCCGCAAACAGCCGTGATGTCTGAGCTTCGACATTTATTTCTCTATGAGTGAACAGTACCTCATTTAACCGCGATAATTAACCGCAGTTAAATGCTATGCCGCGATTTTTCGCGGTTACGGTAGTAACCTACGGTACGGTATATAACTATATTAATATTGGGGAATGATTATAAATGTTAGTGCACGCATGGGAGAAAATCAATCGATTGATCGTTTCTCGATGTGCTACCTTGCTTAGATAGACATAGTTACATGCATGCTATGTAACCAAAGATTTTTAACTGGTGGTTCCCGATGTCTGGTCTGCTCAGAGAAAGCTTTGGACCCCCTTGGGCATCATGCCATTACATGCACTCATGGAGGTGATGCGGTGACCCGTCATAACATGTTGCGAGATATTGTAGCCAACCTTTTTTGTCTGCAGGTCGATATGGGAGTCACAATGGAGGTGGGTCATGGTCTTACATCTGATGGTAGCCTCTCACTTCCTGCAGATGTCCTGGTAGCAAGATGGGTGAGGGGTTTGCCTGCAGCTTTGGACATAACTGTGACATCTCCACTTACTCCTGCTATCCTTGTTGAGTCTTGTTCGACAGCTGGAGTAGCTGCAGCAAATGCAGAGTCTCGCAAATAGGACGCCAATGACCCAAGGTGTGTCGAGCTGGGGTGGATCTGTATTCCACTTGCCGTAGAAGCGTATGGGAACTGGGGGGGAGGAGGCCCAAGAGGCATTTTCCCAGCTAGCCTCTCTTCTTGCTGCGCATTACAGTGTGCCTAAATCGAAGGCAGCAGCTGTCATTTATAGCCGCTTAAACCTGACCTAACCAGGTCTGTGGGCAGGGCTATCCTGGCTAGGGGTCTACGGCCAATATAATTAGGGAGTGCATTTATAATTCTTTACTTAGGTTTGTGTATGTATGTTACTTTATTGTATGTATGTTTATTAGAGAATAATTACATGGATTGGACTGAATCCACAGTACAGTCACATAAAATTATTTGTCACCATCCTCGTTTCGCCTCGTACACAGACCACACCAGTGACAGTTTTTGTTGTAAGTTTTGTCGCAATGCCTCTAGATTATGAAAAAAGTTCTAGCCTTTAAAAATACACCAGCAATCGCTATTTTTTGGTCAGTAACCTCCGAGTACGTTACTTGTACAAAAGGGGGCGGAATGACGCGGGAAATTGTATTATCTATGGCGCGCACAGCCTTTATGTAAGGCTACTTCGCTTCACGTACGTATTAAAGCTACTATCTGACTGAATTTGTACACAACGCAACAAGATCCATGCATGCACTGGAAGATATATTTTTCAGAAAGATCTAGTAAGATCTTTGTGATATATCGCTCGTAAACGTAAATTTATACTGTGCGGTTTATGTAAGGCTACCTTCATTCCCTTACACATCTATGTTGGTAAAATTATACTGTGCATTTAAGAATGGTTTCTTCACTGCATGGGAGATTATGTTTTGGACTATTTATATACTTTTCTACGTATGTTATGAAATCGTAAATCGTTACGTTTATTCTGTTCATGTTAATTTGGTCTGGCCCTTTCAATGATGTCTTGATTACACTATCCGCAGTTATAAGTCCGATACTTTCCATAATGATCAGTATATGTGGCTTGCCTCTTCAATCATTGATGCCCGATTACTTACAATTGCCTTAGAGCTCTTAATGAAACGAGGATGGAGAGGGTTAAAACGTCACGGATTCTAATACATGTAATTGTTTATAATCCTTGATGTAACACAATTTAGTACTACGATTGCCGCTTTAAATAAGTTTGTTCAAATCACACCCGATGCGGTCAACGCATTAAGTATTTTTTCTCATGGACAAATTGCTTGTCTACGGCCTTGCTGATGCCTAGCAAAAGCAGTGTCAGTAAACACCTCGTTGCAGGGAGCGCTATGCTTTTAACTGATTAACGCCGAGATACGCATATCAGTATATCAGCGTTAAAGTTGAGTTTACCGTTACCAAAGATTTCCTCCAGCCTTTTGGAACATTATACCACTTTCATGTTCAGGGCTTTAAATCATATTGTTAATTGACACCCCCCTAACATTCCTCTGGTGCCACATTTAGTTGATTCCACGGCGTTAATCGGTTAAGAACTTCCATTGTATAAAAAGTAAACATTAGTAGTGCGACATGTGGCCCCAAGATTAATGCGGCAATAGCACTGTATACACATACACACCGAAATACAAAAATATAGACGCTTATTTATCGACAGAATCGTCCGATTACAGGTCACATGAGCTAAGGTGTAAGGTCAGACGTGTATACAGATGCGTGTCCCTGCTCAGTAGACAGTGCGCAGTAGTGACGTCAGCTAGTAACCGTAGTATGATGATATAAGCGTGAACGTATGCGTGCACAATTCAATGCACGGTAGGGTAATCTCTTCAACCTTGTCGCTATGATCTCGCTTACTCGAATAAGTTCATAGCATTGATATAGACCAGTTGCGGCGCGAACGTTTATCGTCGAACGTGTTAGTCGTGGGCGTCAATTTCGGCGGCCATTTTGGTGGGCAAAATGTACAGGTGAGTATGGGCCAAAATGGAATGGTCACGAGTTGTGTACAATCGGCTGAACAAATCGGCTCGAAAAAGTTAGCTATCGGTAAGAAATTTGAATGTTTACCTGTCACAATTCTTTTCGAGCCGATTTGTTCAGCCGATTGTACACAACTCGTGACCATTCCATTTTGGCCCATACTCACCTGTACATTTTGCCCACCAAAATGGCCGCCAAAATTGACGCCCACGACTAACACGTTTGTCGTTATTATGGCCTTATAAGGCCATCCCAACGATAAACGTTCGCGCCGCAACTGGTTTTATTTTTATTCATAAATATCCGCAAAAAGCGAAGGGCCCAAGACACACACACACACACACACACACACACACACACACACACACGCACACACATGCACACACACTCGCACACACATGCACACACATGCACACACACACACACACACACACACACACACACACACACACACACACACACACACACACACACACACACACACACACACACACACACACACACACACACACACACACACACACACACACACACACACACACACACACACACACACACACACCCTTCTGCTTTCTACGCCTGTGAGGCCCACTGATTAGTCTTGGCTGTAGTGATTCGAAAAGGGAGAATGCACCTGCACGGTTAAAACACAACGCCCTCCTTGTTCCAACTCATATCTTATGACCGAATGTATTTAAGACTTTTCTTCCATGCTTCTTCTCACTGCGCTCAATCCCTATAATTTACTACGATGAACAATAACTATTGCTAATTAATGCCTAACAGATAACTCGGTCCGGGGCCGAGACATTGTTCAAAGTGTGAATGGCTTTTGTCATTGGCACAGCAGCTGCAGCGGTTGGTTTGGCAATAGTGAGCTATGGACTCTGTAAGAAGTTATTTAGGAGCAAAGGACCGGCACCTACAGTAAGTTCCGATGGCAACCGGTCCGAACCTGGGGGGCGTCACGAGGGTGCGAAGAACACCGATGACAGAGGACCATCGATATCAATGGCAGCATCGTCTTCTAGTCAGGTCTGGTGATGTTATGTATGCACGGTGCTATTTAGGCGGTGGGGGGGGGGGGGGGGGGGGGTACCTATCCACCATGCGGTCGATTTATCAGTTCCGAAGGGAACATTCCTATCAGTATGCGCGCCTTTCAAAACCTACAAGTCGAGTATAATGACGAAGATAACAGAGCTAAGCATTGACGCCGTAGTAATATAGCCGCCTGTGAAGTCCAAGGCTTCCATGTCACAAATTAACCCAAAAGGAGTTGTGCCATTTTTTTGTGGCAGTGAGTAGGACGAAGCGTACGTGCGATCGGGCGAGTAAATGCGCGGAAACAAATTAAAACTTGGGGATTTTAGAGAGCACCGTCACAATCCTTAGGTCTGCGCTGAAAGCGGACTTGGTGTACTGCGACCTGTACTGTATTGAGACAGGTTCATGTGTTCAGTTTGGGGTTTGGTCATAACTGAAGTTGCATCATGAGGAGTTGACATAGCATTTCTGTGTTGTGGTATTTTACTTTCATTTTTCTGTATCAGTTTTTTTTACAAATTGCCAATCTATTGTGGCTTTCCAGATTCATCCTTGCTTTGTATAGTAATTAGGATCTTTCTGCACATATGTATGCCATGGATTGTGGATCTGACCAATCGTTCTTCACCTCATGTGCTCTTGCATTGCATTAGCTATGTCTAACTATTACATTTGCTAGTTTTGTGTAATTGGTATTGAAAACACCTCACTGCTCTCAAAAAACTAAATCAGAGGTAATACTTGTCCACACAGGGGGTCACACAGTCGAGGAAAATTGTGCAAAAAATTACAGTAAAGAGGAACGAATGTAGGTAGCTGTAATATCAGTGTTCAAATTGCATCTTGGCTAAGTATATGAGTCATGGGCAGTGCATCATGAGTAATGTTCTGTTTCATTCTTCAGCTTTTCTATCTTAGTGCAGCGAAACTATCGATCAAGGCTAGTGGGTACAAACGATCCCTCCTTCTAATATAGAGGTCACCACTACCAATCATTATGTATTCGTCTGTATGTGCACTATTGGCTTTGTACAATCAAAGGTGGTCATTATAATTTATAACCACGTGTGTCTTGATATTGCAAGCAGTCACATTCAAAGAAGCCTTAGTTTGTTGAATGCTCGAAATAAACACAGACAGTAAAAAAAAATGCTACCATCACATATGCATAACATATCTGAGTTGAATGAACAGGAGTAGCAATCATCCAATTGATGGAGCTATACTTCCGCACT
Organism: Eunapius fragilis; assembly: GCA_963681505.1. Lineage (NCBI taxonomy): Eukaryota > Metazoa > Porifera > Demospongiae > Spongillida > Spongillidae > Eunapius > Eunapius fragilis. Next base: position 5,040,996 of record OY811978.1, on the reverse strand, counting down.
AATGTTGGTAGCTGTTATGTATGCCACAGTTTTATACTGCTTTGCATTTGTCAAGATGCACTTTTGCGATTTCTATATAGGAGTATATCAGATACGTTATGCATGTGTGATGGCAGCATTTTACTGTCAGTGTTTTTTTCAAGCATTCAACAAAGGCTTCTTTGAATGTGACTGCTTGCGATATTATATATTTTGTTGTTGAATTGATCATGCATCCATTTCACAACACATTAATTTTGATGATCTTCTATCATGAGAGTGTATTTGAGGTTCCCTTATTGTTGAAAAGCAACCCCCCCCCCCTTCATTCCTGGCTGGCTATGGACTTTTGGTTGTTGTACATGGTTATTACACTTCTTGGATGACAAATAACCCCAAAGAAGCACCAGTGATTACTAATAATATGATTTTAATATTGAAACTTGAAATCAGGTGCATACGATGATTTGGTTACCTTTACTTCAGCTACCTTCAAATGGAATACTGACCTCTCCAAGCAGAGAGAGAAATCGTGGTCCACAAAGAAGGCTACCTTCAAAATATTTGTAGTCAGAGGTGTCTTTGTATCAGACCATGCTTGCTTTTGCAACCTGTGTATGTATATACACCTGTGATGAGTATAAATTTCTAATCATGCTACCCATAATAATGGAAGGGTTCAAGCATTATTTGTGTCATAAATGTTTTGTGTAACCAAATTGAAAATTCTTGGGCCATGGTATGGTGATAAGGAATGACTATAATGAAACATATGATCAACTGCAATATAGTGCCAGTAAAACAGAAACAAATGGACAACTTTTGCCCATGAAAATTTTTATGATTTATATATCCCTCAGTTGGCGTGGTCTGCATATTCTCAACAGGATCAGGGCATGATAAACCCTCCGTGTAAAAAGATGATAGTATATATAGAGACCTACAGAATGTTATATGCGCAATATTGAGACCGAGGCTACAAGTTGTAAAGTTGTATGGGCCTAGTCTAGTAGGTACAAAACAAATTTAAACTCAAATTTGGGACAAAACAAAATAATGTAAAGAGCATAATAAAACTTTTTTTTTTCCTTTTCTGCAGCTTAAAACCCTAACCAGAGAAACGGTCAGTTAAATACCGACAAAGCAATGTATGGCGGAGATGTCACAGTTTTAAAAACTGTGATTGTCATACCTGCCTATCTCATAACGTTTTAGTCTTTTAAGATTTGATCCCAATTTTCGTGCCATAGACTTACACATGGAGTAAGCATTTGGAAATAATACTAAACGCATACTCGAATTTCAACAGCAATGTTAAACTCAGTAGAATGTTGATGTCTGATTTCAATGTATTAAATATATTAAATTGCAGCCAAATGACCCTAAAGTTAAAAAAAAAGATGCTTCATGATCAGCAGGACGTTAAGGTCTATATAAATATTCTTCAGTTTATTCAACTGTCCAAGGAAGTGTGTTGTCTATATTAGGTTAGCTGGTTAGCCTTACATTCATTATTACTGTACTATGACACCTTGCGATAAAGACTCTTAGAATGAATACAATTTTTAACCTTAAAGATGACCTCTCAATCATCAACAGTCATAATTATAAAGATTAAAATCTAAACTATTGAAGGCCTCGTGCCATTAACATTGAAAAATGAGTAATATTTTTCAAATAACTAACTGTAAAATTCACAAACATGCAGTTAAATAGAGGGGTGTGGGAGGATGCTATTAAATAGAGGTTGGGGGGGGGGGCAAACGATGCTACATCTGTGGTCATATCGGCATCATTCTTGCATTCTACATTGCTACACTAATGACATCTGCCTATATAGTACTGACACATGTACAACCAGGCTTCGTACAGGTTTTGGAATCCTGGAAAAGTTATGGATATGCATTTTATGATTTCAAGGGCCCGAAAAAGTTAGGGAATACGGCACAATATGAGAAGTTTTTTTTTATTTTTTTATGCGCACTGTGAATCTCCCAATAGTTAGCCCAGCTAACTGGCTGCTTTAAGCAAAGTACCTTCTTAAATCGCCGTCAATTGGAATGTTGATCAATAACAATTGTACATGTGTTGCGTGCGCAGTGTTACATTTCGAATCGAATTGGTGCTAATTGGAAATTTGTTCAGTCTTTCAGAGCTTAGCTAAATCTTGCAGCAATCTCACTGTCAGGGAACATTTGCTTGAATATGTCAGTAGCATTATAACAATAAACTTCTAAAAGAGTAGTGTTTCTCAATCACATTTAAAATCTCAGCATTTAATTAAATTTTTCCACACTTCAAACAGAACTGGTAGCAACACTCTTTAGTTCGTGTACATCACCATCATTGTCAAGAAATTCAGTTAGCTTTTAAGAAGTTGTTTATGCGTTGCCCATTGGTTTTATTGAAAAAGACTGCCTTATGTATGTTTTTTTTTAATCCATTAGAAACCCATTGTTTTTAAAAATTGAACATGCATTGAACGAACAAATGCCTGGCATACGAATGTGTGTGCTGCAGGTAGCAGTTGTGTTTTGGCATCGACTATCGTTAACGTATGAATTTAACACTTGCTTTCCACTTGAGCCGCAATAATGTAATAACACACGTAAATCATGGATTATTAACCAATAGTTATTAAACGTGGGTATCGAATATGCTAAAGTTGTAATCTCGTTCCCAGACCCACATACGGCAGTAGGGGATGGATTCCATCGCCGCTCCGTGAAAAGTGGCATATTGCGTATGCATATCAGGCTGGATACGAGACTACCACGCTTGTAGGCTTGCACGTGAATATTCATGTACCCTTCACGTGAGTGGTTAGTACATTTAGGTGTGCTGATATTCTGCTTCGTTTTTGACAATCGTATGCCAGGCATTTGTTCGTTCAATGCATGTTCAATTTAAACAATGGGTTTCTAAGGGATTTTTAAAAAAGCATACACTGTACATAAGGCAGTCTTTTTCAATAAAACCAATGGGCAACGCATAAACAACTTCTTAAAAGCTAACTGAATTTCTTGACAATGATGGTGATGTACACGAACTAAAGAGTGTTGCTACCAGTTCTGTTTGAAGTGTGGAAAATTTAATTAAATGCTGAGATTTTAAATGTGATTGAGAAACACTACTCTTTTAGAAGTTTATTGTTATAATGCTACTGACATATTCAAGCAAATGTTCCCTGACAGTGAGATTGCTGCAAGATTTAGTTGGGGTGAACATCATCTTTAGGCTCCATGATATAGCCCAATGCTTTGAGACGTGAAGATCAGGAGCTTTTGGCAATACTCTCTATGACTGAACATTTGATTCAGATTTCATCCATGCAACTTTGTATCTTTAACATCAGTCTGTGTTCATCACAATATTACAACATCTGATCTACCACTGAAGAGATTTATATAGCTCAATCACTTATAGTGTTCATGAAAGGTTCAGGAATTTTTAGCCAGCTTTGTCGTATGAACCCTGTACAACTGACAACGCGCTTTGTCTTTGTGGCATGCAAACAGGTAATATTGTACCGCTGATGTCGCATGTTAATTGTCTCTGACAAAACATTACTCTTATACATGTAGAAACGCAGCAAGTACAAATCGAATGGTAAATGAATGCCTAACTATATTCCAAAATGAACTAACCTTCCGAAATGTTTCACTGTGTAGAAATCCCTTAGAAAGCTCCATCGTGAAATTAAACAAAAATGGAACTTGTGAAAATTTATGCCTTAATAAAACTTTTAAATGAAAAGCTTGTACATGTAGGAGCTTATGATGGTGAAGTTTTAAGTTGATTCCCCTAATCACAGCAAAAAATAAAATAACACGTAAAATCATCTAAAAATGAACACTTGAATGAACACACATCCTGATACAGGAGGCTGTATGCATTCTGATAGCAGATATATACCAGTTGTTCGCGAATGAAGGCAACGGTTTTAAACGGGAATAACTTTTGCGCGGATTGAGATAAAAATTGGAGATTTTGAAACTAACATTGTCACGCTAGGCAAATAGTTTTTCAACAAGTTTGGTTAATTTTTATTAATTAAAATTAATTGACTTTCGATTGCGCTTTGATTTGACCGGATCAATGTAGATCCCTTCAACTGTTTCGTTTCTAACTTAGAAAATATTTAATGACTTTTTATCACCGCGGAAAAGCTCGCAAATCCTTCAATTACATTGGTTCACTCTTAGCTAGACCTGGGAACGGCGCCGACATTTTCGCTATCCACTGCGCATGCGTCATTTAGCGAGCCAATGTAATTGAAGGATTTGCGGGATAAAAAGTCATAAAATGTTTAAGTTAGAAACGAAACAGTTGAAGGGATCTACATCGATCTGGTCAAGTGAAAGCGCAATCGAAAGTCAATTAACTTTAATTAATAAAAATTAACCGAACTTGTTGATAAAAAATTTGCCTAGCGTGACAATGTTAGTTTCAAAATCTCCGATTTTTGCCTCAATCCGCGCAAAAGTTATTCCCGTTTAAAACCGTTGACTTCATTCGCGAACACCTGGTATCAGAAATGTAGGTGTTCAATCACTTGAAAAATCAATTTTTGGTTTGCCGTCTTTTTTCCGGTGTATTCAATGCTGTAAAATGTCCATTTAACTTGTTAAAGAAAAAAAATCTTCAGGTGCTTGTGACACGTTCAACATATACACGATAAAAGCATGCCAAAACTATTACTGGATTCATTGAGAATGATATGGTTTCTAAGGTTTAAAGCACGTTTCTATGTATTCTGAGTATAGAAGTAGTACTCAATCTGGAATAACGAATGCTATTGAATGAAACTTAAAGAATAAGATAGAAGTTACAAGGCGATCCTATAGAAGAACTGTTACTTTCATTATTGATCTATCGTAGCTACAACATTATGCTGCAACATGGCGGATTTAGAAATCTCTCCCTGCGGAGTCGGTACGAAAAAAAGTTCTTAGCGTTAGCCTAGTATCGCCAAATGATGACGCTAAGAAATACCTTCTAAAAATTATTATCATTTCAATTTACAGTGACACCAAACGGTTAGTTGATTTGGCCTGTTATTAGCCACTTTGGGTACCATATATTTTTACCTAACAATTAACACAAACAACCAAGACAAAATTACAGGTTCCAAGCCGTGCATAGATAAAAGTTTTGCGCATCAACTGAGTCAACAGTGGTGTGAATTCATTCATCTTTTACCTTAATCAAGGACAGCTCAGCCATTCTTATTACAGTCAAACAGCAGAGCTGGCTATCGTACGCCTAAATTTTGACAGCTAACTGAGCCCCAATTAAAGCTGCATGGAGTTCTGAAACGGTTGTCGAACTGTAAGTAGACCTCCCAAAGCAGTCGCTGAACTACATCAGCACTTAGCACCATTCTGAGCAAGTGTTGCTGCAGTAGTTCTCCGTACTAGACCGTTTGACCGGTGCATTGTATTTTACTCTGAAAAGATCCATTTTCACTTTGATTGCTAGCTCAGCCATCTATCTAAACAATATGAAATAACAGACGACAGTTCGAGTTTATGAGTTTTTTGACAAACAGACAAAATAATCCACATTGTAATTGGATGCTTATAAAGAATCGAAGATACCTTATTTTCTATCTAACGGCTAATTGCGCTGCCCTGAAACACATTTTTGTTGATTTGGCCAACTTTACCACCTCAAAACACCACTTTTGTAACGCTAGACTAAGTGCTGAAGCAGTTTACCACGTGATGATCAATGGGGCCATTGACATATTAACTATATACTCCTTTTCAGCATGGTGGAGAAATCAACTAAAAACTTGCGCATAGAATAGATTGCACAAAATAAGATGCTGATAAATTATTAAATCACGTGATGACCCTTAACTTCGGGTAGTTGTTGGCCACTAGTTACAATTTATCTGAGCTATTATACTATTTACCATTCTTCCAAAAAGTAATTTTAAACAATGAATACCTAAAAATAATTTTTGCTCAAATACCAGTTATGAGTATTGAAAGAAAAACTTCAAGATCAGTTCTATGCTAAAATGAAACTTTGTCCAAATGAAAAAGGAAGGTTTGGGATGAAATTGTCAAGCTCCTGAGGGATATATCCTGTACAATCACCTGCTGATATATACCATTAGATACATTTGACACAGTTACTTCGAATCTATGTTATGAACAATGGCTCATTCATTGTATCGTGTATATATAAAATTCCAAGTTTATCAGCCACTAGATATCATTTTTACAATTATTTATACTTATTTTCTTTCAACACCGGATCCACGAGAAGTAATCATTTTTTAGTAGAAACCTTTTTTAGAAAATTAATCGGAAACGTGTTATTGCATTTCAGTGCACATATTCAAATAGCCCAACTCTCGCGCATTTTCAACCTCATATCTAGTGTACACACTAACGCATTCATTTGAAGAGACACAGTATGCAATATCTCAGATGAAGAATATTAAAGTGCTGTTTAATAATATCCTGCGTCGTCATTTCATCCTCATATAGATGGTACAGCAATTTCACAGTAAGCTCCGTTCGCATGCAATATCGGAAGTCTCGCTAGAGACTTCCATATAGGTTTTGACCCCGACTATGAATTTAATTAAAATCACGCGACCCTACCGTAGCTTCGCTCCCGACGATCGGATCGTCTAACTTGTTGCGGCAATCGATCTAGAAGTCAAAACTGAGTAGTTTCGTTTTTGTTTCACGTCGTAGAACCGCGCGGTTGTCGAGAACGAAAAATACTGCCATCCTCGTTCCCCTTCCAAAAATAATGGGCGGGTCGTCTGCTTCTTCTTCTTCTTCTGCTTCTTGAGAACTCATAACTCGGGACAGGAACACTTTTAAGCAATGAAAATTGCACCAATAGCTTTAGAATTTGCTGGAGGACTCGCTTTGATACAAAAACGCCTAAAAGCCTATATACGGTCTTACCATTTCTAATTAAGCAAAGGTACCTAGAAAATTTTCACAATACGTCTGGATTGAATTAAATCGGTTAAATGAAAGGGGGATGCAACAGTGATTTGGGTGTTAGAAAAATAAAGGAAACAAGTAAATAAAAACATTCTCTCTGAGAAAGTTGGTGGGATATAGGTTTTTCAGGCAAATAGTATACTGGTGTAAAAAGCAAGGAAACAAGTTTCATCAGACGGGAAAATGTAATAGTCCTATATTTAGCACAGAAACAGCATATGCCTTAGTCGAAGTGTGCTAAATATAGGACTATTACATTTTCCCGTCTGATGAAACTTGTTTCCTTGCTTTTTACACCTGTATACTATTTGCCTGAAAAACCTATATCCCACCAACTTTCTCAGAGAGAATGTTTTTATTTACTTGTCATATACAAGCTTGCCCTAACTAGTTCCCAGACCATGACCAATGTAGAAGTGCTACTTCATTGCAGTTGCTAAGTCAGTAATGTCGCTCGCTTGTTCTAGCACCCATAAGAAGCCAGTGTGTGACAAAAGTGATGCTGGGACTAGTTGCACAAAGTGCTGTACATGCCAACCCCATACGTGTGAGAAGATTAGCACAGTCCAGGACACACCACATTGATTAAATCCCAAGCAGAGTACTACATGTATATCACGTTTTGCTACTGAACTGGCATCAGAGCTCAATACGATCAATGAAGGCTCCAGCAACTCTCATCAGTGCAAATCCACATTTATCATGTACTAAAGCTAATGAGTTGTGATGCATGAGCACAAAAATAGCTTACGAACACTTCCAGGCATCGACTGAAAGAGCAAAAAGGTAAAGCAACAATATCTGCTGGTGGAGTTATTGCCAGGCTTGAAGAGATGGAGAAAAAAAGGCCATCAGGTTAAGAGAGCTGTCATTGTCTGGAAAAATTCATGCTTTGTACCAAAGTATTGTATATTGGCCAGATGACAGAAGTGTCCACTTCTGCTGTTATAATAGACATATAAGCGTGGAAGGCGTCTACTTGAAGGATCAGTTAGTACCAAGCTGAAGAAGACTAGAGTTTACTTTGAGGAGCTTGACCGTGCAAAGGACATTTTTTATGGAAGAAGCCTCAACTAGAGGCGTATCTGAGCCACTATGCATGAAGAAATCAGGAGAAAGTAAAGCCTGAGCTCATTAAGAACGCGTTATCTGTATAGTTAATTACCTTTAACTCCGCTGTTGTCACTGCACGTACACTGTTAACTTTAGTCCCTGCTAGAATAATTGTCCTGAAGTGCTCGTTACGCGCTGCTGCATAAATTTAACTGGTTGGACCGCGGCCTGAAAAATAAGTTCGTACGCGCATGCGCAATTATGTTGTCTCACCCCTCCCCAGACCGTTTTCGATACGACGTTGTCCTAAAACACTCGCACGAACGGCTGGGTATCTTAGGAGGCAGAAAATTGCATCATACATCATAAATACATTCGGAACATTTCCGACTATTATTCAAAAAACACGAAACACCCCTTACAATGGTCATTTCCGGTGTCTGAAAAATGCGGTCACTATTTCTTGTTCTAATAATTGGACGTACGCTTGTACGGTATGAAAAAAAATTGTGAAGTATACCTATAATAATATTAGGAATGCATGCAAGTTTATTATATCCATTACAGTAGTCCTGGAATATGGCTATCTGTGTACTCTTCGTAACGATATTGTTGGCATTCCTCGCTCATGGTAAGTGTGCTCTCAATTCAGTCTCCTTTATTTCTTAATCGTCTCACTTGTGTCGTACGTGCACATGTATAGTGTATTCTTTTTAAAAAATATCTACGTACGTTCGTCATCCTTTTCTAAGTTTCAGAGGCGGCTGCTTGCAAGGTCACCAGTACTCCCTCGACTATGGGTGTGGGACTTCCAGTAGTCTACAACTTCTCTTGTACGGACACCTGCAGCTACTGGGTTCTCTACATCCTTGACTCCTCCATACCCTTGGGTGGACGGTGCCGTAATCTACCGTGCGTTGTTGAGACCTCGAGTATAGACAATGAATCCAAGGCTGCGCGCCAAAGTCTGCGTTTAAAGATAAGCGGAAGCTGGATGACAGTTGCCTCAAATGGAAGCATCATGGCGTTGGCTCAGTGCGCCTTCAGCTACCAAACGCTCACGCTTTTCCGAGCTGCAGTTATGTTGCGTCAAGTAAAAATAGGGACCGCCATTGCCTCATCATCTCCTTCCATCCTCGAAGTAACTACCCAATCCTCCCCCAAAGAGGCAGATGTACCCCTACCGCAAACCATCTCCCCTCCAGTTGTAGACGATGCACTTAACTCTACTAAGATCAGAAAACTTCCAGAAGATCGTGGTTACATCAATGGACGCTAAATACGCCGCTTATATGTATAAGGCTTAATATATATTTTGCATGGTAAAATAAAGTGCATATGTGAAACCGCAGAATCTGGCTATGTAAACCAGACAACTAGACATATAGCTGATAATTTTAATACAAAGAAAAGGAACCGAATAAAAACATCCACTGATCGCCAGATGATGAGGTACGTGTAATTCGCAGCTAGTAGTGGAACAACCAGCCGGCAAGGGATACGTGGAATGCATGGTTAATTGTTTTATTCGTGTCAACGTGGGCACTCCCCCCTGCATGCACTCATTCATTGATCGTGCAGTTACATATTACACATGCATGCACGCATGGCCGGATCTTGGAGTACACAGGCAACTCTCACGGCGTGGGATTAATGGCCTCGCTCAGACGACATCAGCACCTGAGTGTATGGGACTTTTTAATATGGGTGTGGAAACATTTTTGCTGCAATGGAAGAAGGGACGAAGGGGGGTTGAATGAAGATGAAGGGGGGGGGGGGGGGGGGGGGGGATGCAAGAAATGAAATGTGTATGTAGTACCTAGCTAGTCGCCCTACAAAAGCATGTCAGTTTGTTCAAGCTGCTGATTGCGTGCCTATAACGTTGTGATAACAATGTATAATGGCTTTGATCGCCGCTGAGATTTTGAATTCGCTACCTTGCAAGGCCAAAGGAATCCAACACTTAAGGAGGGGGAGAAATGTTGGTCACTATACTTCCCAGAAAACTGCTGATGCAGAAAGGGAAACGCCTCCTCGTGTTATCGCTATATACCGTTGAGAAGCAGTCCGTATAATATTACATGCACCTAACAACTAAAAGCCCAATATCCACCACATCTACTTGTTCCAGGACTGTATAAAAGAAAGCTGTTTACGACGGGGCTTACACTCAGGAACTTTTCCTGCGTAAACAAAGTATAGCACTGTACTATAGATGTAGAATTCGTTTTCAAAGTGGTTCTCTCACAGGGTACAAAGTTAATCATGTGGTTACGCGACCTGACAGCCAGGTCGCGCTATTGTATTTCAGAGCTTCTGATTGAGGTGGTCTCTATTTATTTGATTTGAGTGCGTAATTACCACGTGTTCCTCATGGTGTACTTTAATGGTCGGGCACCTACCATTTTATGTGAAACATAGACCAACCCCTAACCTACTTTAAGTGTACTAAGGTTGGTTTCATATGAATTGCAATGGAGTACCAATGGAGGCGTCAAGCCGCGTGGCAGGAATGATTTTTATCACTACTCGAGTGATGCAAGAGTCGAATAGGTTGTGCTACGTATACATTACGACCATCCTAATTTTAACATCGTGTGTCTCAATCCAACGGTGTTGGCTTAGGCCTTAGTGAAAAACTGTGAAATGAAATTCCTTCCTTAGCTTACGCGCGCGATTTGAATTGCAGCAACCGTGCCAACAACACAAAAAGAACATTATTATTTGCGCAATGTGTACACATGATCGTGATCGTCCAGTGACATAGATCCTAGGCAGACGCCCATGTTACATGACGTAGGCGGCTGCTCATTCCATTATCCATATTCCACACTGAATAACTCATTTTTAAAAAGTGAGACTAAGCTTAAGGCACCTGTTCTTCTTCCTTTAAACATGAAGTAGCGCTTTATAAGTGCAATTCATTTTATTATGCTTTTGGTTCCTAGGATCTACTCACAGGTCCACTCGTTCTTCTAGCTGGCTCCATTGGCAGTGGCTGTGATCCCAGTGTGTGCGTCAAAGTGCTATTCTTTTTCTTTTCCCCTTACGTTCCCCTGCCTGCTGTGCTTGGTCCTTCATTAAATGTTCTACCTCATGCCTCCACCATCACTTACTTCCACTAATCTAAGGTTTGTCCATACAGCAAATGGTCTCCTAACTCCCCTGATCCATTTGGCCTTTGCGTGGCTGATAGTTGCAAACCATGGCTCTGTCTCCTACTGCAAGTTCTGTTGTGTCCTCTTTTGTTGGGTCTTGTGGAATAGGCTGCTAAACGTGTACCGATGGAAGAACCACCAAGCTCAACAGCATGATTAGTCATGCAAATGTGTTGGGGTTTTTTCCCCATAATTGCATCTTTCTAGTAAATCTGTAACCATGGAGGAGGGGGGGGGGGGGGGAGTGCAAATAGGGCATCTTTGGATATTGTTGAATATTGGAATGTAAATGTAACGTGAGTCTACGAAATCACCACTGAAACGTAGAACAGACCAAACAAAAATGCTCGCTATCTATATACCAGTAGTCACGTGCACACAGAATGTTCTAGCTCGATCTAAACCAGTCTGTTCAGTTCATTAGCACACTTCAGGTGTTAAACTCTGTTCCCCCTTCAGTTTCTTGTGTCCACACAAGATGAATGTCTCTTATAGACGGACAGGGGGGTTTCGAATACGTTGAGGGTATCTTCGTACAGGAACTTCCATCTGTTCCTCTTCTGGTCCAAAGTCTTCGCCTCTTTCATTCTCATTTCTGGGGGCATCCTCCTGGGTTGCTTCCTCCTCTACATGTCCCGGGGCTTCTTCATCTTCTGTGATGACATCATCTTGGATCATAGCGTCCTCTTCTCCATGTACCGGGGCTTCTTCTTCATCTTCCTCCTCTAAAATCAAATGCCCACTAGCATCATCTGGCTGGTTTGAATGACTGGGTCTGTGTCCAGCATTCCTCTCATTTCCGCTAATTTGTTGTAACCCAGGTTCAGGGTGACCATAATACAGTTTCAGTCGATTGGCATGGACAATTTGACACTTTGTACTGCCTATAAGCTGTATCTTGTAGTTGACATTGGTAACTTTGTCCAAAACTGTATACGGTCCCCGCCATAAAGATGATAACTTTCTGCTCAAACCACTCTTAATAGCTGGTACATACAACCAAACTATGTCTCCTACCTGAAATAGGCACTCCCCTGTATTTGCTTTGTCCGCTGAGCGTTTTTAACGCTGGTGAGCAGCATCTAGTTGCTGGCGCACTAATGAGAATGTGTCTTTAAGGGACCTCTGTATATTCTGCACGTACTGTGGTATTTTCTTCTTCTGCTGCAGCATCCGTCCTAGCATAACATCCACAGGTAGGCTAGGAGAACGGCCAAACATAACAAGAAATGGTGTGTATCCCGTTGACTCATGGATAGCCGTTCTGTATGCAAAAAGAACAGTTTGCAGATGATCATTCCAATCCTTTTGATGATCACTAACCACCTTAGAAAGCATGGCCTCCAATGTGCGATTAAACCTCTCCACTTGTCCATTTCCTTGTGGATGATAAGCAGTGGTCTGTGTACATTGTATTCCCAACAATGTGCACAAGGACTGAATCACCTCACTCACCAGATTAGCACCTTGGTCACTGTGAAGGTACTGGGGTACTCCATAACGACACACCACTTCTTCTACCAAGACCTTAGCCAGGGTAACACTATCAGTTGTAACCAGAGGAAAAGCCTCCACCCATTTACTAAACAGGTCAGTTACCACAAGTATATATTTGTGCCCCCTTGTCGTAGCTGGTAAAGGACCCATGATATCCATGATATTTTTTGAAAGGGATATTCACTTTCAATAGTGCCAATCGGGGCTTGATGCTTGGGAATAGGATGGTTTCGCCTTTGACAACGGTCACATCGCTGGACATACCCGGGCCAAAAGAATCGTTCCTTCACCTTTTCAAAGGTTTTGCGGATTCCCAAATGCCCAGCATTGTTATGCAACTGCTCTAAGATGGTTTGCTTTAGGGCAATGGGAACGACTACCTGCCTGGAAGGATTATTACTATTTTTCAATTGACGAACTAGAATGCCATCCTCTAGGTGAAAATCATCCTGTGCAGCATTGTGTTTCCCCTCCTGAAGCCTCTGGATAATCTCTGAAGTGTAAGCATCTTTTGCTTGCTCTTGCCGTATCCATTCACTATCTCCTACACTACAGGTTATTCCATACACCGCAGAAACTTGTTCCTTACTTACCCCTGGTCGTCTTGACATTCCATCAGCATTCCCATGCCTTCTTCCCGGTCTATACAGCGTATCCATGTCAAACTGTTGAAGGTACAGGAGCCATCTGGTCAACCGTCAACCTGTATCCTTAAGTCCATGAAGAGAGGTCAAAGGGTTGTGATCAGTGTAGAGGGTAAAAGGTCTGCCATACAAATAAGGATAAAATTCCTTTACTGCTGCAACCACCACCAAAGCTTCTCTCTCCACTGTAGAGTAATTTCGTTCTGCCCTGTTCAACTGACGGCTCCAGTACGATATTACATTTTCTTGACCATCAATTACCTGACTCAGGACTCCACCTAGTGCACTATCTGATGCATCAGTTGCCAATGTGAATTTGTGTTCAAACTGTGGATATGCTAATATAGGAGGAGATACCAACCGCTGCTGTAACACTTCAAAGGCTCGTCCACACACATCGGTCCACTTGTACCCAGCTGCTGACTTCCTAGTGAGTTTATGAAGAGGTTCAGTGATGACAGAATATCCTTCAATAAAGCGACGATAATAATTAGTCAAACCGAGAAATTGTCGTAACTCTTTGACATCATGTGGTGTTGGGTATGATGTTATAGCACGCAACTTCTCTGGATCTGCTTTCACACCATCTCGAGATACAATGTGACCGAGATAGCGAATCTCACTTCTAGCAAAGTGACACTTTTTAGGTTTAAGTTTCAAACCTGCACGGGCAAGATGTTCTGAGCCGTTCAAGGTGTTGAGGGAATGTGGCACTGAACACAATGATGTCGTCAATATATATAAGACACTGTTCAAATGTAAGCCCAGCCAGAACACATTCCATTAACCTTTGGAAAGTTGCTGGAGCAATTGGTTAGTCCAAAGGGCATGACGTTAAATTCGTAGTGACCATCTCGGGTTGAAAATGCTGTTTTCTCCTTATCACTCTCGCTCACCTCTACTTGCCAATATCCAGAGGCTAGATCCAAAGTAGTAAAACACTGAGATCCAGACAGTGACTCTAGAGTTTCGTCAATTCGTGGCAGAGGATAAGCGTCTTTATGGGTCACAGAATTAACTTTTCTGAAGTCTATGCAGAATCTCCAAGCCCCATCTTTCTTCTTTATCATTACCACTGGGGATGACCAAGGACTGCAGCTCTTTCGGATCACCCCTTGCTGAAGCATCTTCTTGATCTCTGCCTTAACAGTATCCTGAAGCACGAATTGAATCCTTCGGAGTGGTTGTCGGATTGGAGACCCCTCAGTGCGGATAGTATGCTTGATGACTGAAGTCCGCCCTGTGCACCCTCCTTCTGACACAAACAGATCCCAAAATTCCCAAATCAGTCTATTTAAATCATGTCTCTGAGGAGTACTAAGGTCAGCTCTAGCAAGGTCCACCTCTGGCATAATATCACCTTGCACATTATCTGGAGTGTGCTCACTATCACTAACTGGCATTATCTCCACACTGGAACTAATGCTAGCTATTGTAGTTCCTGAATACAATGTCATCGTCTCAAGCCATGTGTTCATAACCTGCATGGACACTTCGTTCCTTGGATTTACTGTATTCAGGCTCCTAGCAACTAACAACCTGCCTTGACCTTTATAATTAGGCTCCACCGATCCCTCCTGCCCAGCCTTTATGCCTGGATGTTTGATTGTGGCTGCAACAAACACTTTTGACCTTGCGGGGATCTGTACTGTTTCTGACACAGAAACAACTGCCACAATCTCAGGCTTTATGGTTTCATAAAGTTGCAAGTAAGTGGATCCTGATGTTAGTGATAATGAATTCTTAACACAGTCAATTATACTGCCCCATGCTTAGCCAAAAAATCCATTCCCAACAAACAATCCACAGTAAGTTTATGTACCACAATAAAAGACTGGTTAGTAGAGAATGTATCCAATAAGATTGGAATATTCACACGACCCACAACATCCAATGGGCTTCCATTTGCACCAATCGCACTAGGTGCTGCGCTGTTAATCTCCGCACGGACACTGGAGGGTAAAACGCCATAGGCCACTACCGATACTGCTGCCCCTGAGTCTATCAAAAAGCCTATAGATCGGCCTGCTAACATTCCATGTACTTGTAAGGTAGTGAAATTAACCCCACATACCTTCAATGACGTCCTATCGTTCGACTCTTCCCCCTCTCGACCAGATCCTCGTTTCTCGTTGCCTACGGGGCAGTTTCGATACAAATGTCCTTCCTTGCCACATCTGTAGCAACGGCGGTGTGGACGCGTATCATTCCCGGTCGATCCCTGTTTCTCTCTGAAACGTGCCTCAAGCCCCTCCAACCTTTTAAGCACCTGATCCAGCATCTTCTGTAGCTCCTCATTTCCTCCTGGAGGTTCCGAGGGTGTCTTTGCTCTCACTGCTTGCACTGGTGCAATTCGTTGACCATCCTCAAATGCAAGTGCGCGCTCAATTGAGACGGCGTCCTTCACAGCCTCGTCCAACGTAGTAGGATTGCCTTTCAGTAGGATGTGCTTGGTTATGTCTGAGCGCAACCCCGTAAGGAATCTTTGTCGCAGGACGCCAGACGTTGAAACAGTCTCTTCAGGGTAGGCTTCTTTAAAGAGCTTTTTGAGGGCACCTTCGAAGTCTTTCGCCGTTTCTTGCGCGCCTTGCCTGCGCTCAGAGAAGACCTTCGCCGAAACTAGCGGATCTTTGGAGATGCCAGCTCTATCCATGTAATGTTAGGGTTCGCACACCAGCTACAGACTGGACTATCGATTGCTCAGGATATATTCGCAATAAACGTACAACCATGCACACACGATCTAGCTCCCAAAATCACGTCACACGCACGTGATTCCTGATTACATCATTATACTACAAACCATCAATGCCTTTCTTAACGTGTCCGGGTTGGTCTTTTCGTCATCTTCGAGAGACACATATAGTACTCAACCAGTTTACCTCTTAGCAACGCAGGAAGTACAGCCAACTCCTTTTCTTTCTCCCATTTGTTAGCCGCAACCGCCAAACGAAATTTGGTTCACGAGTGCTCGAAGTCTTCTACACAAATTTCAGGTAACGGGATACTGGACTTAGCCATCCCACCGCTGCCACCAATGTAACGTGAGTCTACTAGTTTAATAGAATTCACCACTGAAACGTAGAACAGACCAAACAAAAATGCTCGCTATCTATATACCAGTAGTCACGTGCACACAGAATGTTCTAGCCTGATCTAAACCAGTCTGTTCAGTTCATTAGCACTTCAGGTGTTAAACTCTGTTCATTACATAAATATTCGACCCCTTGTGGTTAAGGCCATGCTTTTCTTGAATGCTTTTAACAGCTTGCTTCAGGGGTCTGCGCAAACCACTATGCTAAGCCATTCATTGCAGGGTAGTAGTGCCTTGTTATAGGTTGGTTCAGCTTGACAAACATCAGCAGTTGCCATCGTCTGCACCATTTGTAAGGGGAAGTCCTCAATGAGCAAAGAGAACTCTCATGTCTTCAGGTGTTGTCTCTTCCATTATATTTTCAGGCCATTTTGAGTATGCATCTACCACCACCACTAGCAACGTTAACAATTTATATTCCACAGGTTCTGCAAATTGTTGCTTCCATCATCACACTAGGTCCCCTTAGCTATAGGCTCTTCATTTTACCACTACCTACAAGCCTTTTGTGCAGATCATCTACTGGGGAGGACCTGGTTATCACTTTTGATTTTTAAAAGTGCAAATTTAATTAGAGGATATTATCTAGACACACTTTGGTTATTTCAATGTATTTTTTAAAGCAACCTCATTAATTTTTATAAATATGGGCCATGCCCAGGTTGTCATGCAATGGAACTTTATTTATTAACTGCTAGTTGGGTAGTTGAAAGCCTTTTATAAAATATAACTATTTCTCGTATAGTCTTCAAAATACCATGAATGGACAGCATTAAAATCAAAGTATCACAAATACAAGTGGCACAGTTGTTGCACATATAGTTGGTCTGTGTTATTCTTCAGAATTTAGACAAGTGAAATTATTATAACCCTCATTATATGGACAGTTTATTGTACTATGCCCTGTTATGTCAACCATTCCTGACATTCTCTGTAATTATATGTTATATTTTATTGCTCAGGTGGAATTGATAGATGGGTTTTTAATGCACTGACAGCAAGCCCAAGTATTGCTCATAATTTGTAATCTATTCAACTTGCCATTTTATGAATGCTAAATAATAGTCAGTACAGAAGGCACAATTACTCGACATGGTTAAAATAACAGTTAGAATTGTAACTCAGTGGTACACTTGGAGATTCTGATTTTTTTAATTTGAGCATAATATATCATTACTTATTCTTATTTCACATGAACATCATTAATTTTTATCACTCATTGCTGCAAAGATATAACATTGTGCAATCAGATGCATTATAATTGGTAAGATATAAACATACATGTTGCCAATATATCAGGCAGTTAATCAAGGTAAGCAATTCAGCTAAAAGGCACTAAAAGTTACAGTCAGATCAATAGCAGTAGTAGTAGTAGCTGTAATAGTAGCTGTTGTACACACAGTTGGACTGGTAACTCAAAAGGGTCACAACAACAGGAGTAATTATTGTGATGGCTGCCACAATGTGAAAGAGCACAGCAGCAATGTTGAGGACCAGGGCACCGATGGCCTTATTTTTGGCAGCAACTAGGTTTCCAGCAGCCTCATCATTCTTGGCCTAAGGAGAATGTATGCAATGAACAGAGGTATACAGAAAGTGTTTTTACATGCACTGAAGTCTTGCCTGCAGTACAAACAGTTCAAAGAAATTAATTGATTACCAGCCGTAAGCGTCTAAAGACGCGCAGCCAGTTATGTTGGACTAAAATATTTTAAGTGACCAGGCAGTGCTGTTATGACAAATGTGGGCTACTAAACAGATACAAGAGGCATCCAGGTACTTGCGCTCATAAACACTAGTATAGAAACTAAAAAATACCAGCCATGCACTAATTGGAATAAAATGCATATTCGAACGAAGGTCTTTACTCACTCCATACAAAAGATTACAACGGCATCTATACAGAAGGTTGAAGAATTCCTTACCAGGTTGGTGACAAACGTAAGCTTCATTCGACAAAATCGTAACACTAGTGTACATTTAATCAATGTTTTGGCAGCAGTCTAGTGTTGAAGCTATAGTCAACGGATGTATAAAACAAAGTAACATGCCTTCTCATACTAAACTTCATCCATTTAAGCGCCGAAATAAAGCTGACAGAGTTTTGAGTAACGTACATCACATTTAAAACGATAGCAAAAATAATTTGGCCGGAAGTGGATTTACGTTAATAAATTATTCAGCTGGTAATCAGTTAAGCCTGCCACAGTTACATAGTAATATACACTTACACAGAATGCCATATAGAGCAACAGTGGAGTGTGATGCTATAACATAACCATCATACAATTCTGCTAGCAAGAATGAATTATGATAGCTCTAATCGTTAAGCATTTTTCACCAAATATACCACCTGCTCAAAATCATTAGGACAGCTGCATGTACTTTCTAATAACTTGTACTTTATAGATAGGCAGATGATCATGGAAGACTAAAGCAAGGTAATCACTGTTAGAGTGAAGACAGAGAGGCAGGGCCAAATAAATGTACCGAGGTTATTGTTCAACCTACTTCCCCTTGCTTTTTTGACCTAACCATGGTACGTTTCTAATATTAAAAAGAGATCAAGATGTAAGGATAATGTTCAATTAAAAACTAGCAGTCAATGTTAGGGCTATACAGTAAAGCTCAACAGTACTAGTCTAGTCACTGAGTCTTCAGCCAATCATTCTGCGTTCTCGGCAGCGCCACACACTTAATTATGGTTGTACATGTTTATACAAATGTGTTGATAGCAGATGTATTATCATAACTGTGTATTTGCCTTAAAGGTGTGGGTTAAGAAGGTGTGTCTTACATTCACTCTCGGACTTCCTTAATAAATTAAGAGCTCTGTAGTTGCTATTAGAGAACTACAATTCCATAGGCGACCCAAGCATTAGAGGGAAGCCAAGCATACAAAGGGCGCTAAAAAGGGGTAAGGGCATTATCTATTTTGCAATTCTTAATCGCCATTTCTACCCGCAAATAAGTGTTAATAACTATTTACTCTTGAAAACACACAGCTATATGCAGTAATCTGATTGCAATGTCAATAGTTAAAATTACTTGTAGGGGTCTGGAGGGGGTCGGGGCAAGGGGATCCCCCAGGGCCGCCTATAAATTCCCATGTTGTCATTCGCCATAGGTAAAGTGACATATCCATTATTGGTTCCACCAGAGATACTCTCTATATTATCTCCACTTGTTTGTAAATCAATTTCACATTTAGGGTACATGCTTTGCGCGTAAGAGTGGAAAGACTAAATTTAGTACAACATTCAAGTAATTTTGTCCCATTCTGGGAAGTTGAAGTTTGGTTTACAAACAAGGGCAGAGCCAATATTTGTCGTGTAACTTATGCTAACCAAAAAATAGGAATTGTAGTTCTCAAATTTTTTTTTTTTTGAATTTATAATACATATATAAAAACTACCGGACCTTGCATGTACATGTTGAGATGTGTGTCTGTGTGTGTGTGTGTGTGTGTGTGTGTGTGTATAAATGTGGGTTTGTGTGTTTATCTACATACTGTTATCTTTGCAAATTGGACCATTTTAATGTATGTACATGCCATTTGTTACGTGTTTATTGTGCATTTTGAAGTTCTCAAATTGCAAATACAGCTTAATTTATTAAGAAGCCTGAGATCGATAGTAAGACACACCTTCTTAAGCCACACCTTTAAGGCCATATATGCAACGACCTCAATTCATACCTACTATATACCATTGCATAATACTCAAATTGCAAGCAGTGTCTTCTGGGAAATACTGCTCATAGTGCCTTATCAACAAAGCTGGTTTTATTCGCCATTCTCGTTTACATCACAATACTGAGGTATACATTTTATAAATCAATTGCTTCAGAAACATGACTTCATACATGAGACTTGAGACTACACATGTATCGTTCATTACTAAAGCTGCAGTTGCATTAATGATAATGGTTACAGTCTAGAACATTTGACAATATAGCAAAAAGAGCTAGGCTGCCTCCAAATACAGTAACGTCGAATGATTATTTCAAATAACAAAGAGTAAAAAATAACAAAGAGTAAAACTCATTAATCTGAATAATCATTAGGTTTTATATCGTAAACCAGTTGCACACCTCCCCTCGATTATGCACCTTGTCTTGCCTGATGAATTATATAACATATGGGATTGAGGCAGTGAAAAGGGACTTAGCTCATATTTTTTCAAGTTTTCAAATTATTTGACATTCTAACAGATACCTATGCCTTTACAACTTCTTTCTTACGTACTGGAAATTAGTCTGTCCATCATAGAGTTCCAATGGCCTGAATTTTTAATTACACGTACATTTTAATTGCACGCGACAACTTTAATGCTCATTCCTGTAAAAAATATGCCTTGGTCCCTTTTTGCTGCCTCGACTCCATATGATCTATCTACAGTGGTCTCTACCACCAATGTGCAAGTGGTCTATCTCATTTACAAGTGGGCTCTATGGTCTATGTACATGTGGTGGTAACCGTTAGCATTATTAATGCATCACTCACAGCAGATGCAAAGATGATAGCTGGAATTGTGCACAGAAGGGCATACCACCCTCCACATATCAGGCAGAGGACAGTGAGGATGATAGAGAGTGTCATGTAGTGATCCCCAGTAGATTGGTGCACCACAGTGGTGGTTGCCGCTGATGGCTGTCCTGTGACTACTACAACGTTACTGCTCTGCTAGAGGTGCAAAACGTAAATTGACTCTTTAACATAAATGCTGTACGCTGAATGGATACCTGTTGCTGAGAGGCCTGGCCACCTGGAGCATATTGAGGAGGTGAAGCTGTATACCCATATGGCATATACCCCATCTGTGGATGGGATGGTGCATAGCCAGGCTGGGAGGGAGTGTATCCTAGTTGAGATGGGTCATAGCCAGGCTTGGATGGAGTGTATCCTGGTTGAGATGGGTCATAGCCAGGCTTGGATGGAGTGTATCCTGGTTGAGATGGGTCATAGCCAGGCTGGGATGGAGTGTATCCTAGTTGAGAAGTGTCATAGCCAGTCTTGGATGGAGTGTATCCTGGTTGAGATGTATCACAGCCAGTCTGGGATGCATTATACATTGGGGGAACCAATGTATTCATCGGCTGGTATCCCTGTGATTCTGGTAATGTAACATTCAAAATGTCATCAATACAGCATTCACACCGAAACTGATCAGTACACAGCATAAAATGACAGACATGTAGTGCACACCATGCAGCAATACAGGGTGTGCATCCAAGTAGTACTGCTGTAATCATACAGTATTGTTCTTTACAGATTAACCAATTGTGACGTTAGTCACAAAATTGTGATTTAAGGCAAGCAACATTTCAATTGAGGAATAATGCAATACACCAGATCAACCAGATCAATGAAAATGAATACCTATTGTATTGAACCTAACTTTCAGAAAATTTTGCCGAAAAAAATGCCAATTGCCTGGAATAGTATATTGTTAAAGGGTTCAATCGTCGCCGAGACATTCGGCTTTGTTTCCTGCCTCATATCAGATCCCATCCTATGCAATGTGTATTCCAAGTGACGAGGTTCTAACTTTATTGATCTCGATACATTGCTGAGTACACTTTTTTTTAGGCCATTTAAAGCAGGTTTTAATATAAATTTCCAATGACTACAAGGCCGCAATTAGTATGATGCTTTCAGTTGGCTTAGTTCATTTACAAAGCTCACATGCAGCTGTTTTTGCTTTGTGCACAGACGAGAAGCAAGTGACTCTCAACGCACTTAAGGTCAGGCTCAGAATATAACTTTCATAGTTTTATTGTTCGTTTAATACACTTTGTACTGATATAAGCTTCAAGCGTATAGCGCTATAGCCATGATAGGAAAATGAGGTTGGAAAGTATGAAAATTATGCCATTAAAATGATTTAAATAATTGGTGCCTGACCTTAATTACGTTGAGCTGAAACTTGGACTATCACGTCTGGGGATGAGACTAATGTTCTCATGTAGCATGCAAAAGCTAATGCACATATGTAGATGCGAAATCGACACTCAAGTTATGCATTGGATAGCAGGAGTGGCGGAAGAGGGGATGGGGGGGGCAGGGGGTGCTTTAGCCCCCCCAAATTTAACAATCAATCAGTCCATGATATACTAGCTGTATATAAGTACATGTACTCCATTAATATGTATAATGTAGCTGGCATCCTCCCAGGGTACATTTGTCTATCTTGGTGTAAAGTTATTCACATTCTGCGAGTTTAACATCCATTTTACAATTGACGGTGCATACTGGTCCTTTAGACCTTGGCCAGAAATTCCCAATCTCCAATTCTTTTTCTCTGGTCCCAAGCCAGAGCGTCAAAGTGAAGCTATTCAATCGCGGTACGCGTAGTTAGTATAGACAATTACATCACAACCACGCATATCACGATCGGATAGCTTCACTTTGAAACTCTGGCTTGGGACCAAAGAAAAAGAATTAGACCTTGGCAATTTCAAGCCAAGCTCTAAAGGATCTGTACAACAAATATGCACTGTCAAATGTTAAACTGGCTGAACGTGGATAAATTTATTTTCTGTACACGCGGTAGGCAAATATACCCCCAGGAAGAAAGGCCCGGTACATTAGACATTAACGCCAATGATGTTGCTGTTGAATTCTCCATTGCTAACGATGAACGCACCAGATACTTTTACTAGCGCTTTGTAACGGAATTCATCTGGCCATGAAATAATTATCGGTTTAGCCTCCCCCCCCCCACCCCCAAATATGATAAGATTCCGCTGCCCCTGGATATAGTTTGTGTCTCACCTCCGAACCCAAATATTCGGCCTGCACATGACCAATATTTGGGTCTGGAGTCAAGATGTAAGGGGGTTTAGTTCTTGTTTCGACACCAGGTTGATAGGCTATTGCCAGTCTTTGTAACTTACTTTTTCAATCAAGGTCAGCCTATCTATACGTTTCTGAATTCAGAAAAAAAGAGTACCATTATGGTTACAAATGAATGCAGATTCTTAGTGTAATTCAAGGCTGAAACAGTGTCATTAGTTGAACCATGGTGTGCATGTAATTGCAACAATTTGAACCCTTCCAACTAATTTTCCAATGAATAGGTCAAAAAGTATTAGATTTTCATGGATGCAGTGTTAAATAGCAAAGCATCTTTTTAAAATGTTTATTGTACCCCTTCCCCATGGGTAGCAAGCAGGCCCATCATTCTAAATATAACTTAAAGCATCATTTGCTCTGGCCAGAAATAATCAGGGCTGCAGTCATTGCAGATTTATAATTTTGATTAAATGATGATTTAGCTATTTTCTCCTTGCACTATGCGCAATTGGAATTGATCAATAAGATTCTACACCGTGGTTACTTGGGGCCATAGCTGAAACGCTATTAAGATTCAACCTGCTGTGCCAAGTCTTCATTATACTTTATTCAACATCAATGGCAACGATCTGAATTCCCATGTATGCACAAATGTCCCCCATGAGGGAAATCAGGACAATGGACATTAACACTTGCCTCTCATTTTTGATGCTCGCATGTTCCTAGCATGCTAACATAAACATTTGGAGTGCATAGGAGTGGCAAAAAAAGGCATTCTCCTGTAGCTATCGCAACCAAAACACTAAGTATTGCCCAATTATGTTTCTAAGTGTTTAAACTAAGACCTTGCTTTCTTTTAAAATACATATGACATTTAATATGTGCTCTGACAACATATCTTTGAACTGCTAACAGGTATCTTATTTGCATACCACCAGCTCCAGACAAGCCATGCCAGCAGGAACAGGTATGTGTACAACTGCCAGGCACAAGGGACACTGAAGTTCGTCCAGTATCACTGGGTTATTTGAAGTACATTGTGAAAGCAAAAGGAAGGTGGATGAGTGCCTATTATGCCTTGTGAGGTGCTAATAACAAAGAGAACAAAGAGAGTATGTAAATCATCTGCAAACTCTCTGCAGTTATATGAACTTCTTTTCGTTCTTTCCCTAGCCACTAGCAAGAAACGACCACACACTCTGCAATGCGCATTGACTTTATTTGCGTTTATCTACAGTGTTGGTCAGCATCTTGGGCCATGTTAACCCAATATGCTTCCATACGCAGCTTGTGCAGGGTCTTATGCCAACCTTGGTGACCTCCTGTAGCGCTGTCATGACACAATGTCAGGTACTCTTTGCGCAGACATGCCAGTAGCACTGTACTGTAATAGCTTCTGATGTGGGTCCAGGGATGTATGTTCTGTAGACCACACCTTCTCTGAGTTTGAGTTGTGACCATAACTGATGGTATCTGCTAAAAGGTGACTTCCGCCAGATTGTCCCCATTGGCTGTTTCACAGATAACCTCAAAGCTTGATACACCTGTTGTATGATGTCATCTTTCTGCTGTGCTATTCTTATCTGCTCTGTTAATACTCCGGTGGTACTTCTGGTGACTGCTAGATGTGAGGCCCTCCCTACAGTCTCCCTACGTCTGGACAGGGCAACAGCATTATCATTATGGCTCCCTTTTCAGTATTCAACAGTGAAGTTGTACTCCTGTAATGCTAGGGCCCAACGACACAACATTCCTTCCATTCTCTGTTCTGATAGCTATTGCAGTGGTTTGTGATCAGTCCACAGTTAGTGTCTGAACTGCCTTATTCCGTAGACTACAGCCAAACACTCTCGCTGTATTACACTATAGTTAGCCTCAGCTTTAGTCAGGATTCGGCTAGCATAGGCAATAACATGCCCCCCCCCCCCCCCGTTCCAATACTGCCCCTAGCCCAAGCGCACTTGCATCTGTTTGAAGGTGAAATTGGTTTGCTTCCTTATCCACTCAAGGGTTCACCAGAATAGGTGCTCCAATTAGCTTGCACTTCAGTGTTTTAAAAGCCCTGCTGCAATCATTGCTCCAACCGAACACAACATCTTTTTGGGTGAGATTATGGAGTGGCGCTGCCATATCCGCAAAGTTTTGAATGAATCGGCGATAGTATGCCAGCCCCAGGAACTGGCATACTTGTTGCATTTTGGGGAATTGGCCACTCTTCCACGGCTTTGACTTTCTCCCTGTCTGGAATTACACCTGATCCTGTAAAAAGATGACCCAGATATGTGACCTGTGGTGTACCTATCACACATTTCTTGCCTCGCAACGTCAGCCCGGCTTTTCTCAGTCGCATAAACACTTCATTCAGGTGCTTTGCGTGCATTTCATCATCTGTTGAGTGTATGAGGACATCGTCGATGTATGTTGACACAAACGGCAACCCTCTCATGACCTTATCCATAAGCCACTGGAAGGAGCTGGGTGCCCCACACAGACCAAAAGGCATTCGTGAGAACTCAACAGAACCCATACCCGGACCTGACAGGAACAGTTTTTTCTCTACCATTGGGATTCACCGGAAGCTGCCAATAGCCACTCTGCAAGTCCAGTTTACTAAAAAAAGCTGATCCTGACAGCCGATCTTGTACTTCATCAATTAAAGGAAGAGGATAGGCGTCTTTAGTTGTCTTCTTATTCAATTCCCGGTAGTCCACACATAATCTTATATCACCGGTCTTCTTCCTTACATAGACAGCAGGGGCCAACCATGGGCTGTTACTCTCCGTTATGATTCCCTTTTCTAACAGCTGCTGGATTTGTACTTCAATTTCCTCCCGAAAATGTACCGGAATGCATCGAGATGGAACTCATACTGGTGTGCCTGCTGTTGTAATGTGGTGGGATGCCAGTGACGTTGTGCCAGGTGTTGTGACAAATATGTCCTTGAATTTGTCTACCACTGTCTCAAAACATGTCTTGATTATCGGGAATTCAACCTTGGGCAGAGACCCAAACTTTGGGATTGCGCATTCTTCTGTCATGTCCTGGTTTGTGTCTTCCATTGTTTCCCCTATACTTGCAACTGGACACTTCTTTGTCTTGAAAAGAGGCTCAGCTGTCCAAATTGGTTTTATTGAAGACGCTGATTCCTGGTTTGCACTAAGCTTTGAAGGAGCAGCAGTTACCGGAGTTGTAATGAAATCTAACACTAGTCCGTGCAACTGCAGAAAATGTGTGCCCAATATTACGGTGGTGATCAAGTCTTTCACTACAACAAAATCGTGGAGTTTCTCGAGTGTTCCGAATCCCAATGTCACTTTTACGTACCCAAAAATGGGCAGGTTCTCTCCTGCAGCCGTTACCAGCCGTATCTCTTGTCTTGGTTGTATCCGCACTACTCCTGTAGCATTCTGAGCCAATTCCTGTCTGAGGAGGGACACGGACGATCCCGAGTCCAACATCATTTCGGCCGCTGTGTCTCCGAGACTCCCCATGAACGTAGCTATCTTACTTTTTACTGCTGCTACTGAAATTACTTTGGAGGGGCTTACTGGATGTCGGGGTGCATGCTGCCCCAAGCAGGGGCCCCGTTGGAGTTTTCCTGGCGACAATACTATGCAATGTGACCCCGTCTACCGCAATTGAAGCAAATGATGGTGGTATTTCTTTCTACTCTTCCCCTCTTGTCTCGGATTGTTTCCACCTCACCTACGACTTGTTTCAAACTGTTCTGACAGGGCCGCCACCAGGTGGGTAAGTCTATCTATGCTCACAACCATCGCTTGTTCCCTTTCATTCGGTTGTTTCATCGATGATCCTAACGGTCCTGACTCTGTTAGTAGATGTTGATCCTCCAAAGACAATAAGAGCCGTGCGCGTTGGAGCGTTACACCAAGCTCCTTTGTTTCCTCTGCAGCACGCAGCTCTCTGCTCACCCTCAACGGCAGTCCTGCAATGAACTGATGAAGAAGTAGCTGGTCGAGTGCCTTTGAGTCAATTTCAGGCATTGCACGATCTATGAGTTTCCTGAGGTCGTGGCTAAAGACGGCAAGCAGCTCTGCCGGTAGTAATTCCTGACGTGAAATTTGTCCAAGAGGGTAAAGCTGATCGGCATGAGCCCATCGATAAGTTGCTTCTTTGCCGTCTCATAGTCCTTCTTAGTTTCTTCCGCGAGGTCTAGCCATGCTGCCAGTGCTTCGCCCTCCACTAGTGTTGGCATTTTAACTGCCTTCACTTTATCTTCCCACTTATTGGCATCACTACAAAGATCAAAACGCTGGAACCACTCTACAACATCTCCTGAAGAAAAGGGTTTGGAATGCTGAAATGAATACCCCCATCACAGCCATTCTCTGCTACCACTGTAATTGAACTGGCTTTATCACAATTCACCACCCAATTCACAGTGTGCCTATGTATGTACCAAGTCCAAATGTACATCCCATTTGCCCTGCCCTATTGTCACTTCCTAATTACTGTGTTCCATTCAGTAGAGTTCTTCCTCTCCATTCATGAGATCCCCGAAGTTACATGTGTTTAACCCCTTGTCGTTATCTAGCATGTTTTGAGTGCGAATATATTGTGTGTGTGTGTGTGTGTGTGGTTCTTTCATTTCCTTTGAGTCATTGTGGTCACTGTGAACCTTTAGCTAGTTGATCTGTGTGTAGATCTAGCTCCGTAACACGTTATGGGCCCAGAGCTTATTGGACTACTTAAGGTTTTGAAGTCTACAAGGTGAGTTGTGTAGGCGGCGTAGTAAAAGACGATGGCGGTAGAATCTAAGCAAGTGGGAATCATTCCTCTCAATGGTTCAAACCATCCCACGTGGAACTTTCAATGCCAAATGACTCTCATGCAGGATGGATTATGGGACACTCAAGTGAAAGACTTGGATATAGTTCAGCAAAGATCATCAAGGGAAAGAAAACAGCCTGATTTCTATGGGATCAGAGTTGCAGTTGCTAATAAGTCTGGAGATCCAATGTCACTTAACAAAGCACTGGACAGTATGTACAGGGAAAAATAGCTTAAGGCAATAAAAACAGAAATAGAGACTCTTCATACCAATGACGTATGGGATCGGGTTGAGTTGCCTAATGATAGGAAAGCCATTGGATGTAAATGGTCTTTAAGATAAAGAGAGATGCAAATGGAAAACTGGAGAGACACAAAGCTCGTCTGGTGGCTCAAGGATTCTCTCAGTTGTTTAAGAAGGACGATGATAAAACTTCCTCTCCAGGTGTAAGATTTAAATCTCTGAGAACAGTTATAGCATTTGAAATGGATGCTACAACTGCATTTTAAAATGGAGAACTAGGTATGAAATCCACCATTTTTGTGTCTTTTGAGGGGTGGGGAATATTTGCGCAATGAAGTTTGATTTGACTTCATGTTGATATGTATATGAACTGAATTACATAGTTTTCTTCACTCTCTTAGCCGGAGGGGGTATGGCAACTACCAATTGTGGCTCAATACTTAGTAAGTGTTCTTTCACTATGCACTTCAGGTTCTGCACACGGTCTTTAATGGAAGCAATCAGATCTCATTGGCTGGTATAAACCCTTCATGCCAGGTAAGCCTGCCAGCTAATACTCTTCTTCGCCCTGCACTTTGTTAGCCTCTGCCCACAAACCCTACAATGTATGGGAACTTGTTAGTTGTGGTAATCCATACCTGTAGGGAACAAACCACTATGCATGTTGATTATTGATGCAATTCACTCAGCTTATGTGGCAATAGAAAGTTCGTCACCACATCAGGTTTGCAAATACTTATAGCCACATGCCTCCTGATCACCGCTGTAGTATGCTTACCTTCCAGCTCAGTCACCATCGTCTAAATTAGTAACACCTCCTTCCTAAATACGTGCCTGTGGCCTTATGAAACAGTATGCACATGCTCTCTGTGTGAGATGTCAATTGTGCGCAACTATTGGGCATGCCCAGAAAGGGACTCTCGAAATCTTTTGATTTGCTAGTTTTGCTTGTTCATGGTCAGCTTATCGAGAGTTAGTAACTCTCATATAGGATTTGACCCTGATTATGAATGTCATTTTAAAAAACGCGACCCGCTTCTAACAAGACTCCTGACAAGCGATGGCTTACCTTGTTGTCGTCATCATGCAAGAAGGCAACAACAAGCAGTTTCGTGTTTGTTTAATGTCACTAAACCGCAGGGTTGTAGAGAACAAAACAATTTTCCAAACTCGTACCCAGTCCCACGTATTTCTCGTTGTTCTTGTTCTTGTTGTTGTTCTTGACCACACATAACTCAGGATAGAAACACTTTTAAGAAATGAAAATCACACCAATGGCTTCAGAATTCGTTGGCATTCTCGCTTCTGTGGTCAAAACGTCTCGAGGCTACATGACATGTATCGGTTGTTGTGCTAGCAAATCATGTATAGTTAAGCTTACTGCACTGACACGACTCGGATAGGTCATACTTCGCTCTTTATACGAAGTACTAGAAGTATACATGAAGTGTGTACGGTCTGGGCACTACACGTAGTGGTAATTAACTGTGGCATGTATCTGGTTTTGCATTTAATAACGTGTACGTGCGTACCATAATCATCCTTGTGCTTCGATCGTTGTAGGTTTGACACTTTTTGTAACTTAGTGAAGTTGTTTTTCTCAAAATGCCTTCACGTCAGGAAAAGGAGAAAGCCAAACGATGAGCTAAGTACCTCAAAACTCGAGACAACGTATTATAGATTCAGCCCGAGCGGAACTACAAAGCAGAGCCTGAAAAGAAACGGGCCTCTCAACGTGAAAACTATCGAGCAGAGCCTGAAAAGAAATGGACCTCTCGACGCGCAAGGTATCGAGCAGATCATGAAAAGGAACGAACCTCTCGACGTGCAAGGTATCGAGCAGATCCTGAAAAGGAACGGGCTGCTAAAAGACAGCGATATTGCCATAGTCCTGAACGTGCATCTCGCTCGGCGAAAAGAGTTAAGGTCACTCAAAGGTATGTCGTACCTTTACAACCTCCCTCTCATATCAAGATGGATTATCTAACATGCATGCTACGGCTCATAATCGGGTATGAATAAAAATCAAGTAAATAAAAACCTTCTCAATGAGAAAGTTGGTGGGATATAGGATTTGAAGGCAATGGTGGTGCAAAAAGCAAGGAAACAAGGGTCTGTAATAGTAAGGGGAAATGTCATAGTCCTATATTTAGCACACGAACACAGAATATGCTACAAACGGGCCGCTAAATATAGGACTATGACATTTTCCCTTACTATTACAGACCCTTGTTTCCTTGCTTTTTGCACCACCATTGTCTTCAAATCCTATATCCCACCAACTTTCTCATTGAGAAGGTTTTTTATTTACTTGTAAACATTGGATGTCTATAATGAGGCATCATTTTAGAATTATGTGCTAATACTGTAAATGATCTAATTATAGACCTAGTTTAGCTCACGTGATTCGCTTCCAATCCTCTATAATTATCTCTGTTTAAGCTCTTGCAACATGTATATAAGTAGTATATTGACAGCTATAACATCAACCCCTACGTACTTCTAGGCATCAACTCCGGCATAAGTACAGTTTAGGTTCCGTAATTGAAATTCATTACAGTACTATAATTTCGTGGCCTAACAGTTAGTTTAGACATTACGAATATCATTAAGGATGAAATTAATATTTCCCACCACAAGTACACAGCCAAATTTATACAATCTGTACCAGATATGATCTTGCCACCATACTCTGATCAGACACAATTATCAGTCTGAACCAGGTATGATTGCAAGTAATAATGTGGTCCAGAATGATACGACGACCGCAAACAGAATAATGGCACATTCTGGTACATAAAAGCAACAATATGTCCCAGACTGGCGATCATATCAGTATCAGACTGATTACAACATGTACCAGAGGCAGAGTATACGTACAAATAGGTATTACTTCAAACATTACACGTGTCAGTTGTAATTCCAATTCGTGCTCGCCTGTATACATGTACCGGCCATGTCTAAGCGTAAGTTAAGTCTTAGTGTACGTGTATGCTTGCTGGGTAAATCGACGTTCAGGGTGTACTTTACTTTACACGCCTCCATAGTTTCCGATTCACTTTTTAATACATCCAGGAGTCTTTTAACACATATACACACTGAATAGACAAAGCTGCAGCCTGCAGCTAGGTATGTAAATAAGTATTGTCGTTGTAAGGAAGCTATGTAACCTCAATAACATGTGACCCAGCAAGCTTGATTCACCCACTACCGTGATTCATTAGCGTGCATACACGCGCACGTAAGCACACATTACACGCACACACACACACACACACACACACACACAGCACAGCCAATATTCCCTTCTTCCTTCGCTGTGACTGCAATCGTGTGCTTTTCTTTCCCGCAATGTTCCATGCGTAACGGTTGATATGGCCGGGGGTTCAGGGAGAAGGAGTTATTTCTACTGAAGTGAAATGGGTAAGGGGTTTTTCGCACTATCTGATGGTTACTGTTGTATTTTATTTCATTTCAGTATTACGTTGTGCCTTGTGGAGAGAGTTTCAAGTATCAGAGTTTTGATAAGCGCCATCTTGAGAGCCTTTCTCACAGGGTTTTTGCTTTTGTTGAAGAGGCGCGTTTGTGTGGAACAGTACCACTGTGCAGAGGTTGGCTAGTGCATTATAAATCTGGAACATAAATGTACAAACGTACAGGCAGACAATCAGACAATCCGTGCATTAATGAGTGGTGTGGTGAATGTGAACCTATAATGTCAGATTGTAAGTTGCTATTCAAGCATAATAATTTTTATTTATTATTTTCTCCCTTATATTCAAAGGGAGAGAAGATCCTATCGTTTGTTTGGTTCATTCTCAAGCAGATGGGAATTTCAGTCCCTAGTCTTGCCAGTGTCAAACAAGTTACCCAATATTGTAACACTCCTGTTAAAGTAGGTTGCGTTGTAGCAATCAATAATTACACAGTGCATCGGCTGAACTGATGTATCTCATAGTCTCATTTGAAAGGCAAAACACATACACGTAAGTATGTACATGCATGGTCACTAAACATATCATAATGTTATATTTCAGAGAGATTTACCATGGAAGTGTCTGGAACACTGACTCTTGCTTTCTTGCACCCAGGGTTAAACTCTCTGATGGCAAGTCAATCGCTTCGAGGGATTGTGTTTATCTTGCTTCTTGCTGAGTTGGGAACAGTTGTAGGGGTGGTGGTGAAGTATTTCCATGCAAGAACTCCTTGTGCTGGAAGAGCTATTTACCACCTGGAACACCAAGAAAGGTATGCACACAATGACACATGTACATATATAACATGTACTCATTTGCCTAGGCATCAAAGTGCTCATGCAATCTGTCAGAGTTTCCGCTTGTTTCTACTGGAAGACATGCAACTACCCTCAACAAGTTGTTGCAGTGCTGACCAAGTGATAGAGCACCATGCTATCATGTCACAGCACAAGTGTTTGGTAAATTCAGAGGACTACACAGAGCTTGTAGCACCACAGTGCAATGTAAGATCTATGCATAGTGTTGGGGCGGTTTTTATTACCTTCTCTTATACTAAATTTTAGATGCTGTATGGAATCTTGTTTAAGTTGCAAGATGGAGGTGTGGTGTGTGCTTTCAGAAACTGCAGTCACAGGATGGTGCAAGGCCCTTTGTGAATGAGTATGACTGTCCCCTGCTGGAGCTGACCAGAACCATTTTCGCCACATCTGGGAGAAACGTATTCCAAGCAGTCTTGGTTGTCCCATGAATGTGGTGCTAGCTGTTGCTCTGAGGAAGCACTACTGATCATGACAATTGAGAACGTTGAATGGCAAGAAATTACTTACAAAACTTATTTTGAACATGACTGGAGCAACACTTTGTATTCCTACAATGTTTATTGTGTACTACGATACGTCAAGAGTGGTAAAAATAACCTCTTCCGTACAAGGAAAACCGCCATATGAATTACGTTATTAGTAACTGTAAACACTTCCATACATGGAAAATAAATTTATGTTAGCGCATGTTATCATTCTGATCCAAAGCCGTTGTACAATCTGATTTAGGCTGTTACGACAGTCTCGGACAGTCGACTTGTCTACATACCTTGTACCAGATTGTTCACAACCTTGTATACCATATATGTTATCATATATGGTGTGTGTATGGGTACAGTCTGGGTCAATAAATAGAATTTGGCTGTGTACCGCATCCTTCCATGCTGCACGCGCTAGGGCCATTTCACCGCCAAAACTTGGTGTAGTGTTTAGAAGTTCTAACTCCCCACAAAACCGCGGCCCCAAAACACTGGTATCTCCAAAACCACGTGCGTGCCGTCCGATACACACACGTGCTGTAGCGTGCTACTCAATGCCAAGGCGCGGACGTACCTCTGAAATGATTGCCACACGCTTGCAACATCCCACGATCTTTCACTCTCAATGTGGATGACGGTAGGGCAGAAGCAAGTGAGGGCCAAGGTTTGAGTCGCCTCGATTGCAAATGCCAATACGCGCAATAGCACATACGCAATAGCTAGTAGTTAGGTACTGTATACCAATTATGATTATTGTCACGTGACCTTAATTACCGCATGACGTCAAATATAATTCGTCCACCACTAATAACCCATGCCGTTTCTGCTAATGATCATTTTAATGCAGTACACATTTATAAGCAGATACAAGGGCTTGGTTACAAGCGATACACTGAAGAAATGCAATTTATAAACATAGCAAATGGTGTGTCTTTTTCATATTGGCGTCTCCATGCAAATTCCACAAGACAAGTGGGGAAAAGGTCAGATGATGTTCCGAACATATTTTTGTATTTTTTTTTTGCATGTGCCCAAGTACTCTCAATCGTCTGGGTATGAGCTCCTGTGGTGGGATCAACAAAGTTAACAGAATGGTTCACCGTATGGTGCTGGAATCCCCGACGTTGCAATCGAGCGTAGGAACGCCATTCGTCCGTGTGAATCTCGGTTCCCGGTAATACATGCTTTAAGATGATGGGGAGCAGAGTCGCAGCATCTCATGATGAAACGACTTCCATGAAGACGTGGTCTGTTCCCCTTTCCACTCCGCCAATTACCCAGTGCCCTTCTCTCCAGCGGCCTCTGTTATATTTCCTCTTTCCGAACTAAGCCTCGTCCACTTCTACTACCGTACCGGGGCCACCTATTTTTTGACTATGCTCAGCAATGTATACAACACAGAGCTCGCGGCAAAAGTTGCACCAATCTATACTATTGTACTTTTCGAGGATATGTCCACCCACTTCATAATGGTTTTTTGTGGAAGGTCCTCCGTCCAGAGATACGTCAACTCCAGGATCTGTTCTATGCTCAGGTGGCTGCGTGAAAACCACGAATTCACACAAATGGACTTGGCCCTTCTGCAAGTTGGACAGCGCCATCTATAGTGCATGTAAAATTGTACATGTACAGTACTAGAAATTCGTCCTTTTATATGCATGCCGGCTGGCTCACCTGTATCCATCAATCCCTTTGTGGTTTACCCATGACATTGGAACCTTGCACTGGCCGCATTTTTGTGATCGAGCGAGCAAACCTTTTGCCTTGCACCAGGATATAGCCGTGTCTCTATCACACAGAACGGTCTTGAGCAGTCGTTTGTAAGACCAATACTCTAATGGCAACCCGAAAGGTCCACCTACCATTTCAGTGATGTACTAGATGGTTGTTGAAAGGATTTTTATAAAATATTTTCCCCGCCTTTTAATTTCACGCGCCACTAAGACGATTGGTTAACTTCTTGGCGCGTATTTCCCTCACTTGATCCTGATTGCTCCTGCCGGATCCTATTGGACAATTTTTATACCGCGATTGGCGCCATGATTACTATCTGATGCAGTACTGCGATTAGCGCAGACCATAGAAACTGCGCATGCGCAATGAATTTTAATGAGGCTATACACCACACAGAGTACATGTACTATGTTGAGTATCGCTTGTACATGTAAACTACCTTTACGCATAATGAATAATCATTAGCAGAAATGGTGCTCAGAGATTGCGTGCAAGAGGGTTGTGAACGAATAATAAAATTCACACGCTATCTCATGTGGTAAGGTCACGTGACAATAATATATTAATTGGTATACGGTACCTAGCTACTAGCTATTGCGTATGTGATATTGCGCGTATTGGCATTTGCAATCGAGGCGACTCAAACCTTGGCCCGCACTTGCTCTAGCCCTACCGTCATCCACATTGAGAGTGAAAGATCGTGGGATGTTGCAAGCGTGTGGCAATCATCATTTCAGAGGTACGTCCGCGCCTTGGCATTGAGTAGCACGCTACAGCACGTGTGTGTATCGGACGGCACGCACGTGGTTTTGGAGATACCAGTGTTTTGGGGCCGCGGTTTTGTGGGGAGTTAGAACTTCTAAACACTAAACCAAGTTTTGGCGGTAGCGCTTGCAGCATGGAAGGATGCGGTACTTGTGGTGGGAAAAATTAATTTCATCCTTAATGATATTCATAATGTCTACACTAACTGTTAGGCCACGAAATCTTAGTACTGTAATGAATTTCAATTACGGAACCTAAACTGTACTTATGCCTCAACTCCTACTCGTACTTTTAGCTACACTCGTGAAGCACAAATAATAATTCAGTCCTTGTGCACGTATGGCTTTACGCATGGTTAGGAGCCGTTTCTTTCCTTGGAATGTCATTTGTAATGATATGTCGCTTGCATAACGGACTTCGTATAATGAGATGCGGCTAGAAAAAAATTTGTAGCTCATAGTGAATTACGGATTCATTTAATTACCAGCCGCAAACGCCAGTGCAAATTCATTAAATAACCCGTGCCTGGGCAACACGTGCGTGACAAATTATTAGGGTAGCGTAGGTAGTGATCGCCACCTGCGATAACGTCAGGAGTGTTCGCCACCCCCCTGTTTATTCCACAGAGCAACGTTACTTGCGTAAAACTGTGTATGGTGCTAACTAAGGAGCTTATTAGGGTTGTTTTAAACTCATATAGAAAGCTCCAAACTTATTATTTTTGTTTTTATACGCTATTAAAAGTGCGGGTGGCGACTACTCCCCCCTGGCGAATATACCTGACGCTACCCTACATGTAAAATGCATATTTTGCGCCATATGCTTTGAAAGATTATGGTTAACATATCCGTGGTTGCATTAGCATAGCCCATTGGCCACGAAAAATGGGCTTTGTTTTCTATAAAATCCAAGCTCAGTTGTAAACACCACCGACAAACCAAGCCCTCCTCCACACAACCCCAACCCACCTCCCGCTTTTTCCGTGAATCACCCACAAATACATCTGTTACAAATCTAGAGACTTACCTTTACCATCCGCCATCACGCATGCTCTCGTCGTCAATCTGATTTAATTAATCGCAATCTTAACTCTCCGCACATCTGCACGTGCAGGACACCATTAATTAGGCCTATTATTGTGAAACGATCTCCATGATTAGCAACGCAACCAGAACCTAACAACCCTACAGGGGCGGCGGAAGAGGGGGGGCAGGGGGGGCTTAAGCCCCCCAAATATGCATTTGGGGGGGCTCAGCCCCCCCAAATTTAGCGATCGATCGGACGATGATATGCTGCCGTATTATAAGTACATTAATATACCTGGCGTTCCTCCCGGGGGTACATTTGTCTACCGTTCTGCCAGTTTAACATCCCTTTTACATTTGACAATGCATACTAATCGTTTAGTGCTTGGCCCGAATTCCCAGGGGGTCTAATTCTTTTCTCTGGTCCCAAGCAGACCCAAGCCATAGCGTCAAAGGGAAGCTATTCGATCGCGGTAAGCGTAGTTAGTACAGAAGATTACACATAGAAACCGCGCATATCGCGATCTAATAGTTTCACTTTGAAACCCTGGCATGGGACCAAAGAAAAAGAATTATACCTCGGCAATTTCGGGCCAAGCTCTCTAAAGGACCTGTACAACGAGCATGCACTGTCAAATGTTAAACTTGCTGAACGTGGATAAATTTAATTTCTATAAGCACCGCGGTAGTTAAATGTACCCACGGGAGGAGTTCCCGGTGCATTAGACACTAACGCCACTGATGTTGCTGTTGAATTCTCCCCTACTAACGACGAACGCACCAGATACCACAGGAATAAGTTTCAAAATCCCAGCCTTGGGATTTTAGAGTGGTTTTTAACAAAAAGCCTCCTGGAATTAAGCGTCTAGCATGGGAATATCGCAAAAACCATCCTGAGATTTGGCGTCCAGGGTGGGAATGGCCTAAAAACCATGCTGGGTTTGTCGAACAAAAACCATGTTGAAACAATGAGCTCAACATATTTTTGTTTTGTTAAAAAAAACACCGTAAAAACCCAAGGCTGGGATTTTGAAAACTTTTTCCTGTGTACTTTGGTAGTACGGTAGTTTTACTGGTGCTTTGTACCGAAATTCATGTGGTCATGAATATAATTATCGTTTGTTCAGTTTAGCCCCCCCCCCCCCCAAATATGATAAGCTTCCGCCGCCCCTGCCCTATGACCTCTGGAATACGAGCCAATCATCGTATTCTTCAAAAGAGCAAGGCAATATACAGAACTATGCTGTCGGTCACGTGTACCTGCCACGTTGTTCATGCGTAGTATATGTAGTAGATCTATGAAGCGCCACTCGTCATTTTTGACTCGTGGAATCAATAACAATTGCAAGCCCGGTTTTAAATGTTACTCTATTTTGTATCTGACGTATTGCGGTTCACAGCAAAAAAACGCGTCGAATCAAATTTTGATTTGCAATTGATTGATCAATGACATTCTGATACAGAAATGTTGTATCAATCCTGTATCAGAATGTCATTGATCAATCAATTGCAAATCAAATTTTGATTCGACCCCCTTTTTTTGCTGTGGTTGGTAATAATTAGAACAGTACGCTATTAATCTTGTAAATGAAAGTGACTGCTTATTAGAGTCACCCAACGTTTTGAAGCTGTCCATAACTAAACAGAACCAGCTAATGTAAAAATGATCACAAACTGAAAGCCATATACAACATATTCTTTCTATGCGCACAACTCAAATCGACCACATAATTAAAAGGGGCGGTTACGAATTTGCTGCGTACTTTGTATAGAGATGATGTAATATACAAGCCTAAAACGCTGACATATTTTGTATCGCCACAAACAAGCCTAGCGTATTGTCGACAAGGAAAACCCCGCATCAAATCAATATTATTTATTATTTTGATTTTACAGATGACTGGAGCACGCATGTATAAGAATATTGTTCAATCATGCGATCCTTTATAAAACATTCGCGATCTTTTTTTTTTCTGTGTATGGTTGTTACGTGCGTATATACATATATTGTACATGAACAGGATGATATAGGAATCACACCCCAGCCGGCCTTTAGGCAACACCCCCGGGCTGGTAATAAATGCTTTCTTCACGGCTAGGTCGTTCCTACCTGGCAATCTGGGGGCCCAGACGGTAAAATATATTAAAGGGGCCCAGATTGCGGTTTAGGAGTGGCAGCCTGAGGGCCTACCCCTTACCCTGAGTTATCCAGCCCAGCTAGGGGGGGCTCAACAATTTAAATGCGAGCTCGAGACTCTAAAAATTTACTCGCATGCATTTTTTTTAATTATGCATATGTGCAATTTATTATTTTTATTTATTTATTTTTTTGAACAGTCTAATATAACTTAACACAGTTACACTGAATAACAAATAAAATAAACTAATAATATGCATCACTGTCCTCAAAAACAAGGTAATCTTCGCTCGCAAAGGTGCCCAGAACTGAGACAGCATTACCTCGCTGTACGCCTACAGCGAGGCGTTGAAGTAAATATGGAAAGGACTTCACTTCCCCTGACACCTTACGAACACGACAAGCAAGATCCTTTAGGAATGAAAGAGTCTGTTTTCCAAACACACCCGATGTTTCTATGACAACTGGAGCAAACAGATACATATTGCGGTCCATATTTGAGTATTTGTTGGATTTCTGTTTCTCAGCTTGGTCAGCCACTGCCCCTGCCTCCTGTGATGCAACTCTGCTATAAGAAGGTGCATAGGTGTCGACACATGTTGCATCCCATACGAGAAGTTTCCACATTTCCATGGAACCAAGGTAGCACCATCTGGTCTCTTACCATCAGAACGAGAGATTCCACTGGGTTCAAGTCGTGATGGAATTCGAGATGCTCCAAAAGCCCTGTGGATGATATCATTCAAAGAACTATGACGGTGATAACGACCTTGACTCTTAACACAACTAAGGCCATGGGTGGCGAAGGCAGTGACTTCACAACCACAGTGATGGCAACTATGTGGTTTACAAAATGCCAAGCCAAGACGGAGGCTGACAGCAATCTGAAAGGTGGAGTCATCCATTCGGAGACCCAATGAAGATAACGGCAGAGCATTAAGCCAAATGCCTGATTCTTCTAGATTATTGCATGGGTATACGAACATGTACATTTTTTAAATTGTTAAAATGATTATCAAGTTACAAGAGAATACACGAATGGGAGTAAATGCACGTACAGGATTACTATTATTTATTTCAATCGACATAGATCATCCTCAGTATTACTTCCACCTACAGTACATATAATACACACTTTACCTAACATGCACAGTTTACAGAGAACGGGATAGGATGGCTCAAAAATTTGCTTTCACAAGGGCCAAACTGAGTCTTCCAAATATTTCACTACAGACGAGTGACTTGGGATGTCCCTGCCTAATGGATAAATGGGTGGCAAGTATTGACAGTGCTTGAATGGCCTCAGTACCCCAACATCCGTATGTTTCCACTACAAGAGGGATACAGACCCAGCCTGGTTCCCTACACCTTTCATCATTTACCCTATGCTCGCATATCTGAGCAGCCAAGGCAGCTGAACCTGCTGTCACACACGCTTCTTGAAAAATGTGTGCATTTAGCGTCAATGTGACAGACAGGTCAAATGCTGCTGGCTTACCCAGGACCCAGTTTGGAACTAGAACTTCAGCTGGACGAGTATGTTCCCTAGACCACCCACCCACCTCTAGTTGTGGAGCAAGACATGCACGATGACAAAAATCATTGAAGATGTCCCCAACCTGATGTGATGAGAGACAACATCACCCCCCAACTTGCAACACAGTGCATAATGGCCATAAGTATCCAAGGCAGCATTATATTGAGAGCAACTTTGATCTTGAGCAACTGGGTTACCAAGCCACAATTTTATTGCCGCATCAGCTGTTCCTCACTCACTCAGAAGTTCCTGTCAAACAAAATTGAGGATTGTCAGTTAGGGAAACTTTTTGATAAGTTCACTCCAATCAACAGAGCTCATCTATTATCCATTTCATCACATCATGCCTCAGCTTGGCTATCAGTTAATCCATCACCCTAGCACTTCACTTGGATCCATCACCTTCACTTGGAACCCTCTGAATTTCAGGTCCAACAGAATCAGGAGTAAGTGAGTCAGGTGGATCCACAATGTTGCTATAAAGGCCTATAGAGTGGTGCAAGTACCTACAAACCTCATAAGATAAGCCTCAACTGACAGCTGAGGCTAAGTATGCAGCAGGAAAGTGGTAGGAGACACGATGCAAGCCTAGACCACCTCGACTTAGACTAAGTTGTGCCTACTGCCACGCAAAATCGGGAGTGTCTACTGCAGTACACACCACAAAACACTGCCGCACCTCATCATCAAATAGATTGAGGGCATCACCAGCTAAAGAAGGTGGGTAGTTCTGGCCAGATGTATCAGCCTACAAAACCCTCTACATTGATGGAGTAGAAGCATGGCTACATGAGGATCTGAAGAACCCACGTGGGCTATTTGCTGGAGCAACTTGGATGCGTCTGTACGCTTTTGAGCAATATACTTGGCACAAATCCGAAAATCTCCTATTGGGGCCCCCAAGTATATCGAAATGAGGCACATTTGATTTTTTTCATTTCATCTGGGAACCTACTTAGGTCATTGACGCTGATTAATTCACATTTGGACAAATTGATATGAAGTCTGAGAGGAGGTCCCAATGATAGAAAGCACACGTAAAACAGCAGAGATGGGACCAGCCACAACACCATCATC
The DNA here is from genome assembly GCA_963681505.1 of Eunapius fragilis. NCBI lineage: Eukaryota > Metazoa > Porifera > Demospongiae > Spongillida > Spongillidae > Eunapius > Eunapius fragilis. The sequence goes on along the minus strand of OY811978.1, from coordinate 4,999,712 downwards.
TATATACCACATATGAAACAGCAGAGAGGCACACTCACTGTCAGTAGCATAAATTCCGACGTGTGGCTTGATTGTTTGGAGCCAATCCTGAAGAAAGGAGGGCCTCACAAGCTTTTGAAAAGAGTCCCTTCTAGCATAGGAGATGGCAGTCTGAATTTCTACTGCCAGGAGGAGAAGTACTTTTAGAAGATTGTTGATTTGAAGCCATATTCCATAGCACATCAAAATGGCCTTTTGACCATAGATCACACAAATCTCTAACTGTAAGAGGTTTGTGGTGACGTCAGCAACACTTAGGAGCAAACAGTATGCACTTGGGCAGCATGAAGACTTTCAACCATGCCTCCTGGGTATTCTCGTTATTATTATAATACAGTTAAGTTTCTGAGCGTGACAGCGGTGCCCATGCATTGGCTCACATCAAGGTAATACTAAGTCTGCCATATAATTGGCAGATGGCATGCGACTTGGAGTGGTTTCCCCTGGTAGCTAGGCGAGTTGCTAGGCAAGATAAGGTCTGCATGGCTATGCCTATTGTGATGAGAGACCCCCCCCCCCTCATGCTTGCATATTAAGGCGTGGTGGCCTAAAGCAAAGCAGGGTAAAGAGGATTGTTAGAAACAGCAATGCCCCACCACTTTATAACAGCCTGGAACTCAGCTGGGTCAAGATGGAAATTGCATCCAATAGAAGGGATAACTGAGAGCCAAGCTGCTGCATGTGATGATGAAACTGAGAGCAGTCGTGCTTTGTCAGGCAGAGGCCTTGTTAAGTAATTCCCCTAGATGATGGTCTTTAATTTTACCAGACAGGGATTTCTGGTACTGCACAACCTCAAGGCGATCCAATACTAAACAGGGGAGACATTATTTCAAGGCAGTTTACACTGCATGCACATGTGCATTTGCATGATATGAAATAATTTAAAAGTAGGCTGTGGCTAGAGAGCCGGTACCGGCAGTCTAAAAAATGGATATAGTACCGGTACCGGCTCTGTAAATATAATAAATGTAATGCCGGTACCGGTTCCGTAGACAGTTTTGGCTGGAAAACCGGTACCGGCTCTCTTGCTGCAATACCGCAAGTAGCCGGTACCGGGTCTGTAGTAATATAGTTACGAAGACGGTACCATTACACTACGCATATATATACTCATCGTGCACCGTAGGTTCTAAGTCCCCTGCCTCTCCATGAAAATGCTGTTAGCTAGATCCTGCATTGTGGAGTCACATGCCTTTTGATGATCAGGTATGAAATATTTCACTGAAAAAAAGTCCACTTTTCGTTTTCATAAAAAGTACACATCTGAAAACATATGACCGCATATAAATAATGAATTATTGAAAGACACACAATGAGAGTTTAGTTTGCATTTAAATTCACCAAATTTTCTTTCCTCTGCACCTAGCAACTTTGTCACTTGTTAATTGGAAATGGCTTGAGACATTGGACCTCATAACATTGCAAAAGGTGAGTTCGCATCTGTTCTTCTTCAAAGCTTAGCAGACATAAATCGTCCCCATTAGCAGCATGAAAGGCATAAGCAATGGCATAGATTCCACAATTCATAGATCCTTTCTTCTGCTGTTGCATGCACTGGCAAGCGATGTATTGTTACCACATTATCCTCTGAAGTGTTCTGAAATAAGACTCTTATTGATTCTTCCAAGGTTTGTGTCAGTTTGTCACTGGCCAGGCTGTCACATAAATACAGCTTTCCTTCTGCGTACACTACTGTAACCCGGTGGTAGTGTCCATTGTAAAGAATCTGAATAGCTTTAGGGACAAACATGTAGGCACCCGTATCATGGGTGCGTGCAAGTATTTCAAACTTACCATTTCCATTCCCATTCACAGGAACAAATTGTTTATTTTGGCAGAGAAGTGTTGACTGACATCCCTGCAGTTGAGGAAACTGTTGCTGTATCAAATTTTGAGCTGCCATCATATGTGTATCTTCTAGCATCTGCCCGTTTTGCAGGTGTTCTATACCACTTGGTCTTAATCCCAAAGTTGATGCACGTCTGGGTATTGTCACTGCCTGCAACAGTTATCAAAACTTAACACTACAATTCATATAGTAAAAAAGCCTTATATTTTTACCTCAATTAATCCTTTTGGACCATGGAATCCTAAATTCGAGTATGTAAACATTTTAAAATCATAATTGACTTAGCACTTACTCTTGGTTCTCATTTTCATCACTTCATTATAAACTCCTATGTATGACCTGCAATATCAGTACCGAGCTTTGGGTTGGGATTTTAGTGCCACACAGCAAAGATGATACCAGCATAGACAGAGCTCACAAAGTACTGATGGAGACTCGTGATTGCAACATTTGCAGGTGAAAAAGCAATTTGCCATTTTTATTTTTACAGCTCCAATCACTGTTTGCCAAGCATCCCTGCTAAAGTACTTCCGAATGAGGTGTATATCAATATTTTTGTCCAAAACGGCATCAGTTATTTTCTCAGGGCTTATCTGAACTTCATTTTGTTCAATCATTTGTTTCCCATCAAGGATTGCTAATGCAATTTTCTTTTCTACAAACCACTGTAGCATAACTAAACATGCAGATACATTCAATTAGTCATACTAGTGTTGGTCACACAACCACAACAGGTAAACTAAACCTACTGTTTTCCTTTATAGACGTATGAAGCTTTGCAAATGGTTTTGGCTTGGTACTCTTTGAATTCTTAGATGGCAAGCCAACCACCGTGACTTCATGCCCCTTAGGTCAGCCTCGCTTTTGAAGAATTGGTGGAATCTTTATGCCTACACAATTAATTTCACACCATACATTGCATTGGTTTCCCCAATTTAACTTACTCTGCAAGCAAAATTCATTTTCTTCAACACTCTTTTTTTCAGTTTGCCAAGTTAGATGTTCTTCTTCAATGTCACTTTTTACTTGAGCATCTGGAACACACGTGACAGAATGCATAAAGCATACATGTGACATAAAATGATATTAGCATGCGTACCGGTGTATCATCTTTTTCTTCAGCTGGAATCTCGTTAACAATTTCGCCTTTTATAAATTGAATTGTATTATAATGCCTTCATAGTACACAGTCATATAATCTTACTTGCAGTTTGCCACTGCACAATTTCATCTTCAGTGTCACTGATTTCATCAGCTATAGCACACTCTCAAACAATGTTTAAAAAAAAACTTATACATACCTTGACTAGTCTCATGGTTTTCTGTTACGTTGTGAACTGGTACATCAATGTTACTTTGATCTGCATGTTTCAAAAATTGTACAGAGCTTAAAAAGACCTTTGCTTATGTACTTTTCTAATTCCACTTCTTCAACAGCACACAATGACATAAAAGAATTTACACAAGGCACATAAACACACCTTTTCCTGGCAATTGATCTCATCTCCTATGTTATCACGTTGCTCAATTCTCAATCATATGATGCATGCATACATCATACCATAAACAAGTGTGACACTCAACTGCTGTTCCCATGCGTTAATCAGCCGTTCCAACAACTCACATCGACCAGAAAAGTCTGAATGTGAGCTTTCAGAGGCCAGCGAAGCTAACTTTGTTGTAATAGTGGAAACTTCGTGAAACTTTTCAAACTGCAATATGGACAGAAGATTTAAATCAAATGCATGCATGAAATATAATGTAATGTACCTGAGACAAAACTTTTTTGCGTTTTTCTGGAAGTGGAACAACACTATAACTTGTGCAGAATTTGAATGTGATGCACCCTTAGTCAAAAACACACAATGATTGGACCCATAATACGGCATAGTCCAACGTTGATCACAAATACATTCATCAAAAAGATCTAGTCCTAGGGTCTCTCTCACAAAGAAAATGTGGCAACATGGCACTTTCATTGATACCCATAAGCGGCAGCAACATTGTAACATTTTTGAAAATATGGGTGGACGTGACCCCCATTTTGACTTCATACACTTCAGAGTTACAGCTATGCATTACTATTACAACTTGCTTCCTGAGGTGAAGCTGTTTTTGAACAAACTTGTAAGCATATGGAGTTAGGTATCGCATATACTTGGTTGAATATACATCAGCAGCTGAGTGAAATGTTGTAGGAACCTTTTGTGAACAGAGTGCAGCTTTGTGATCTCTTTCACATCTCAAGACTCTCAAAATCAAAAAGAACTTGTCCACAAATTCTTCAAGTGAGGAATATCGGGAGATTACAGACTTAATGAGAGATCGTCACCTACGCGTAGGCGTTGCAAATCGCTTTATTCCAAATACTGTACAAACAGCCAACGCTTGAAATAATAAGGACCAATATAATAAAGAGGGCTACTTGCAAGCTGGCGACAGAAAACAACGCCAGCGTGCTGCTAGTGCTACGAACGCTCTGTTGGGCACGCCCCTCATTTAGCTGGAGTTGTTCCGTTTTGCAAAAAACTTATTAGAGGCATTCTTCGTTTTATAGGCAGATATAGTTTTAACTCTTTTTGCCAAATACACACGATTTCCAACTTTTATACTCACTTTCATCAAGATCGTAGGCAATTTTTGTACGCTCCTCCATCTCGATCGTGAATCTAAAGAGCCGATGGTTGAATGAGCTCCAAAGCGAATTATAAACGAAGCCCTATGCTTAAGTGTTACTTTATTCGAGTTCAAAGTTTTATACAGCATTGAATGCGAGGACCATACGTTGCAATAGAACGCCTACACGTAGGCTAAAACAACACATGTAGGCGTTTGTTCGATCTTTCATTAAGTTTGGCATTTATACTTTCTAGTCTATTGTTTGTAGTGTTATAAAAAAATTCCAGTGATGTGTTTTAAACCCATTGACCACTGATCTCTAATTGAATGCCACTGCTCATTGAAATAATTCATCACAGCAATAGGAGCATTCGCTTGAAAGTTATGGTATAGGTCCATGTATTCATTAATGGTGATTTATGCATATGGCTGTTTTGTCACTGCTGTTTGCGGCTGGACACAATTCAGATAATTGGCTAATACGGTATACTTTTGAATAGTGTAAAATAATTTACTTTTAGAGCTCATTATGAATCGTACTTTTTGTGACCCACATTTCGTGCTTTTTTCAAGTCATAGCTTTGAGATGATTTGATCTTTCGTATTCCCTATCATCGCACTAAGGAAAATCTCCAACGCGCACAGCCTACAATGTTACTCGAATCGTTGCGCATCGTTTTTATACGCCCATGTGATAGAGGCGGTAACTGAGAGGGGGTACTTTGATCGTGAGTAGCAAAGACAGCGACAATAGGATTTAGGTCAGCGAGTTATGACATTAACATGACAGATCAAGAAGCATATTGATAACAATTAGAACAAGCCACAGTTTTGTTTTACCAACCTACGCGGCGTGTGTATTTTTGGAATAATCTGTGCGGTTTGAATGGAGCATCACTTCATTAACAAAGGTCAGGAGCGATGCAGGGTGTGTGGTCGCTTGCTTGTGGCACCTGATAATAAACCAAAGCGTTCAAACCAATGCACAGAGTTTGCAGCAGATTTACACTTGGTATTCTATTAACAACATCCACCCATGCACTCAAGTTCTGTCATCAATGCAAACAAGTTATGAGGGTGGTATTCTATATATTATCTCTGGTATTAATAGCTGAGATGAGGGTACAGGTGGCTCAGATGAGACTGGTACTGGTGGCTGAGATGAGGCTGGTACTGGTGGCTGAGATGAGACTGGTACTGGTGGCTGAGATGAGGCTGGTACTGGTGGCTGAGATGAGACTGGTACTGGTGGCTGAGATGAGACTGGTACTGGTGGCTGAGATGACAAGTGGCTGAGATGAGGCTGGTACTGGTGGCTGAGATGAGGCTGGTACTGGTGGCTGAGATGAGACTGGTACTGGTGGCTGAGATGGCAAGTGGCTGAGATGAGGCTGGTATGGGGATGTTGCTGTCTGCTTTCGGCCAATTCAACCAGCGGGGGGGAAAGGGGGGGGGGGGGGGGGTGCTGTCCGCTTTTGGCTGGTTCAACCAGTGGCAGCACGGGGGGGGGGGGGGGGGGGGGGGGGGGCGCTGTCCGCTTTCGGCTGATTCAACCAGTGGGGGGGGGGGGGGGGTGCTGTCTGTCTGCTTTCGGCTGATTCAACCAGCAAGGGAGGGGGGGGGGGGGGGGGGGGGGGGGTTGCTGTCTGTCTGCTTTTGGCCGATTTAACCAGCGAAGGGGTGGAGGAGGGGGGGGGGGGGTTGCTGTCCGCTTTCGGCTGATTCAACCAGCGGGGTGGGGGGTGCTGTCTGTCTGCTTTTGGCTGATTCAACCAGCGAGGGAGGGGGGGGGGGGGTGCTGTCTGTCTGCTTTCGGCTGATTCAACCAGCGGGGGGTGGGGGGGCGTCATTCAGTCCCGACGGTGGGGGGCGGACCATGGGTACAGGGTGCCTGAGATGAGGCTGGTACTGGTGGCTGAGATGAGGCTGGTACTGGTGGCTGAGATGAGGCTGGTACTGGTGGCTGAGATGAGGCTGGTACTGGTGGCCAAGATGAGATGGTAGTAAGACATAAGTAAGATCCAACAGTTGCTCTGAACTATGAAAGAACAACAGCTGTTCATTGCCATGCATAACGCGCCGCCAATCCCATATCAGGACCTACTAGTAACCAAACATATTAACGATACTCCCGGTATTTCTTGCTAACTTTTAGTACATTTGTTCGCTGTCAGAAAAAACTGTGGCTACAAACCATTGCAAATATCTATTAGTACCTTTAGTTCCCTTTACGAACCAACCTTTATTTCAAATTTCCTATTGTCGCAGGCGTGGAGAATCGCTTCTGCGTCGAAGAGGTACGCAAAGACTAACCCGCTTTCAGGGCCCGTAGCTTGCTGTAACAAGTTGACTACGCCTCGTGGTTTGCGACACAAATAGAAAAAAGGTGTTCCTTTCCTTGTACCGTGTTAAAATGGCGATTAGTCCATCGGTGTTTTTGAGTGATCTCACGTTCCAAAGGTCTTCGGTTGTCAAGGTCGTTGTTAAGGGCATGACATAATCATTTCAATTTTTCGGAAAACGGATCTAGTGTCCACAAAACATTGGGCCGCAAACACCAGTGTTGTGTGTAAGCTGCTTATGTGTAATTGTGTACCTCAGTTGTTGAGTTTATTAAATCGGTACTGGAAGATTAGCATTGCCAAGTCAAGTAGTACCGGCTGTCTAAAGTAATAGACTAGAGTGCCCGTACCGGCTCGCTTAAGTAATTGACTAGAGTGCCGGTACCGGCTCTCTAAAGTAACTGACTAGAGTGCCGGTACCGGCACTCTGAAGTAATTGACTAGAGTGCCGGTATACCGGCTCGGTAGTTATATTAAATAAAGTGCCGGTACCGGTTCTGTAGACACTTCGTTAAAAGTAACGTTAATTATGAATTATTGAATCGTTAAAGTCAGCCCATAGATAGTATGATCAGCCCTAGCTGCCAGGTCTCGTATCCAGACCCAACATCACTTAACCTTACTCAGAGTCTGGGGCAAAGTTGTTCTGTGTGGAATGGTCGTAGTCTGGGGACCCGACTGATGGTTTGAGACTATCAGTCTGGTAACCTGCGCGTAACGAATTTGTTCCCTACTGCAAGATTCTTGCAGCAGCATGAAATTGTTATAGCCCTACCTCTTAAGCATGAATATGTTAAAGTCTGACCAATGTTGAATTAGCTAACCACGTATATCCAAAATGGAGGATCTCAGAGTAGCTGCACTGAATGCTGCTTTAAAGCTTGGGTGTAGCCCTAGAAACTCTCAAATAGAATAAAAAATAGAATAAAAAAACTTTAACTTAGAATATCGTGAAAACCACGTTTCTTTAAGACATCCAGTGCACAGATATTGTATACAGCATCACACTACAAATAGAATCCCAAACACAAATGGTAAGAGCGGAAGCTGTAGCGGAGCTAAGGCAGTGCGATTACGGGGATACGTAGATGGTAAAAATTTGTAGCTTTTATTCTACGCAATAGAATAAAATAGAGGTGTACGCTAGTATAATTTATGCTTTTAAAGTGTAAGTGGCTTAACTGAAATGAGATTATAGTCAATTTATAGAAATAGCTGTTCAGCATTGGGTAATAATCACACAGTATGTAGAATAACACGCTCAGCTATTATCCCTAGAAACCTGCAAATAGAATAAAAAATAGAATAAAAATTTTCTAGGGATAGCGGTCTTAAAGATTTACAGATGGATGTTGTAATTGGATTAGCAACCGGTCGGGATGTATTTGCTGTTCTTCCTACTGGATACGGAAAGAGCCTGTGCTACGCATCCTTCCAGTAATGTTCGACTTGCTAGAACCGGAGAAACGTTCAATAGTTATTGTGGTTTCCCCTCTTACCGCAATAATACAAGACCAAGTAAGCGAACATCTTTGACTGCATGCATGCATTAGGCCTTGCATGTACAATGCTTCGTTATAGGTCAAGTGCTTTACCTCAAGAGGGCTTGCTGTTGCTGCTGTCACTAGCTCCACATCTGCATTTGTTAAGGAGAGTGTGGAAAGAGGGGACTATAGCCTGGTTTACTTCACTCCTGAATTGCTATTAGATAGTCACAAGTGGAGAGGTTTAATACTGAAAAAACACTATGCAGAGAGAGTTAAAGCTTTCGTTGTTGATGAAGCTCACTGTGTGAAGAAGTGGTAAGAACACATTTTACTACCTGGATATAATTAAATCACCTTTTTTTCATTTATTATAAAGGGATGAAACATTTCGGGGTGCATTGCTTCGAATATAGGTGAGATCAGGAGCATATTATCCGAGGGGGTGAACATGATGGTATTAACTGCAACAGCAATTCATGACCTAAGACATACAACTGCAAGGATTCTTGGGATGCACAATCCTATTGTTATTGCTGTATGTCCTTGCAAGGCAAAATTAATGCTTGCTGTTTCAATGTTCAAGTCAATAAGGGAGACATTTAACCCGCTATTGAAACGATTGAGAAATGAGCGAATTAACATGCCTCGTATGTTAATTTATATGCAAACATACGAACTATGTGCTGATGTATACATACATTTCAGAGACAATCTAGGTAATTATTTCACAGAACCTCCTGATTCACCCGACCAATCAAAGTATCGTTTGGTTGATATGTTTACTGCTTGTACAGATGAAGAAGTGAAGTTACAGATAATTGCTTCATTTACATCTCCAAATTCACCATTGAGAATTGTGTGTGCAACTGTTGCCTTTGGAATGGGCATAGACTGTCAAGATGTAAGACAAGTTATTCACTTGGGTGCACCAGAAGATACAGATTTATATGTGCAGGAAACTGGACGTGCAGGAAGAGATGGACATCCAAGTTTAGCACTGCTTCTAAAAGTAAAAGGTAGGCAGAAAAATCGTGAGGTTGACAAGAGCATGATGGAATATCAAAACAATGATACTGTTTGCCGAAGAGATGTTTTGTTCAATGATATGGACAACTACAAACATGGTAATGCCATACCCAAATGTTTGTGTTGTGTAACTTGTACTTGTCATTCATGTGAACACAATCATTATAAGTTCTCTTTCCTGTAAGTGTGGTTATACACTATTTACTTTGTTGTGATAAGTGTACTATGATGTGATGCAATATGTTCAATAATCCACTTCTTAATGGCTCTATGGCTTTTGGCATGAAGAGGGTCATGAGGATGTGGATAGGTACTATGCAACCTGTTGGGAACAACCTTAAACACTGATGACAGCTCTTGGACAAGAACCTTTATATCCTTTTCCAACACTTGGAGGTTTATGAACTCCTGGCACATTTGCCACATAATTTTGTTTATCAAAATTTGAAAGCACTGGTGCAAAAACACCAAGTGCCTTACCTAGATGACAGATAGTATTAACTGCTTTGTTGGCTCCTAATCCTTCAATAGATGTTTTAAGTATATGCGATTTAGATGTTCCATGTGCAAATCGTTTGGAATATTGCATCCAGGTAAGCCACGTGTATTGATAAATCTGCTCCAGATTAATTCTGCAGCTTGTTGCGGAGGAAGAATGTAATCATGCTGCAGTAAAAGGTTAAGGCTTTCTAATGAGTGGTTCTTTCGCCTTGAGTTTATAAACATTGGAAGCATATACCTCCAGCAGCGCATCACTCGAAGACCATCCCCGTCTCGAATGGCATCACTATACTCCAAGTAGAAACATCCAAGACTGAGCAGCTTATTTGCATATAATAGTACCTTATCCTGATCCTTTTTTCTCTGTTTCTCAACGTTATTGATATTCAACTGTAGTAAAAAACTACTAGAAGCATTGACATCCTTTGCAATGCTTTTTTTCTGTGATCAACATCTTCCATCCATAACCATCCACGATATTAGAGGAACCTACACCAAGGCCTCGCCGTTTTGTGGAGTCTCTGTAATGTCTCTTCCACAACCCAAGCATAAGATACTGCTCGCCGCCATGACTAGTCTGGGGACCCGACGAATGGTTTTAGCAAATTTACATAATATCCTATATATACTCAAAAACCCGCAAATATATTCATATTTACAATTAACATTCCTAGGGAACAAATTCGTTGCGCGCAGGTTACCAGACTGATAGTCTCAAACCATCAGTCGGGTCCCCAGACTAGAATGGTCGAAATTGCGCAATATTAATCGCTGGCAATTAATCATGCGTGCCCTCTCATAAAATTATCTATCCTGGTTATGCCACTGCCTAAATGCAGTCACAAGCCGGAGCTTGGCCTGATTTTCTGCCAGCTGCCTTTAAATCATCGCATTTTAAAGGGCGTAGAACCAAGGTGCTCGGAGAAAATTTGCAAAGAGTTCATATGAATTTATTTAGGGTTAACATTTTTTGGAAACGCCCCCTACTATAGTACAGAGTACAGTTGTGTGATGGCGGACGGTAAAGGTAAGCCACAATAGGAGGTCTGAGACCAAATGGATGGGCACATGTTGCTTTGTTAGCACAATATATTATAAGAGATGCGGCACAGGACCGTGTTTCAAGTTCTTGTGTGGAGCGAGGAGGGGGGGGGGAAAGGGAAGAGGGTTGGGGTGAGGAGGAGGAGAGAGAGAAGGTGAGAAAGAGAGTTATTGAGAGAGGAGGAGAAGGAAGAGGATGCGGGGGGAGGAGGAATAACCTTAACTAGCTATATATAGGCCTATTTGTGTGTGTGTGTGTGTGTGTGTGTGTGTGTGTATGTGTGTGTGTGTGTGTGTGTGTTGTGTGTGTGCGTGCGTGCGTGCGTGTGACAAGCTATGGGTTATGAGAGGGTGTGTAGGGCTAGATATAGATGGCAGGGCCTCTACTACACAAGACGTTGGACGCGTTACAAGACAGCGGGATGTTGGGGGGGGGGGGGGTGGGGGGGGGGGGGGCTTTATGTACCTCAACAGTGTGCCGCTGCCCCCATTGACGCGATTGCCCCGATCCGGAGTGCATTAATATGTAGAATCAATAATAGCCAAAGTTACGGCTAATTTACACTTAGATATGTTATCCAGGGCTTCGGATGGTATGTGTACATACATTCGAGAGCAAACAGCAAAAGTATGTATAAGCATATTGCTGCATAACACTATGTACTTTATCAACCATTCCTAACCCTGCCACAACAGCTGAGCGAAGCTTCTCAGGCTTTTAAGTGGACTTAAAACTTACCTCAAAAATTCAATGTCTGAGCAATTGAACCACATTGCTTCATTCTACAACATGAGCCTCTGTATGGCGTGATGGCGCATTATGTAGCCTGCATGTTCAGTTATGTCTCATGGGGATGCCTACGAACAGCTGCTACCCAGTTCTTAATAAAATAGAAGTTAATTCCACATCCATTGTAAATTTTTTTTTTTTTTTTTACTGTATAGATCCATGTAATGGGGAAGAAGAACAAAGAAAATAAATAAATAAAATAAATAAATAAAATTTAATTGAATAAAGTCACTCCTGCATGTATGGAAGTCCTGCTCCGTCTTCTATCTCCATCCTTCTCCTCCACTTCACCCGACTCCCATGAACGCACAAATTTGTAGCACGAAGGATAGCAAACATCAGCCTTGCCCGCACATAACCCATCACTTCACTGTTTGATTTATGCCAAGTTGCAGCAATTTTTTCTGATAGGAGGTGCATGAATGCCTTTCCTTCAACACCCAGTGCCCCATCTGCAGTCACAAAAAAAGGTGTAAACAAAGCATGTACACATTCCGCTGCTTGTGAGTATTTCTGTTTCTTAATGTGCTCGATAGAAGAAAGCACCGCATTTACATCCCGTTGTACATAGGAGCTGGCATCTGAGTCGACTACTCTAACATTAAAAAAAGTAGTAGTTTGAGACTGCCACACACCACGAACAGAAAGGTCAGCAACTAAAGCTGGAACATTTTTCTGGACATTCGGTTCTCTTATCACCGGTTCTCTCAAAACTTCTTTATAGGCAATTGAAGCCAAGTCACCAAGGGCATCCCTTATCTCATTGTGTCTTTGAATAACTAAACCTCCCTTTCTACAGTCGAGGGCATGTCCAGTGGTGAATTGGCTACCACAACCATCACACAATGCTAGCGATCGTAGTAATGGTCTGTGATATCGTAGTGCCAAAGAGTCTCGAAATTCAGTGGCAGACAGATCAAAATGATGACGTGCCAATGGTATCACTGTCAGCCATGATGAGGTCTTTCCATCAATTCCTCGTTGTATTGCTCTTTTCTTTGTGTTGTCAAATGTTGGTAAAATTGACCCTAGAAGATTGAGGTTTTGGATTTCAATGTCTTGCTTTATTTTGCGGTGTAACTTCGAAAGGTGTTCTGTGTGATCAAGAACACTAAAGACTGAACTGCACTTTATTGCATCAACTATCAGAGCTGTATATTTTCTTGAATTTGTGAAAGAAGCTGCAGTTAATAGAGGATCGTGGATTCCCATCCCGCCATGACGAGCAGGAAGTGTGAACAGCTTCTTTTCTGAATCACTTATAGTTCCCTGCAATACAGCAGGCCAAAAGATGTCATTCAATGCATTACGCAAAACTTCAAAGCAGGAATCACAATCTGGTACCACTCTTTGAAGGTAAGACCATTGGAATTGCATACTTTTTGAAAGAGCTGCAAATGCAGCCTGGGGATAAAATTCAGCTGCCTCAGCCAATTTGTTTACTCCAGGTGTCCATGTTGTAACTTTCTCCAAAACAAAACTTTCTCCAAAACAAAACTTTCTCCAAAACAAAACCACGCACTTCATCTTTCTCCCCAATGAACCCTCCCAAGAAACGGTGTCCGCTAACAATTTTTATTCCAAGTTCTTCAAATAATGCCTTAGCTGCATCCTTTTCTGTGGCTCTAACAATCAAAACTGTTTTTTTTTGGTTCAGGGTAGTAGCCAAAATCTGGACCTATTTCGCATAATTTCTGGAACCAAACTTTCAAATTTGAAAGTTTGGCAGCACAAGCTGAATCATCAGCATACCAGTTTTGTATCCACTTGTTCTTGTCTGTAAGATGTTTAATTAGTGGCATAACGGCAGCAGCGTACATTAGCATTGAAAGTGGATCGCCCTGAACAACACCTTCCTTACTGAGAATCACTTCAGAACTGCCCTGTAAAAATAAGGACACATAACCTCTGTAGGTGTTAAATAAGAAGCGTGAGCATCTGGGCCATTGTACTCCAGCATTCCATAGAGCTGCTGATCTATTGAGGGAATTAAAGGCATTCTTGGCATCAACTAACAATACCCCCCATCCATCTTCTTTATGCTCATCATACAGCTCCCTCATGGCATGAACTGCGCCTTCAATTCCTGCTCTCAGTCCAGAGCATAGCTGATCTACTCCACATAGATCCTCAATATCAGTACCTGTAGCCAAAGCCATCACTTTTCCAATTATTCTTCTGAGTACTTCCCCCACTGCAATAGGTCGCACACCTGGGCATTTGTCAAGTGCTATCAATCTTCTAGACATAAGTGCTCTGATTTGTGCCCATTCTACTATGCCATTAGCAAGATATCTCACCAGTTCAGCAACAGCATCCCTCAGTGTGCTACTCGAAGACCCAAACCTTAAAAAGGTAACATTGCCATTGAGCACCTGTTGAACCTCCTGGACCAGAACCACCACGAATTCTTCTTGCAGCACTTTCAGTGTGGGAACCTGTGATGTCAACATCAACAAGTGGCGGAAGTTCATCACATGGCATAAATGCTCGTGTGCCTGACTGCGATGCTTCTGGATGTTTTTCTTGTAAGATATGTGCAACAGACTGTCCATTTATCAGTTGAGAAGGATCCAAAACAACTCCACTACCTGTTTGATCTGTCAACCACCTTGCAGCTGATCTGATGTCCCCTCTTAGCATTAAATTGGAGAACATCCTTAAGACATGATCCTTGCTCCTTTCAGAGTTAACAACATGCGACTTAGAGAACTGTTTAGCACACCTTTGATACTCTTGAATAAGTTCTAGAAACCTTTCCTGCCTCCATTCACGTACTCGTCTTGCCAATAGTCTTCGAATTTCAGCACCTTTCTTCACCATCTTATCCCTTTGCATCAAGACTGCCACAAAGACTATTACACGCTCTGATGGAGTAGACTGTCTGCTTAGACAAGTTACATGTATTTCCTCTGCTAACAGGTCAATAAACTCTCTTCCAATAGAACCCCTTGGTAAACTATAGTGATTACCTCTAAAAGTGACAACTTTTCTCCAATACTGCACCCTAAAATCTTCCTTTTCATTACCACTTCCTTCTATAGCCAGTGAATCACCAAAAGCTTCGCACATTTTACCCTTAACGAACTCAGAATATGAGGTACCCACCTTATTATGGGTTCTAGGCTGGTCAATTTGAAGCAGTGAGGATAGAAATTGCATAGGCTGAGGTTGTGGTTGAGACTGAGGTTGCGGTTGAGACTGAGGTTGTGGTTGAGACTGAGGTTGTGGTTGTTGTTATAGTCGAACCAAAGGCTGTGAATATGATGTGACAACTTCTAACGAATGTTTTTCCACCATCCATTGTAAAATCGGTTTAAGCATCCAAATTAGAACTCCCCCCAACTCACAAAATGGTGGCGTGATAAATGGCTTAAGTTCACGTGACAACAGCAGCAAGTCGTATGGTTTGCATTTGTGGTGTTCGAGATTTCCTAGCTCCATGTGATACATACCAACCAAATTTTGCGAAACTTGTAAAATCTAATCCCTTGGGATGTGTGTTAGCATTTTTTACCC